>JBANDG010000005.1:1200000-1800000 GCA_037951595.1 Ogataea sonorensis | reverse complement strand
CCAGAAGTTTTCAACGATTCTATACATTCAATTAGCGATCCTAAACACACTTTTTTACCTTTGATACCCGCCACTCCACCAATGGCATGTAAAAATTGGAAATGGCTTGGTCATATTATTCCAACTGACCGGGAAGTGAAATCTCAAAGTCAACTGGGAAACGATAAAGACACGTTTCTTGTTCAGGATTGGGACGATGTAATCACATTGATTGGTTCTCAGCTAGGTAACGAATTACGTACTCTTTTGGTTAAAGAGTTAGGTTACAAGACTTCTTTAGGCATAGCTAGGGTGAAAACCATTGCCAAATTGGCCAGCGGTTTCAAGAAGCCAGATGAACAAACAATAGTAAGAAATGGTGCAATTAATCAGTTTTTGAAAAATTTCAAAATTACAGATTTTTGGTCTTTGGGTGGTAAAGTTGGTGAAATGGTGAAACAGAGACTAAATTTGGTGTCATTAGAGTTGGACTATCATGAAGAAGTTTTAACTCAAAGTCAAAGTCAAAGTCAGAGCCAGAGCCAGGATGAAGCAAAAATTGAAAAAAATGTTGTTTCAAAAAAACCGGATGAGTTGGGTTATATACGAAACAACTTCAACTTGACGGAATTAAAACAGTTGCTCAATGATCCACAGCTTGCTGAAAAAGTTTATAAAGTTGTCAGAGGCGAGTTGGTGGCTCCACTTGAAGTGCGTACCCAAGTGAAATCACTTATGGCCAGTAAAAATTTCCCTAGTGGTCGTTCTGTACCAACATCAAAAGATCTACATTCGTGGTTTCATGTTTATATTGGTGACTTGATGCTTCGTATGCACGAATTTGACGAAGAAAGTGAAGATCACAGCCAATTAAGAAGACCCACAAAGCTAACTTTGATTTTCAGATCCCATGACAGCTTCAAATCTCATAGTAAGCAAATCACTTTGAAGCCGATCAAAGACTTGAAAGAATTGAAAATCAAAGTTTTGGAAAGCAGCCATAAACTGCTTGATGATTTCGAAGAAGCTTGGAAAAACGAACATTCGAGTCCTTTATATCCTTGTATTTACGCAGGATTGAGTTTAGGCGGATTTCAAATGATTGATAACATCTCTAGTATTGATGATTTATTTAAAAATGCTAAAAAATCATCAAATTCCAATACTCAAGTCATCACATCTGCTGAACCCACTGATGAAGTTTTGAATTCCAATAAACGAATAAGAAAACCTGATATTCTGGACTCGTTGAATTCAATGAAGAAATCTAAACTGGATCAACCAGACTCCAAAGGTACGAATACTTCTTCAGAGTCACCGACTTCGATTAGTGAAGTGTCACAACCACAGCCTGACTCAGACAAATCTCACCCAATTGAAACAAGTTCTGATGGGAAACATGAGTGTGTTAAATGTGGGGAAAAGATCGATGCAGCCGATAAACAGGAGCATGACGATTTCCATTACGCTCTAGAATTTGAACAAAGTCTGAACAAAGATGCCTCGGTTGTGTCATATGGAGAACGCTTATTGCAAGAAAGAGAGCGTTCAAAGTCATCTAATAAACAAAATAAGTCAAAAAGTGGAAAGTCAAAAGTGGATAAAGGTCAATCTAAGCTCCCGTTTTTTACTCGAAATCAGTAGATGATGAGTTGAAACTACGTTGATTTTTTAGCTGAAACTTTCATTTTGTTTTCGCTTTGGTTTTCACTAGTTGAGAGTTTTTTTTTTCTTTTGTTTACTTCTTGTATGTAAGGTTTATGTATTGAACGAGAAATATAATTATAGATGTTATACAGTCGGAAACAAATATTTGCAACACTTTAAAAAATAAATATACCAAGGTCAACCTGTCTGTATCTCGTATAAGGTCCCTTGTACTAACATGATAAACTAAGTCATTCATTGCAACCAATAAATCAATAGGCAGCTGCTCTGCCTAACTTTCTCCAATAATCACTCTGAGCAAAAATAACATCATCTTCAATTCTAATTCCATTCATTGCAGTCAAATGGTCAATTAGTTCAACATCATGACCTTTCTCAGTCATCTCTTTCATCAAATCAGGCACTTCTGGTCTCTCAATATATAGAACATTGGGTAGTAGTTGATGGTGAAGTCTTGGAAACGCTATAGTTTCCAGCAACGACAAATTATAGTGATAAATTCTGATGATTGCTTGTAATACAGCTGTAGTGATTCTGGAGCCACCTGCTGCTCCAATTACCAACTCCACTTTATTAGTATCGGGATCTATAATTATCGTTGGAGTGGTTGAAGATAAAGGACGCTTGAAAGGTTCAATATAATTGTATATCGAAGGCTGTAACCCAAATCCATTCGGAGTCGTTGGTAATGAAAAATCATCCATCTCATCATTCATGATAACACCCGTTTCAGGATCATGAACCATAGAGCCGAATAACAAGTTCACTGTGCTTGTTATTGAAACAGCGTTATGATATTTGTCAATTACATTCAAGTGGGTAGTACCATGAGGATCGTTTGGTTGATAAGCCGGCTCGTAATCTTTCCATGAAGGCAAAGTATGGTTGTCGTGAATTTTAGATCTTGTTTCTTTTGTCCATTGATCGCTGATAAACTTGCTGTATCTTTGTTTGTGTTCCTCTTGCATGGTACTATTTGTGTTGTAAATACCCAGGTCTCCAAGATTACTTCTCACTGATGCCATCCATTTCATAGTTTCCACCAATCTTTGACTTTCAGTTGGTGAAAAATCTTTAGCAAGTTCGTCTCCATCGTTAAAATCAGAAAACTCATTCATAATTTTCAATCCTGCAATCAAAGCTAATCCTGAAGAAGCACCATTACTTGTGAAAACTGTCAAATTTTTACCTGTAAAATTTTCAAGTTTCAAGCTGTGTTCAATATTAACATCATATTTAGCAAAATCTTGCTCAGTTATAATACCACCTCGTTGTTGAGTCTTTTTCACCATTGATTTAACTAAAAACTCATTAGGATCGTAGAATAAAGCGTCACTTCCATTCAATGCAATTTTGGTCAAAGTTTCAGCTAATTTTGGTCTTTTCAAAATATCACCTTTCTCAACAATAGACCCATCTTTTTTAAACACAAATCCCCAATCGTCTTTATATAAATGGATATTCTCCTTTTGAACTTCAAGTGCCATTGCTAAAAGTTCATTGACCTCAAATCCTTTTTCGAGAATCTCCACAACTGGCATTATCAAATCTTCCCAGCTTAATTTTCCCGAACCATGGTGTTTGTATAAATTATAAAGACCTTTTAGTTCACCAGGGATAGCAACTGCCAATCCACCAAACTTGGACTTGATCTCCTGACCTGCATACATATCTTTATGAGCTAATCCAGGAGCCATCTCTCTGGCATCTATGGACATGGCATTATCTTCATTAAATAACTTAGATGTGATGAAAGCTCCGCCTCCAATACCTGAAGAGTACATTGTGTTTAATGCGCCTATACAAAGGCATGTTGTCACAGCTGCGTCTGCTGCAAATCCTCCCTGTTGTAAAATCGACACTCCAAGATTAGAGCAAATCTCCAAATCTGAAGAGACTGCACCGTGTGAGCCAACCACGCTCTGATTTTGACTTGGTTCCCATGACGGTCCCCCGATAAACGGTATATGAGCAGGTACTTTTGGGATCTTGGGAACCGGTGGTTCTCTTGGGGACCGAAGTAATAACGTGATTGAAACGATCACTATCAACAACACCAAAACTCCATGTTTTTTAATTGCTTTCACTAGTTTATTAGCGCTTGGTCGGCTTTGATGACTGGTTCTATTTTGATTCAACAAAGGTTGCTCTTCAGTAGCAGGAGTAGTCATGGTGGTATCCTAACTTCTTTCTACTTGTGTGACTTCTAAACGTCAGTGTTTTTGTGAATGGTTTCAAATACCTAAAGTTAAACTCTATCTATCTCAATCTCCCAGCTTTTGTTATTCATAACCAGAAGAAAGATGTAATATATAGGTTAATTCATCAAACATCATTGATTACTAACAGCTTTATCTGTATCCCCACCGATTTGTCATAACCTGCAAAAAACTAAAGCCTCACAATCGATAAGCAATGTAACGCACACGCACTTCGGAATTGGTCTGTAGATCCGTCCGATTGATTAAAAGACCAAAGTTATGTTAATACGATTTACTAGTTTTAAACCTCATTTTATAAGAAACGGTCTGATATTTCGATATATACACAGGAAAATAAAAAAGAACAGACTCTGTAGAATAAAAAAAAAAAATCACTAGAGAAAAAGTGAGTCCAACGATAAAGGAAGATCAAAAATCAGAGTCGGTTTGAGTGCCCTCCCATTACACCCCACTAGAGGTAGGAAGAAAACACCAAACACGAAGAACAACTATCATTTTATCTATCCAGGCATACAATTGGAACACTTGCTCCAGAATTCAATTATATAAAACAAGAATTTTTTATTTTTTTCTTTTCTTTTCAAAGAAATTTTTCAAAGGACAAAAACAACTCCCTTAGTAAACTCTGGTAATCATACCAGTACCGACGGTCTTACCTGATTCTCTCAAGTTGAATCTTTGACCAACTTCTAAAGCGACAGGGAACAATAATTCACAAATCATTTCAACGTTATCACCTGGCATGACTTGTTTAGAGTGATCTTCTTCGGTTTCTGGGAATTTCAAGACAACGTTAACGTTGGAAGTTCTGATATATAATTGTGGTCTGTAATTTTCAGAGAATGGAGTGTGTCTACCACCTTCTTCTTTAGTTAAGATGTAAATGGAAGCTAAGAACTTAGCGTGAGCCTTTAATGAACCTGGTTTAGCTAAAATCATACCTCTGGTAACTTGATCTCTTCTGATACCTCTTAATAAGACACCTGGAGTATCACCAGCTTGAGCTTGATCTAATTCCTTGTGATACATTTCGATACCGGTAACAGTAGTCTTTAATGGTTCACCTTTACCACCAACGATTTCAACTTCTTCACCTTTCTTTAAAGTACCTCTTTCGGCAGTACCAGTAACAACGGTACCTCTACCAGAAATGGAGAAGACTTCATCAATTGGTAATAAGAATGGTTGTTCTAAATCTCTAACTGGGGTTGGAATATGTTCATCAACAGCAGCCATTAATTTTAAAATGGCTTCTTTACCAATTTCTGGTTGTTTACCTTCTAAAGCACATAAAGCTGAACCCATAATAACTGGAGTTTCATCACCATCAAAACCATAAGCAGATAATAATTCTCTCATTTCCATTTCAACCAATTCTAACATTTCAGGATCATCGATGGTATCAACTTTGTTAACAAAGACAACCAAATTTTGAACACCAACTTGTCTAGCTAATAATAAATGTTCTCTAGTTTGAGGCATTTGACCATCAGTAGCAGCAACAACAATAATAGCACCATCCATTTGAGCAGCACCAGTAATCATATTTTTAATATAATCTTGATGGCCCGGACAATCAACGTGAGAATAATGTCTGTTAGCAGTTTCATATTCAACGTGAGCAGTTGAAATGGTAATACCTCTAGCTCTTTCTTCTGGAGCTCTATCAATAGCAGCATAATCTAAGAAACTAGCACCACCTTGTTCGGATAAAACCTTGGTAATGGCAGCAGTAAGAGTGGTTTTACCGTGATCAACATGACCAATGGTACCAATGTTGACATGAGGTTTAGATCTATCAAAAGCACTTGCAAATCTAACAAAAGATTTTGGAGCACATTTTCTAGTAATGGAAGCAGCGGAGACTAAACAAAAACAAGAGATAAGAAATAAGATAGTGTTAGTATTAATGATTTTAAATAAATTGCAACAGCCAGGAATAGATATATCATGAAATTTCCAAAATAATTAACTATATTGGGAAATAAAGTTCTTGATGGCAACTATTCACTGATTTATTTTGACGGCAAGATTTGTTTTACTTACAAGCTGAGACACCGAATGTACGGAAAGCGTTACTTAAAACACGAACAGACATTTTTGCTATTGTTACTTAAACGCCTAAAAGTAGATTTATATATTTAAAATTAATCAAGTATGCTAATTAACAATTAGTTAAATAATTTAAGCACGTTTAAGAGTTACAGTTACATCTGAGCTGTCTCGTCTCACTTGTCACTTTGCCAAAGCTATTGGTGCAAACAAAATCATAAAACTTTTCACGCACACTCCTCCTCTGAATCTGCCGATCAGTTCAGCACTTATAGACACATGTTACAAAATGACAGAACAAAATTTCAGAAGTTAATTATGTCATGTATTATGTCATATTGCATAAGTAGACTAATAACGGGTACATGCTAGTTATGCTGATGTTAAACCGGATATTCTACAAATCAAGGCGGTGAAATAAATAAGTATATTACATGGTTCTAATTTGGACCCTTCATTGTCTATTCTGTTTAACTTACTTCCCTGGAGCTCATTTATTTAAAGGTAGGTATAGAGATAAGTTCGATATATATTTATGTTGACTACTCTTGAAAATACTACTACGCATGGTCAAGGCACGCCTCATCCTTAGTTGTGTGAGTTAGTTTGCTCCTCCGGTTTGCTGCCCTTTTCTTCCGTGATGTGGTCTAAATTCTCATGGGCATGATGAGAGTCTGGCTCTGAATTTGCGTCTGAGTTATCTATCACTGAATAGTCAGAATACTCATCATCTGAGTACATTTTGTCGATATAATCAATCGCACCTGATTTGGCAATGGTCTCGTTGTAAACTTGTATATCCTCCTGTAATTGTGCGTTATCTTTATCGATAAATTCCTGTAATAGCTTTGAGAGTGGTTTGACATTATTATCCTCAAAAACTGATTGCCTCACGTATATCAAAATCATGCCGGTCTCAAAACTAGATGTCGAGTAGCTTCTTACTTGCTTTTGTAATTCTTCAAAATCAAATTCATCAACCGTAAAGTCCTTGTCGCCTTCTAATTCATAGTTTGCAAAATACCACTGTTTTTGATTGTCGACCGTTTTTCTTAAGAAGCAGAAATGTTTTTCATCTATTATAACACCCGTCAACATCCATGGCTCTAAAGTTTCCTTGACAGATCCCAAAAGATAATCGATATCATACATGTTGATGTTTGATTTTGCAGCACTTATAGCCTCGACAGTTTCATGGCTTTCTTTTCTAGTCTTTATAATGTGTTCAGAAACGGCATTTATTTCTGAAAGGGCGTTTTGAATTTTATCATCTTTCTCTGGTAATGATTGCAAATATTTTAAAGTCCCTTGAAGCAATGAGTCGACTTTTTTACCCTTAAAGGCTTTTAATTGCATCAACTGACCATTTAGTTTACTTGTCTGTGCTTTCAAATTTTGATAGTTGTCCAACTTCTCCTTTACCAAATAATTGTACTCTGGTGTATATATATGTGGATAAAAAAACTCTGAAAGTTCAAAACTTCTGTTCATTCTTTCACCCCCACTGTCAAAACTCACTGTTACTATATCTCCAAATGAAGTGAAATTTGTATTTGTGATTCCTTCTAAATTTTTACCCCATAAAACATTATGTATTGTCGTATAAATATCACATGCGATATGTGGTTTTTCAACAGTGAAAACTTTATAAGCTTGTTCTTCTGGATCTGGAGTGTTGTAGTATGATGTGAATAAAGTCGCTATATCTTTTTTCAAATCAATATTCGATTTTTGAACAACGTCAATCATGGTGGAATAGAAAAAATTGATATATTCAGATGGAGATTCATATTCTTCAACAACTGCCTTGTTTACAACATCAGACAAGTTTTTAATTGAGGCAAAAGCTCTTTGAGAATCGCCTGACAAAAATGCAACTAATCTTTGCAACTCTTGTAAAATCAAAGGACTTGACAAGCATTTATCCTTTTTCCACCAGTTTGGTGTGTAACCATAATTCAAAAACGCATGTTTCAAAACTGTATTATTGAATTTAGAAATACTGGCAAATATCATTAATAAAGGTGCAATATAGCCTTCTAAGAGATCACTTTTATTTGGTAATAATACAGGCGGTGTGTCAACTTGCCTTAAGAATCTGGGGATATCATCAAAAACATTGTAAGCAGCAGGTTTGTCTAAAACAGCAATCTCTTGTTGCTCACTAATATCAACATCACTAACATCACTACCACTACTAGTACTGCTACTACTAGTACTAGTACCTCTATGATCCATGTTGTAACCATGATGAGCTATCTTCATCTTGATATCATCTTCCAAGTTGATTGCAGTATACGGTGTTGCGCCATCGCCAGCTTTTGCAGGGCCGTGTGAAATCGTAGCTGCGCTATTTTCGTCATCAAATGGATTATTAGAGCGATTGTGGTTTTCAATGGACTGTTCTTTTGTTTGCGGGCCTGCTAACGACTCCAACTGAGTATCATAAGAAGGCAGTTCTGAAGCAGCAGTGGCAAGGTCTGAGTAAATAAAATTTGCAGCTTGTTCGATATTATTATCGCATCTTTCAAGTGCACTTCTTGCAACATCGGCCTCTATACCCATAGCCATAAGCATTTGCACATTCTCTGACACAGACATTGCAATTTATACAATTTTTCTAGTTTGTCAATTCTAGTGGACCAATATATATTCAAGGTTACCTTAATCTATATCAATGGTATCTACAACCCCAGATTACTTATCAGGTTTTGAATTGGGTCAATGTAACAAAACATCTTTTAACGATTTGTTTCTAGTACGTTTTGAGAGTGAAATCTTGCCCTGTGGGGCGTTTAAGCAGACGCAAACCAGTAACAAAAAAACACCGCGTCGATCGACGCATAAATAAATTATTTACTATCTTGCGACTTTCTCTTCTTTTGATCTTGCTTCATCTTGTCTTAAGTGACATGTTATCAAATATGGAAACACCGATTGCTACACATGAGTATTAGTCAGTGAATATATTTACTGACTCTTCAATTAATTGGTTATAACTTCTATTTTTACTTCAATCAAAGCAGTTTTTATTTGAGCTTCGGGATTTGATTTTATTAAATCATAAAAGATGCAGGTATTTATATAAATATGGTACAAAAAATTGGAAAACCTAAGTAAATCAAAAAAACATGAATAATAGAAGAAAAGACATTAAAGTATATAGAGTAGTTGGTGGAGAAGAAAGGCGGTAGTAGCAGAGAAATGGTGCAGAAACGGGTAAAGTAAGTAATTTTAAAACACGTCGGGCAAACGCTCGATAACGTAACCGTGACCACCGACACTCATGATAGGAACACCAGGAACTTTTCTGATTCTTCTTTTCAAATCTGCATCGTTTGTGGCGACGATATAACACTTGTGTTGCATAACTCTGTGCACTAAGCAATCATCGGCATAAGTTCCCTTATGTGAGCAAGTTAATCTTTTTATTCTTGGATCTTTGGCTAAAGTCAAAGCAATACGATATCTATGACCCAATTTCTCCAACTCGGCCATAACACAGTCGGTCACTAATGGTATACATTTGGCATACAAACAGTCCATCATACCTCTCACAATATCAACTTTCTTTTGTATACTAAAGTTGAAAAAATTGGTATCGATCAAGATTTGGTATGGTGGCTTTATAGCTTCATTAAACTGGAAAAACAAAGCTGATGACACTTGAGGAACTGCCTTCACTAACTCTTTATCTTGTTCTGGTTTTTTCACCTTGTCTTGGTTACTCTGTATTCTTGGGTCTTTCTTGCTTATCGTACGCTTCACTTGCGCAAACTTTCTTGTCTTTTTGGCTTTTCCCATTGTGATAATTTGCTATGTATGTTTGTGTCTATAAGTGTTTGTTTCTAAACTATTCACTATAACATTCAAACAATTTTTGATTCTTGTAATTTATGTAAAATAAAGGTTATCTAACACCCTTTATCATTGCAAAAATCACATTTTTCAGAAAAAGAGAATAAAAAAAAAAAAAAAAAAAAAAAAATTAATTTTTTGTAGTCGTGCGAAAATCACTTAAAAAAGCCGCACATTTTTCACACCTATTAAAATTTAAGCGCTTAGCACAAAGGGGGTAAAGTTGCTTCTCCTTGATTCAATTTGAAATGTATATAATTAGGGGTAGTTGCTTGACGTTTTATTCAATTGTTTTATTAAGAATTAAACTTTTATGTTTCTGGAGTAGAAATATAGTACACGTCAATCATAGGCTATGCATTCCGGTGCAGTCTCTTTGCGAGCAGCATCGAGTCCTGATGGTAAATCTAACTACCCACATTATGCATTACCAACCGACTCTTCAATACGAAAAAGTAAGTTTGGGAACTTGTTTGCTTATCCTTTTTCAAAAACCAGTTCTCTTTTAAGTTCAAATATAATAGCTTGTGGGAGTGATAAAAACTGCAAGAATCGTGTGGCTGAATCCCAGAAAGTCATGTACTTTGATCAGCCCAAACTCCAAAGTTCCCCACGTTTAAAAGCAAAGAATAAGAGATCAACCTCGCAAGAACAAAATTGTAAAAATACTATTTCATCGCCAGGAACAATTACTTTTAACAATTCTTCAGTGCCTAAATTGAGTTCAGAAAAATCAAATATATGGAACTTATTTGAATTACCCCTACACATTGATACATCTTCCGTTATAAGAGACAAAGAGAACAAAGAACCGGAAAAATGCTCTGAGTTGAAGGGCCATGATGTTAAAAAAAATTATATCAATGGGTACAAACCCATCAATGATACTCTTACTCAAGAAGAAATTCAAGTTGCTGGAGGTGTAAATACTGCAAAAGAAGTAAATTCATATTCAGAAACCGACAAAAATACGCAGCATTGTACTTTTGAAATCTTTGATGATTATTGCTCAAGAAACCCAACAATTATTAAAATTGCTGAAGACCTAATTGCAGAGTCTGAGAAACTCGTTGGAGAGAAAGAAAACAATTTTAGTGGTGAAGTAAAATTTCAATCTGTTTTACAAAGAAAACCTGGCTTGGAGATGTTTCCATTTCCAGACACATTTTTGAAAACCATTGAAAACAAAAGTAGCGTAAGTACTGATGATTATCTAATTTTATTAAAGTATTACGGTGACTTGTTACAATTTCTTTACGAATGAAATTCTTTAAGCTAGCTTACTTTTATCTTTTTTCAAAATTAAATATTTGCATCAATCAAAAATATTAGTCACCAAAAACATTTTAAATGTACAGTAACTTACTGCTTAATATTAAATGAGCTGTATACAATACTCAAAGGTGATACTTTCTAAGTCGCAACAGGATACTTGTTGCGCTCCTCTCTCCAACAAAACTGAGTATTATGTGTTTTTGAAAATATCTAATGTTTTACCCAAGCAATCTAACTTTTCCAATATTAAACAATTTACCAATTTTTACTTTCAATTATTGAAGTTTTAGTTTTGCATATAATTATGGCCTATGACAGCTTCTCTTATCTCATTTCCACTTATAAGCACAATAAATTTCAATGAAAACAAAAGGAGGTCACGTGACCACTAGATCTTTAAAATTTTTCAAATTCGCACTTTTTTTCGAGTTTTGGCCTGTATGGAGAAGAGTCCCCAAATGGAGGAAAAATAGTTGAAAGAGGGAAACAATTGTGTTTGAACAAACATCAACAAACACGTAATATAAGTGTTGTAATGTATCAGTTATATGTGGTATAAACTAGCCAATTAATTTGAATAGATTGAAAAAACATATAGGGAATCTCCTTTGATTTGTATGATATATCCAAGTACTGCTTTTGACCTCTTTTTGCAACTGTTTGAAAACTTTAAATACATAGAAGAAGGCTACAAATTGGTCAAGGCATATACTGGTGAATACATATAGATATAAGTATAGATAAATATACATAGTCGATCTTTTTTTTCTTCACAACAGCCATAATAATGTCATTGTATACTAAACACTTGGACACGTTTGTGTCCAGACTAGAAGATACATCGCTAGACTATAAACAGAGACATACTATATTTTCAGAGTTATGTGATACGTTGGACTCTTATAATGGAGTTCAAGAGTATGAGCAATTTCTAAATAAACTGATGCCTCTTTTTTTCAAACAATTGGAAATCATCCCAATCAGTTTTGACTCAACCGCCCCAGAACAGAAATTGAGAAATCTCATTTTAGATATCATTCATAAACTACCGACAAATGAAACATTACTTCCCTATGCCAATCAGATACTTGAAGTACTCATGAAAGCCATTAAAGAGGAAAATGAAGAAAATGGTATTCAATGCATGAAAATTATTACCTCGCTCCACAAGTCTTACAAAAACTATCTTAGTGATAAAGTTCAAGAGTTTATCGATCTTCTGTTAGATTTGTATAAGAACATTCCCGAAGTTGTTGAAGAACAATTTGGTGACAAAAACTCTAATAGTCAATCTAGCCCAATACCTGCATCTTCTCCTGAAGGTACTGAATTTACAACTTCGCAAGATGAGAATTTATCAAAACAGTTATTCAAAGCTACACACTCATTCAAAATGATTGCAGAATGTCCAATTACAATGGTTTCAATTTACTCATCATACAAAGAAATTGTTGATCCATCTGTACGTTCATTTATTCCACAAATAATTAATTTATTAAGATTACAAGCTTCAAAGCAAAAACAGGCACATGATTTAGCAAAATCTAAAAATGAATATGTCACCACAGTTTCACCTGAAATTAAAAATAGAGCTTTATATGGAGATTTTATTTTAGGTCAAGTTAAAGCAGCTTCCTTTTTAGCTTATGTTTTCATTCGTAGAAGTGCTAGTAATGCTTTAGAGCCATTTTATAATGAGATACCTGATCTGATAATAAGACTCTTGCAAGATTGTCCGAGTGAATTGGCCACAGCAAGAAGAGAACTTTTACACGCAACAAGACATATCTTATCGACAGACTTTAAAACTTCATTTTTACCTAAGATTGATTTATTGTTTGATGATAGAATTACAATTGGTGAAGGTTTAACTGCCCATGAAACTTTAAGACCTTTAGCATACTCAATTGTTGCCGATTTTATTCATGTTAACACAGATTTGACACCTAAACAAGTTTGGAAAAGTGTGGAATTGTATTGTCAACATTTACAAGATGAAACATTGGCTCAAACTGTTCATATTATGAGTGCAAAGTTACTATTGAATCTGGTTGATAGAATTCTGAAAATGGAAAACAAAGCTGAAGCTCGTCAATTATTCTTAATAATGATTGATGCTTTTGTTAAAAGAATTAACTCTTTGAATCGTCAATATGATAGTATTAATCAACAACACGAACAATATTTGAATTCGAAAAAACAGAAAAATATACAGAAAGAAAATTGGCAAAAAAAGATAGAATCTTTAGTTGGTAAAAGATTAGACGATTATAATGATGATGATGATAATAATGATAATGATAATGATAAAAACAAATCTGGTTCTTCCAATGATAATGGAGACCAAGATCTCATGGATGTCGATGAAGATGAGAAAGATTTAGAGGATATTATATTTACCATGAATGACATCCAGCGGAAACTACCTATTTTACTGTCACAACCATCATCTCAAGACTCATTAGAAAATGCTCGTTACTTATTTAGAACTTTGATGACATTTTTGAAATCAATATTTTATGGTTTTAGAAACTCTAATCCACCACCAAATAAAGAATATTCCCCACAAGTTTGGAATTCTTCAGCAAGAATTATGTCAGATGAAGAATTAAATATTTTGAAAAATCTTTTTAGAGAATGCATTGCAGGTTTAAAGTTTTTTCAAAGTTCCAAACCTGTTGTTATCAACTCTGCTTTAAGACAATCTTTTGATATTAGTGGTCCTAATTTACCAATCACATCCTCTAAAGAAGAAAAAGACTTGATGGAGATTTTTGCCACTATGTTTATCTATGTGGAGCCTGCAGCTTTTAATGAAATTGTTCAATCCGAATTACCAAGTATGTTTGAATCTATGTTGAAAAATGCAGCTTTGTTACACATACCTCAATTTTTCTTGGCTAGTGAAATTACAACCTCTAATTTTTCAGGTATTTTGATTATATTTGTTATGTCAAAATTACATGAACTAGGTGATTTGGACATCATCAAATCTAACATTTTAATCAGACTTTTCAAATTATGTTTCATGTCTGTTAACTTATTTCCAACAGCCAATGAAAGTGTGATTTTACCTCACTTAAATAAAATGATTTTGCAATCTTTGGAGTACACAACAACGGCTAGAGAACCAATAGTTTACTTTTATTTAATTAGAACATTATTTAGAAGTATAGGAGGTGGACGTTTTGAAGCTTTATACAAAGAGATTTTACCTCTTTTGCAAGTACTACTTGAGTCATTGAATGGACTAATTCAAACCGCTAGAAGACCCCAGGAGAGAGATATTTATGTCGAACTTTGTTTGACAGTCCCTGTCCGTTTAAGTGTTTTGGTGCCTCATTTAAGTTATCTGATGAGACCATTAGTCTTTGCACTAAATGGGTCTCAGGAGTTAATCAGTCAAGGTTTAAGAACTTTAGAATTATGTGTTGATAACTTAACAGCTGAATATTTTGATCCAATTATTGAGCCAGTCATTGAAGATGTTATGAAAGCTTTGTGGAAACACTTAAGACCTCTACCATATTATCATCAACATTCGCATACAACTTTCCGTATCTTAGGTAAGTTAGGAGGAAGAAATAGAAACTTTATTGGTCTCCATGAAGATTTACTCATTGAATCAGCTATCGATCAAAATATTGAAGGAATGTTTAAAATTGAAGGTTTACCAAAGGAAACACCTGTTTCATTAACTTCTGGTGTTTCAACTGCTTTGAATACTTTGGTCAGCGTTCGTTATAAATTACATTATAGAGTCAGTGCTTTTAAGTATTTAACTGCTATTTTAAAGTTGTTCATCAATGTAAATGATATTCCTGATGACTTGCCTGAAAAAGTTCAAAGGGTTATTGCTTATATCAATGACGAAGAACAACAAAAATTGGCTGTTGAACAAGTCCATTTGAAAGCTGACCAAATTAAAGATGTTCCTAAGTATAATAGACAAGAAGAGTTGCTTGTGAAGTTATTGGAGGCTTTGTTTTATTCTGTATCCATTGACGAAGTGAAGGAAGAAGCTGAAACTTTGTTACAGGGTATTGTTGAACATTACGTTTTACTTTATTTTGGAAGAACAACCGTTGATATTTTTAAATTTCATCGTCCATTTTCAGTCAATAACCATGAAGGCTTAAGTGCATTAAATGAAAGTACTATTTTTGATGCTATTTCATATGCTTTGAGTTTCCACATAAAATCTGTTCGTGAAGCAGGTATAAATGCAATCAAGGTGATTTTCAACTCTTGTGTCACTTTATTTGGGTCTGTAGATGCAGCCATTAAATTTATTCCTATAAGAAGAATGTGTTCAAAGTTTGTTCACTGTTGTTTTGAAGAAGCCTACTATGATAAGCTTGGGGGTTGTTTAGGTTTGCAAACCATGGTCAATGATTTAGGTATTCCAATGTCATATTTCGCTTTGAGACAACTGGAGATTTCAAGAGCCATGTTTTTTGTTTTGAGAGACACACCTACAGATGTTCCAGCTGAAGTGTGTAACATTGCCAAATCACTGACACTGAAGCTTTTGAGAGAATGTAATAAAGAGGTTTCAAAGGATGCAGTCTTTCAACAACCATTCCAATCTGTTGTCAGTCAGATTGTTTTCGATTTGAGTAATTCCAACTTAAATGTTAGAGAAACCGCCCAAAATTCTTTGAAAGTACTATCTGAAGTGACTCAAGTTCCAATAGCAACCATGATTTCTCCAAGTAAGGGCATTTTACTTGCTCCTATTTTTGGCAAACCCCTACGTGCATTACCTTTCCATATGCAAATTGGTAACATTGATGCGATAACATTTTGTTTAGGACTGGATAATACGTTCTTAGAATTTAATGATGAGTTGAATAGATTGTTGTCCGAAGCCTTAGCCTTGGTTGATGCTGACGATGAATCACTAATCAATGCAAGTAAAATTTCAGAACACAGAACCTCAGAACAGCTCATCAACTTGAGAGTTGTATGTATCGAGCTGTTGTCATTAGCATTGACAAAACCAGCTTTTTCTAATGGAAACCCGCAAATAAGAATCAGAATTCTTGGCGTGTTTTTCAAAACATTGAGTGCCAAATCATCCAAAATAATTAATGCTGCACATGCTGGATTGAAGAGAGTGTTGTCACAAAATTCAAAATTACCAAAAGAACTGCTACAGAGTGGATTAAGACCAATGTTAATGAATTTGTCAGATCATAAAAAACTAACTGTTTCAGGCTTAGAAGCATTATCACGTTTACTTGAGCTATTGATTTCATACTTCAAAGTGGAAATTGGTAAAAAGTTGTTGGATCATTTGATGGCTTGGGCTCAACCTCAAACATTGATGAGATTAGCTCTTGAAGAGTTGGATAATAATCCTACTGTAAAGATTATTGTTGCAATTTTAAATATTTTCCACTTACTACCTCCTCAAGCTTACACATTCCTTGATGAGTTGATGAACACTTTAATTTATCTAGAAACAAACTTGCGTCGTTATCAAAGCTCTCCATTTAGAGCCGCTATTGCTAAGTTCTTAGACAGGTTTGGTGATCATGCTACAAACTATTTTAAGCAAAAGTTTTCGTCTAAAACATATGGATCCAAACTTGCTTATTTTGTTTCCCTGCCTGAATCTGCTAATTTGCGTAAAAATGTGATTGACCAGTTTTCCAGCTTCACTCAAATGTTGGTCGAAGAAAATAATCCAGAGCTCAAATTCATCAAACTTGTGAATATGATTGATTTGGTAGCAGCTATAGGATCTCAAAACATAGATTGGTTAAAAGATCAAGGCGTTCTATTGAACCAGTTACTAAGCTTTTCTTCTGACTGCTTAGAGAAGAAAAAGACAGCACCGTTATTATCCTCATTCCACTTTTTGATTGACCAATCCCTCACCAAGCTGCAGAAATGTTATGTTCAATTCCTTGAAGTTAATAGTTTGAACGCCAAAGATACTATCAAGCTTCTCGACTTTGTTTGGTCCAGAGATTTGGGTATAAGCAACGAACTTGCTGATTATGTTTTAAACAAGATTGTTAAGTCAGACGACATTTCCTTACGTCAATCATACTTGAAAACCATTATTGATGTATCCACAGAAGCTAATATATGCTTGCAAACTAGAATTTGCTTGATGAAGCACCTTTTCATCCCGATCTGCATCTTTGAAGAGCACAAAAATGGTAATTTGAAAGCTTTAACAAATGTTGGAGAAGAACACAATTGGATTGAAAGCGTTAATAAAAACATTTGGACTTCAAACTCGAGTTTGTTGTTGTCTGGTTCAGGAGGTACAATTGATTTGTATCGCCTAGAGCTATTGCAAGTGACTGCATTGTTACTTAAGGTGGCACCTGAAGTTTGTGCCGACTCGAAAAAAGATGTTATTAAGTTTAATTGGAAGTTAATTGCTATGGATGATATGATTATTAAACAATCTGCATATGTTTCTACTTGTTACTTTATTGTTGCATATGATACTCCTCCGAAACTCGTTACCCAAGTTTTTGTAGCTTTGTTGAAAGCGAATCAGATTGACATTAGATATTTGGTAAGACAAGCCTTATCTTTAATAGCTCCAGTTTTAGAAAAGAGAGTTGGATCAACCATGGAATGGCTAAAATGGCCTCGTCGTGTGTTATTGGAAGATGGTTTTAATGTTACTCAAGTTTTAAACGTTTATCAGTTTATTGCTCAACACTCGGACTTGTTTTACGTTGCAAGGGATCAGTTTATTCCAAATATTATAACTGCCATGGGTAAATTAACTATCTTGAATAATAGTTCCACTGAAAATCAAACCCTTGCTATCGATTTGGCAGACCTGATTTTAAAATGGGAAACTAGATCTAAACAAGAAGCCAAGGAAAACAAATTGGAAAATAATAAACTGTCAGATGCATCTAACAGTGAAACTACAGAAGACAAAACTGATGTCAAATCTGATGACGCAATAGAAGTCGAAGAGATTGAAACTAAAGATAAAATCGAATTATTCACAGTTCCATTTAGTCAAAGAGAAACGTGTATTACATTTTTGATTAGATACGTCTGCATTTGCCAACAAAGAGCTTCCGAAAACGAACTTGGACAACGTGCTCTAAACATTTTACATGTTTTACTTTCCCCAAGTTATTGGCCAGAAGTCACGGTGAAACTTGCCTTTTTTGAACGTTTCCTGATCACTGCAGACTTCAACACAAGTAACGTTTTGGGTTATTGTTTGAATGCTTTAGAGGTTTTAGGAGTGGCATTAGAATGGAAAACATCAGACTGGATTGTATCAAACTTGGAATACTTACACAAGTTGTTAGAAAAATGTATCAGATCGGATAATCATGATATTCAAGTCGTCTTACAGAAGGTTTTGAAGATAATTTTAAATGCCATCACAGTTGAAGCTTCACCTGCCGACGAAGAACAGCCTGAAGAAGTTAAGCGTTTTATCACTTTGCTAGGAACAGCTGTTTCTGAAGACTTAAACAGTATGAATTCAGTTGCAGCTGGTATTACTCTTTCTTGGACATTGGCTCAATACAAACTTGATGTTTTGAATCCTTTAGTTCCATTGATAATGAGAACATTAAGCAAGTTAGTCAAGGATCATATAGCGATTGCAAGTCAAAATAGACAATATAACAGTAATGATTCTGGCTCTCAGTCAACCGATTATGAAGCCAGAATGACAACCAAGTTGTTGGAAAAAATATTGAATTTTTCATCAATGAGAATTTCTGTTCTTGGCGATCAAAGAAGAATATTTCTTTCTTTGTTGGTACAATTAATTGATAGATCTGTGGATAAGGAACTATTAATGAAAATTGTTCACATTGCAAGAAGTTGGGTTTTTGCTAAAAATGAGTTATTTCCTACAGTCAAAGAAAAAGCTGGAATTTTATCTAAAATGATGGTGTTCGAGATGAAGGGAGATGCAAGCTTAGCAGAAGCATTTTACCAAATCATTGTTGATATTTTTAAAGACGAAACTCTGTCTTGTACTGAATTAACAGTCAGAATGGAACATCCATTCCTGGTTGGTACAAAATTATCTCAAACAAACATTCGTCATGAGTTAATGTCGCTATTAGACAAATCTCTGGAAAAAGATATTAGCAAAAGACTGTTTTACATCATTCGTGAGCAAAATTGGGAGTATCTAGCCGAGTATCCTTGGTTGAATCAAGCCTCACAATTACTATATGGATCTTTTGATTTTGAACATACTGTTAGACTTGCCGATAATGAGTACCAACTTGCAAGTTTATCAAACATTGAGGAAGCGTTACCAAAATCAATTAGTAAAGATCAAGCTGATACCATAAAACCTGACCAAAAAGTTGAAGACTTTGTGAAGAAGCACCTTGATTTTGTCAAAAACGTTTTGTATGTCAAGACGAAAGATATTTTAGTTCCATTACTTGACATTTCTTATCAAAGTCCAGCTACAATTCATCGTTCATGGTGCGCATTATTTCCAATTGCTTATAACTCTTTAGATATGAGGGACAAATCAGACTTCCTATACTCATTTGTAACACTGCTTTCCAAAGATTATCATTTAAGACAACAAGATGGCAAACCAAACGTTATTCACACTATGCTGGAAGCAGCAGGTAAATGCCCTGACTTGCAGCTGCCACCACACTTGGTTAAATATCTGGGTCTCAATTATGATGCCTGGTATTCTGGTGTTAGAATCTTGGAGCAGATTGAGCTCAATCCGCTTACTGAAAGTGCCAAGATTTCTGAAACTAATAGAGATGCCTTGGTTGAAATGTATTCAAGTCTTCAAGAGGATGACATGTTCTATGGTTTATGGAGACGTAGGGCTAAATATTTCGAAACAAATGCTGCTCTTTCTTATGAACAAATAGGATATTGGGATAAAGCCATTCAGTTGTATGAAAATGCACAAATCAAAGCAAGAAGTGGTGTGTTACCATATAGCGAATCCGAATATGCTTTATGGGAGGATAATTGGATCCTTTGTGCTGAAAAGTTACAACATTGGGATATTTTGACAGAGTTAGCAAAACACGAAGGTTTTACTGACTTGTTGTTAGAGTGTGGATGGAGAGTGGCTGATTGGATATCTGATCGAGAACCGCTTGAACAATCTGTGAAAACAGTGATGGATGTTCCTACTCCACGTAGACAAATGTTCCAAACATTCTTGTGTCTAGAAGGTTATGCTCATAACAAAGAAACGATTCAAAATGTTACTCGTTACTGTGATGAGGGTATTCAGCTTGCATTACGTAAATGGCATTCACTTCCTCAAAGAATTACCAACGCTCATATTGGATTGTTACACACTTTCCAACAATATGTTGAGTTCATGGAAGCAAGTCAAGTTTATCGTAGTCTTGCTACAACAACCGCCCAAAATCTAGATGTCAAATCGCAAGAATTGAAAAGAGTTTTGCAAGCTTGGAGAGAGCGTTTACCAAATACTTGGGATGATATTAACATTTGGAATGATTTAGTGACATGGCGTCAACATGCATTCAATGTTATAAACAAAGTATACATGCCTTTGATACCTGCATTACAGCAGAATAATACAAACAACAATTCATATGCATTTAGAGGTTACCATGAAATTGCCTGGGTCATAAACAGATTTGCCCATGTTGCCAGAAAACATAACATGTTTGAAGTTTGTATCAATCAGTTGACTAAAATTTACACTCTTCCAAACATTGAAATTCAAGAAGCATTCTTAAAATTACGTGAACAGGCAAAATGTCATTACCATAATCCTGACGAATTGAACACAGGTTTAGATGTCATTAGCAATACTAATTTGGTTTATTTTGCTGCTCAACAAAAGGCAGAGTTTATTGCTTTGAAGGCCATGTTTTTAGCTAAACTGCATGCTCCAGACGAAGCCAATCAAGCTTTTGCTACAGCCGTTCAACTAGATTTGAACCTACCAAAGGCATGGGCAGAATGGGGATTCTTTAATGATAATAGATTCAAGGAAAGTAACGACATCGTCTATGCCAAACATGCAATCAGTTGTTATTTACAAGCAGCTGGGTTGTACAAAAACAACAAAGCTAGAAGATTGCTTTGTAGAATTTTATGGCTAGTAAGCTTGGACGATGCCAACGGAACTCTAGCTGACACATTTGATTCACACCAAGGAGAGATGCCAGTTTGGCATTGGCTCACTTTCATTCCTCAATTGTTGACATCTTTATCACACAGAGAGGCAAACTTAGCTCGACAAGTTTTGATTCGTATTGCAAAGTCTTACCCACAAGCATTGCATTTCCAACTCAGAACTACAAAGGAAGACTATTCAGTGCTGCAAAGACAAGTTGCTCACCAACAACAGCAGCAACAACAACAACAAGCTCACCAACAAAACCCTCAATCTCAAGCTTCCCAGCCAGCCGATTCTAGAACAGGCTCAATCAACGGAACTCCAATTCCAGGGGCACCAAATAATTCTTCTAATTCGCAGCTTCCAGGAAATGTTTCTGGAAATCAACGTCAACCATGGCAATATGTTGATGAAATTATGGGTATTTTGAAAACAGCATATCCTTTATTGGCATTATCCTTAGAGTCATTGGTCGATCAAATCAGCCAGAGATTTAAGAGTGATCACGATGGTGATGCGTATAGATTAGTGGTTGCTTTGTATAATGACGGTGTTCAATATTTCAACCGTTTGGCTAATCCAAGAGAAGATGCTAGATTACCTCCAGCTACTGAGGCAAATATTATCAGATTTGCGGATACTGTTTTGCCAAAACATATCAGACAGGAATTTGAAACTGATATCATTGAAAGTAAGCCTAATTTAGAAACTTATATTTCAAAGTTGAGAAAATGGAAAGATTGTTTAGAGGAAAGACTAGACAGAAGATTTGGAAAAGTCAACTTGGAAAGAATTTGTCCTCATTTGAGTCAATTCCATCATCAAAAGTTTGAGGACATTGAGGTTCCAGGACAGTATTTGCTAAATAAAGAAAACAATAATCATTTTATCAAAATTGAAAGATTTTTACCAACCATGGAGCTAATTAGGGGACCAACTGCTTGTTATAAACGTATCGTTATCCGTGGTCATGACGGTAGTTTACATCCGTTTGCTGTCCAATTCCCAGCTGCTAGACATTGCAGAAGAGAAGAGCGTATTTTCCAACTGTTCAGAATTTTCAACGATGCATTAGCTCACAACGTGCAAACTAGACATCGTAGCATAGAATTGACCTTACCTATTGCAATCCCATTGTCACCACATATAAGAATTATGTCTGATGATGAAAAGTATATTAATATGCTTTCTATTTACGAAGACTTCTGTAAGAAGAAGGGACAAAATAGAGAGGAACCTTTAGCTTATGTTATTGAAAAGCTACATGCAGCTTATGATCCTAGATTACCAAAACCAGATTTGTTGAGCGTGAAGACTGAGATACTAGCATCAATTCAATCACTGTTTGTTCCAACTACTGTTATGAAAGAATACTTTATGAATCAATACCAAAAATTCGAAGATTTCTGGATATTTAGAAAACAATTTTCTTCACAGTACGCTTCGTTTATTTTTATGACTTATATGCTTTGTATTAATTCTCGTCAACCTCAAAAGATTCACGTGAATAAAGGTTCAGGAAAGATTTGGACATCTGAGATGTTACCATATAAAGTTGCAAGTGGAAAGACTCACACCAATGCATTTGCAAATAGTTCATTAGATATTTCAGCTCAAAGAGCAGCACCATTGTTTTGCTCGCTGGAGCTGGTTCCATTTAGATTAACTCCAAATGTTCAGAAGTTAATTGGAGAAGCTGGTTTAGAAGGTATATTATCGATGCATATTATGGTTATTGCGCAATGTTTATCAGATCCTGATTTCGAAATTGAACATTATTTGAGTCTGTTTGTTAGAGATGAGGTTATTGCCTGGTTTACTCAGCAACATAGACCTTCTGCTCAAGATCCTCATTTGAGAGAAATTGTTCGTGTGAATGTTGATTTTGTTATTAAACATGTGATGCAATTAGGTCATATGGATTCTAACAACCAGAATGTTGCATCGCAATTTATTTTGAATTTGATTGCGCATGCAGTCAATCCTCGTAATCTGGCTAGTACGGATACTTTGTGGATGGCATATTTCTAAGTTTGACTTATGATGTTACAATTTGTTTTTTTAACCTTTTGCGTCGTTTTTTGGCGTTAGAAAATAAGTTTCTATTTTTGTTTATGATTTTAATGTTTGAGATTTACTTTGTGTGTATTTAATTTTATTTAATTCCACTACATTCTTTTTCAAAATATGAGTTCATCACGGTTTCTTTGTAAAAAGTTGGTAGCAGCCGTTTGATAAAATTGCAACCAAAGTGCTCTTTCACGTTTAGCACTTAACGAGCAGTTTTGTCAAGAGTTTGGAGATACTTTGCGTAAAAATCATCTGGAAGTTGAGACTCTGTAAATACATCAAACCCATCATTAAATTTCCTTCTATCAATTTTATTCAAAAACCTGAGTAATCTATTTCTCATGATCCAAAAGTTTATAAAGGAGAATGCAAATCCAAAGAAAGAGAAACATAGAGAGATTGTTTGGAAAAACCTAATAGAAGAAGTGACATCGATATTCCCAACATTTTGGCCTGCTGCATTGTAGTCGATACGCATTGCATGCTTTATTTGAAAAATAACGATAGTGGATATTGTAGATATAACAAAACCAGTTCCATGAGCAATCACACCCACAAAAAAGGTGGTATATGCAGCCATCTCATTGATGAGATTATCAAACGGAGAGTCCAAAGATTCCTGAACAGATGCCAAAATCAAAACGGGAAAAAAATAAGACGAGAGTACATTGTAAATCATGGATACATTGTAAATTAGAGGTTTGTTTTCAACTTCAAAAAAGACAAATCCTCCGTAACTCAGACACAACTGGGCAACTGAAAAAAGTACATAAAGAATTAAAGAAGTCAGCATTTTTTTATTCGAGAAAACACAATTCCAATTGACAATTTGGTCAACTCTCACCTGTTTTATTTCGACTTGTTTCAAATCATTTGAAGTGGACTGTAACACCTGCCTTAGAGCCAACAAATTGCTATTTCTCAAAGACATCAAAAACCAAACAGAGTAATTTTTAAAAGCTTGAAAATTTTATAAGCTTTATTAAGTTAGGAACTGTTTAAACATATAATTAATAAATATAGCACTCGATCAAACTCTGGATAGCTAGCATCAAAACGTTGGACTGGTAGGAAAAGTGAAAGTCATTTTTAAATAATTAAGCGCCCAAGTTTATAATCTCACTGATGCGTGCTGGCGAGTACACTCATTTAGGGTCAGGGGGAGTGTATCCGTTCTTCACTAATACCTGATACACATACCGCTCCACTTTACAAATAAAGCTATTGGACTGCTTCACACCAGTGGATAACCATACACCGTAGCAACCCATCATGTTGGCCATCATGACATCGGTGAAAAGTCTGTCACCCACCATTACAATTTCGTTTGGTTTTGAGCAGACTCCATTATCTTTGAAAAATTGTAAAATGTCACCCATACAACCAGGCTTCTTGGTAGAGTGTCTCAAGACAGTCACACCAGTTCTCTTTTCTAGAGTGAGAGCCTGCTTGTGCTGGACATCATCGTCTGTTCCAGCGGAGTTACTCACAATTAACAGCTGCGCATTGGGGTACGCCTCTCTAAGGGCCTCCCACTGTTTCTCATACTCAGGCCAAACTCTATCATCGTGGTCTTTGGCAAAGCAGTTATCTTTATCTAGCACAATAGCTTTAATTTTGTCATTAGGAATGGATGGAAATGTCAAAGGAATAGGAATCTGATTGAATGTTGGGACGTTTAAATGCGGCAAGCACAACTCTGGTTTGAAAAACAACCTTCCAATATTTAACGTAGCACTTAAATTGAACGCAACCATTTTCTGCTACAATCAAAGCAGATCTTCAGTAGTATCAATCAACAACAAATAGATCCTCTTCTGCTGTTACCCCCAATACAAATTTCAACCAAAATATGTCCAACCGTTATCGTTATTTCCAAATTCAGTTTCACGATAAATAAAACTTCACGCAGTCAACGACGCAGAGAAAGAGAAAAAAAAGGACTCGCCGAGCATGAAAATTTCAAGAGTCGAGGAACATTTGATGAAAACTAAAAGAAAAATTTGTCAGATCTTGAATATAATTTGTATTGGGAGACAAGTCAAGAGTGGGTTTTTTGGGTTAGTTTATAAAGCTGTTGTCGACAAGAAAACTCAAACACAAGCATCAAATCATTTATTGCCACCGCCCCATGTCTAACGTTCAGGAAAGTTCATCTGCAAACTCAGAAACAGCGAGTAGTAAAAAGACTGTCACTAAATACAGTAAGAAGAAGACTCAGGCTTCTTTCAAGTCACATGGAAGTCACCATAATCTCACTAATTGGAGACGCAATGAAAGAGTGAACGACAGCAATGGTGAAACAACTGATGTTGTGGAAGATGACAGCGATGCCTCAGAAATATGTATAGTTTGTGCCAATAAGATTGACATTGCTTCTGTGTCGGCGTGTAACCACAAGGTTTGTCATATTTGTGCATTTAGACAACGAGCTTTATACAATAAGAAACAGTGTTTGGTGTGCCGTTCAGACATTGAGAGATTGGTGTTCACCGATGATGTTGCTGTTGTAGATTACCCTGCAGCTCTAAACTCCGGGATTGTATGTTCCAACGAAAAGTATGGAATAGATTTCAATTCATACAACGCAAGAGACGACACAATGAATCTTTTGAAGTATATCTGCCCAATGAGATCCTGCAAGGGTGAAAGTTTCCAAAATTTCAAACAGTTGAACGAACATACCAGAGAACTCCATGATAAGTCTTACTGTAACTTGTGCGTTCAGTTTAAGAAAGCCTTTATTTCAGAATTGAGACTATATACAACAAGACAGTTACAAATCCATCAGTCAAAAGGTGACGAAGAAGGTTTCACCGGTCATCCTCAATGTAAATTTTGTTCAGGTAAAAGATTTTATTCCGATGATGAAATGCAAGTGCATTTAAGAGAGAAACACGAAAGATGTCATGTTTGCTATCAAATTGATCCTTCGAATCCGCAATATTTCAAAAATTATGATCACTTGTTTTCTCATTTTAAAGATTGCCATTATGTATGTAATGTGCAAAGCTGTTTAGATCAAAAATTTGTGGTCTTTGGCGACGATTTAGATTATAGAGCACATATGATTGCGGAACATGGCAACATCTTTGGATCGAGCAAGACTCTCCTGTCATCTTCATCGTCCGGATTTGGATCTCAACTTTCAATCACACCAAACGCTTTTAGTAGTAGAAACAACTCCAGAAGCATGAACAACTCTCCTGTTTCCCGTAACAACAGAAACGATGATCACCAGGACTCCTATGAAATTAAAAAGCTTCGATTTGACGAAAGAGCAAGACATTATTTGAATTATTCTGCACCAGAATTTGATAAATTTCAAGAAGCAAGCCTTGCATATAGAGAAGGCAGAATCTCAGCAAAGGAAGTTGTGAGTAAATTCAAGACTATTTTTGCGAAAAGCAATGATGCTGATATTAAGTTGTTGATTTACGAATTAAGTGAACTCTTTCCTGAAAATTCATCAAAAAGAACAAGTTTAAGCAAACTTATAGATGAGCAGACAGAAAAGGCTTCTTTGGAAGAACAATATCCAGCTTTTGCATCACCATCTTCTTCTTCGGCTTCTTTGGCATCAGTTGTTGCTGGTGGAGTCTGGGTTGGTTCAACTACTTCAAATAGTAAGAAGAAGAACAATGGCAAAGGTATTATGTACAATAATTTCCCAACTTTACAACAATCTCAACTGTCAAAGGCCATCACTAACAAAGCTCCTCCTATCAATGCAAGTTCGATTCCTGGTTATTCAACAACCGGCAAGAAGAATGTTGTAAATTATTCTACTGCAGTTTCAAAACCTGCTGTGACAAACAACAAAACAGGTACCTTGTCAAGTGTGTTACTGTCATCATCATCCAGCACTCCTCCTAAAGTTAATTTTAATTCCCAAAACTCTGTTAATTACAAGCCTAATTACCTTTCATCAACGAAATCGAAAGTGCCTGTCAAAGAGGTTAAATTGGACGAAACTAAATTCCCAGCATTACCTACAGTGGTTAAGAAGCCTGCCCCACCTAGAGTGAACCCTGTCGACACTTCTTTAGGTCAATGGTCTCAAGGATTGTCAAGCTCTTTGAGTTCAAGTAATAATAATAGCTCAGATGATTTGTTGGATTTGAGTGCTTTGAATAATAGCTTGCCCACTAAAGGCAAAGGGAAGAAGAAAAAACAGATTCTGTTCCAATTGGGTCGTTAATAATCTTATGAATTCATCTCTCAATTCGAGAATCACATAAACACTTTTATACATATATATAGAATTTCAAGGACCAGTGTACGCAACTTAACCGGTAAAGCATAAAACTGGATCCGCAAACCAAAAAATGAAACCAATAAAAGCACCATCCCCATTACATTATCGTAAAGGAAGTAAATTAGCTTCCTTGATCTTCACTCTGCATAACGGACATTCGTTTCTTTCTTTACACCAGTCTATTATACAACTCCAGCAAAACATATGACCACAAGATCCACAAGTTGGATTTTTCATAGGCGATAGACACAACATACAAGCTCTTGAGTTTTCAGGGATATATGGTAATTGTTTTGGGTCTGATAAGTCAATGCCATCATCACCTAGAGCAACATCATCGGAATACTCAGAGATCCCATATAAAATGTCATTATTTTCTGCATTTTGCGTATCTTGAGCAGAAGCAGACAATGAATCTTTGTTACTGAACATCCCCTGAATCGAAGTATAATTCTTGAAGAAAACTTGCAGCACGATAAGCAAACCAAGTAGTTCATAGTTACCTCTAGCTTGCCGTTGTTGCGGGTTAACTTGGTACCCAAATACATACCTCAAACCGAAAACTCTTTTCGAAAACTGATAGTAACGACCAGTAAAATAAAATATCGCTAAGTGCAAGTTCATAAGGTCCATCAAGTTGAAAAATGTAACATTTGATAATATTCTTCTCAGTTTCAAGACCAAAGACTGCTTTTTCTGCTTCTTTCCGTCTTGAGATTGTCCCAACCTCGAATCTTCTTCGCTTTCTTCAACACTTATACGTTTGAGCAAACTCTTCAACACATGTGGTAACACTATATAACTAGCCACAAACCCAATTCTAGCAGCATACTTTGGTATCTTATTGTTCTTTTTGTTCACATAGATCAAATCAACATATTCCTCACCCAAAGTTTTGGACCCCAGCACAGTCGTAAGCGTGAGGTATAAAAATGAAGACAAACTCCTGATTTCAGGCGAGTACTTGTGGATGAATTTTGTATTTTTGAAAACTTTTATAAATTCAACCAACTTGTCGTTGAGCAAACTCTCTGAATACGAGTCTTTCTGGTTCGCTCTGACAATTGCTGGAGCATTAGCTGGAGATAGAAATTTCTTGAAAGTACCGGAGGTTGGTTCTGACATTTTTCAACAAATGTTACAGATCTCAAATAGGATTTAAGTGTTTCTTTGATGTCAAATGAAGCTTAAACCGATACAATTTAAACAACTTTACAAGTCCTGTTTAAGTCTATTAACTCTATTTATCTATCTATATCTATTATTAAATCAATGATATTTCCATCTTTAACGACCTTCCCGATTTGGAAGAGTTAAGAGCGACTCAAAAAAATGTTAATAGCATGGCAGTGCAACGGTCGATCGACGTTTTGTGTTTCATTTGAATTTTTGACATGTTTTCGGCTTTTTTCAGTAGTGGTCAAGTTGGGTTAGTCATTTGCTTCTTGTTTGAATGATCTGCAGTGATTTTATTCGTACTTAAAATAAGATGTACATTCCGTGAAGTTATATGGATACTGCTTAATTTTCATTGTTTATGCGGACGAAGTTTAATCAATGAGAACTAAAGTTTGATGACACTCGAAAATGAATCTTTCAAGACAGATTTGCAAAACTCCGACAAAATGTTCTTGAAGTTCTTGCCAAAAACTATCAAGATTTACTTACAACTTATATTCTGGTCTTTAGTTGGCAATTTGGCCCGTCAAGGGCTCACCACGTTGACTGATTATTCAGGATCGTATCTCAATCATAGGACCTATCTTTCAGGTACTAGTTTGTGGTCTAATTTCACCGGATGCTTAGCTATTTCGCTTTTCAACAATTTTGTAACTCCCTGGGAAGCAATTGTTGAGTCTTCGCAAGAATTGAAAGCTAAAGCAGATATACCGCTGTATACTGGACTGAATGTCGGGTTTGTAGGGTCGTTTACTACATTCTCCTCAATGGTTGTTGAGACATTTTGCTACACTGCTGGTATTTTGATGAAGTCTGACAATCAGTTACCGAATCAAGGATACGGAGTGATGGAATTCTTTGCAATAACGATCATCCAGATTGGAGTGTCTGCTTTTGGATTTGCATTGGGCAAGGATCTCTCGTATGCGCTAACATGCTGCTTCCAAAGATTACCATACCTCAACTATAATCTATGTTTTCTTTTTGAGCTAATAACAGACTTTCTCGGATTAGCTACTTGGATTTCCAGTTTAATACTATGCATCACTTTACCAAATGACGACTTTTGGAAAACTACATGGTCGTTCATGCTTGTATTTGCCCCATTTGGATGCTTCCTTCGTTATGAGCTAGCAGTTAGGTACAACCAAAAGTCTTGGTTCCCTTGGGGGACTTTTTCAGCTAATTGGTTTGGCTCTTTAATTCTTGCGATTTTAACATTACTAGAGTACGGTTTCACTGATTCCGGGAGTCTGATTGTTAGTAACAGTCTGTTACAAAAAAACGTTTTACGTGGATTGGCTAGTGGATTCTGTGGAACGCTAACCACCATGTCTACTTTTATAAAAGAACTATACTCTTTCAGCACACTCACTCATCGATACGCATATTTTTTGGTGACTTACATTGTTTCATTTTGTTTGGTTTTGTTGGTTCTCGGATCGTATGCTTGGACCAACGGTGTTGTTTGATCAAATGGGCTTTTTCTTACAATGTTTTTGTTAACCTATGTTTCCGTTCTACGTTGCTGTTGTTTACTTTTTTTTTATTCCTAATTTCTCAACCAGATGTATAATTTTTGCATAATCACTAACCTAATAAATTTAAACCTCAAAAATAATACATAATCTTTAAACTAATACACAAATTTAAATGTTAAATACTTTCGGTTTGCAAAGACACTGCTGAATCAACTTTAATTTCCTCAGAAAGATCGCTTTCACTTTTCACTTTTGTCGGTTCTTTGGAGTCCCTATTTGCAGCATTTGTCGATTTGCTTTCAACAGCATCAGGTTTTTGTTCATTATTCTCGCCAGCCCACACACCCACCACAACACTGAACCCACCAAAAGTTTTCACATTTTTCTTGCCTTTGACCCATTTTTTCACAGGCTTGCCCGATCTATCTAAAGCAACATCTGAATTCGACTTCATAGTTAATCCACCGATTCTCGCTGTACCTCCTATACCACCAGTCTTGGTTTGTCCTGATGGTGTATCTGACCGGCTTGGTGTATCGAAAGGCGCTGGCGATGACTGTGGTTTCCTACCTGGCTTACCTGGAGCTCCTACTCCTCCCCCTCTCTTTTTCAATGGTGAAGACGATGGCCCGCTAGGCACAGGCGTTCCCGTCGTACTGCCGTTTGTGCTATCAATTTCAGGTGAGTACAAAAGTAGCGATTCAGATGTTGCTTTTACAGGAGTTGGTTGTGCCAACGGACTTGACTCTGTAGGTTTATATTCTTGTCCTATGCTCTTGGATTTCAAAATACCATTTTGAAATGATGTAGGAAGATCAGGAAACTGTGAAAGACTTTTCGAAGACAGTTTAAGCGTTATAATTCTTGACATATCGTGTCGTGTGTAAGTTTCATAAAGTTTATAAAGGGTAGTAGTATTATAGGTTGTTCAAACCGTCACTTGTGCTCTGGTTCTTCTACTATTTATGCTTTATCTCGTTGATAAACATACTTTATGTTTCCAGTTATAACCATCATCCATCATCTGTGCTTCTTCCTTTTACGCTAAAACGCTATTCTCAAAATCCGCGAAACTGGGAATTGATTTTTATTTCCCACATTTACAGGTGTGGAAAGCTACATCGTTTTGGCATTTTATCAGTAAGTTTACAAGACTACCTCTACGTTGGTGATCTGATCAAACTATTGTGTTAAAATATCATACTGAACATGATTATCGTGAAAGAGCAAAAAAAAAAAAGAAAAAAAAAAAATTTAGAATATTATTTAAAGAAGTTGGAGCACTACTACCTTTGCAATCAAACTAGATACCAAAATCACCGTTCATTAGCGCACTTCTAGCTTTGGACATATTCACAGTCTGTTTAGTTTTATGGACTGGCGGTGGCATATGTTCAATCACATTCTCAGAGTAACCATGTGGTGGTAAATGAGGATGTGAACCCGCTCCCACAGGACGTTGTTGAGCATATGGTGGTTGGCCATGATATGGAGACTGTGAGCCCATAGGAGGCTGGTACATTGGCTGATTGACGTGGGGATGTTGCGGACGAAATGCTTGTTGGGGATGGTATCCTTGTGAAGGCAAGAAGCCCTGCTGAGGTGTGTGTGGTTTTGGAGGTGGAGAACCTCTGTGTTGAGGATATCTTTGCTGTGGAGGGTATCCTTGTTGTGGAGGGTATCCTTGCTGTGGAGGGAATCCTTGTTGTGGAGGATAGCCTTGCTGTGGAGGGTATCCTTGTTGTGGGGCATATTTCTGTTGTGAGGGATATCCAGGTTGAGGTGAATAACGTTGCTGAGCAGGATAAGGCTTTAGACGAGGCTGATCCCTTTGTGGAGAATAACCTCTTTGTGGAGAATAACCTCTTTGTGGAGAGTAACCTCTCTGAGGAGAATAACCTCTTTGTGGGGAATTCTCTCTCTGTGAAAGGTTTTCGGTAGCTGGTGGGCGCATCTCTTGACTGTGAGGGACTCTTGAATCATATCCATCCTGAGATGGATACATATTTTTGGAAGACTGATCTGGGTACTGGGAGTAAACTTTTTGATTTTGTGGGTACCTAATAGGGTCTGGTTGAGACGGAGCAGAGTGCTTGGTCTTGCCATCGTACTGTTGGACTTCGGACGGAGCATGGCCCATCTGATGCGAGTAATTATCAGTAGGTGGTGGTGATGTACGATAATTAGGTGACCTTTGTCTTGCCGACTCATAAGCAGGCATCACAGGAGGAATGTCGGTAGGAGGTGACATTTCCAAGATATTAGGAGATGGTGATGCATTGTAAGGTTTAGGAGACAACTCATATTGAGAACTGTAGTCAGTATGCCTTGCTGTAGGAGGCACTTTGCTTGGATCAAAAAGTTCTTGAGATGAATGCGGAGAGTTTGAGTAAACACCTTTAATGTTACCGACCGGGTTTTGTGGTGGATAGCCCCGTTGAACAGGTGATGGTGACACATCGTGTTGCGGAGAGCCATGCTGATCATAATCGGTTTTTTGGGCAGCAACATGTAAATTCTCATTTTCAAAGTTCTGGCGTTTAGCTGGGGAACGAGGGGTTCCAGCATATATTGGGGCTATGTTGCTACTGATACCGACTGGTTGTTTGTCAGCCATTGGAGGTGGAGATTTCCTATTGATCTGTGCTTTGGACCCAACAATGGTTGAGCTTCTCATGAGTTGAATCAACTCATTTTCTAAGTTATCTATATCCTCATATATTTTAGACTTTCTATCTTTTGGTGCAGGAGACCGTTGAATTGTTGTGCTTTCAGCGGCAGGTAGTTCATCATTGTCAGTATATGCATGATTGTCATGATAATTGTCCTTTTCGTTTTTGCTTATCGCTTGGTCAACAATATTTGATGTCTCCTTTGGTGTGATTATCACTGTTTCATCACAATTGCTCTCACCATAATCTTCGGATGGCTTCTTTTCATATCGGGTCATGTAACTTGGACTTCTCATTTTCAAATCGCCTTCAATTTGAGATTTATTAACATGATTTTTTTTAGACTCCTGTGGTAGCCTCTCATTACTAGGAGGTTGGTATGCAGTTCCCACATGATTGGGTAGTGGAGGAGAAGGTAAACGAGCATATTTTTCTACTTCAATATGTTTGAAAGCTCTTTCGGGAGATGCATTAACAAATGCGTCTTGCTGTCCATTTGTAGCTGCAAAACGAGGACTACTTTTTTGGGTTTTGTTATAAGTTTGAGCATTATTGCCATTATCATGATAGTTACCATTTGTTAAAACACCATCAGCACTGATTCGAGTTCTCGGAGGGATTTGCAGCTCAGGATGAGCATCAACAAGTATTGGTGGCGGTGGTGGCCTTCTTTTATCATTGGAATTACTTCTGCTGGTATGTCTATCTAATTCTGTTGTCTCTTGATATTGAACATGCTGATGAGTAGGTTCTAATGTAGGTAATATGGCTTCCACGTCCTCAACGTCCAAATTAGGATCAAAAAAGTCATCGTCTAAGTCCACATTCAGATGCAATGGTTTATCTGAAGAGACATAATCTTTTGGTATAGGTTGAGGTATATAACTGTTCAAGTTATTGTTACTGTTGCTGTAATGTATCTGATTAGATAGTCCCTTTTTAGCTATTTGATGAGGATCAGCGGAGGATGTTGTATTCTTTTTATTGGATCTGATTTTGACATGCTTGTTATTCAGATCCTGTGGAGTGGGAGGTAATTTTTCCTTGTATTTGGAATGTATAGCATTGATATTATTTGGAACCTTGTTTGTTATGTCATTCAAGTCATGAAGAGTTGAGTTTTGCTTATCACGATTAGACTTATTGGCAGCATAGCGAGCTTCTCTTTCTGCTTGTAATATTTTTTCTTCCAGTTCACGTAATTTTTCTTGCTTGACTTCGATTTCAATATCATAACCATCTCTTTCTATATCTTGTTCTTCTATAATAATCCATTTCTTAAATCCTTCAGCCAATTCAACTTCCATGATGTACGTCTTTCCAAAAGTTTTCTTTTTCGCATTTGTCTGCTCAGAGCCCAGTGATGCCATCCATGTCCAAATGAAGTAATCGTCAATACTTGTTCTACTAACACTTGCTGTGAAAAAATCTGTTGTTAGCTTTCTTTCATGGATTTGTTTTGAGCTATTTTTGGAAGCAGTCATATCATGTGACCAACCAGCAGTTAAGCGGTAAGGTATTTGGCCACCATTAGATTTTCCATCTGAGATTAGTTCATCATCGTATAAACACATGTTATCTAGTATTCTGCTTCCTTCAGCAGACAACTTTGTGATCAATTCATCTACATCTTTAAAGAGTCTTTTAAGCAAAAGATAATCTTCTCTTGTATAAAACACAGTTGGGTCATCAAATTTCAAAGTCTTTGCAACTCTTGCAAGCAATTCTGCAGGATTTTTCGATGGATTATTCGCTTTTAGGGTAACCATTGGAACTTCTAATAATGATTTGGATGATGATAATGATCTTGTTGCAGGAGGAGGATATGGCGTGCTCTTGATAATGGATTGTAAAACTTTGGGCAATGTCTCTATTTGGCCGTTCGGAGCCATTGAGTTCAAAAAAGATACAAATAAATGAAACATGGCATCACCAGCTGGGATCCATTCAAACATACCTCTTTCGAAACTTGGCATTCCAGTAGATTTATTTCGCACAGGATGGAAAGCCCATAGTCCACATAATTTTGATAATTTTTTGGCACTAAGGAGATTAGATTTGTAATTTAATGATATAGCAACAAGCAAGTCAAAAAAATCATAAACAATTGATGCGTGTGCACCAGACGATAAACAAGTTGGCATAAAATCCAAGAAAGCCTTTTTAGGGAAACCAGCTTCTTCTTCGGCAGTGACAAATTTTGTATACGTTTTCCATCCAATGACACAGTTATCGGGAAGTCTACACCAAAAAAACTTGAGAGCACTGATCAAGGTATATTCGTCAAATTGCGTAACCGTGTTACTAATAACATCATCTGATTGGATTTTACCTTCTTTGAATATCAAGTTGAGAAATTTTTTCAGCTTTACATCATACTGTTGCGGTCTGAAGGGCAACAATAAGAATGGTGTTTTACAACCTGTATAGAATTATTCGTGTTTGGTTTAAATAGAATGTTAGTAAATCGGAATTGAATTTGGCAATCATATTTGTGAAGCCAGTCTTACCTTTTTTCTTGATCTCGGACGTTATTATATGTATAGCGTCCTTGACTTCCTTTCTGCCAAACTCCACGTCATATTCATCTTTTGAGTTGCCATACTTGAAATCTGTTTTCAGTTTGTACTCTTTTCTGTACTGCTGGTAATTTTCGCTTCCATAATCCGAACAGTAAACAAATGCATCCATATCATCGCTTTCTTTTACGGAACCCAAACCGGGTCCGGAGATCTTGAACGACGGTAGACTCGGTAGTGGTTTCAGTCCCTTTGAAGACATGTGTGTATTTTAGTTTGACACAGGCTGAAAAAAACCACACTAGACAGTTGGTTGATATAGCAGCAAAGAAAACCAGAGTATAAATTAAAGGTGAAAACGAAAAATTGAAAAAAAGAAAAGTCCAATCTAAGTCTTTGATGCAGGTGTCTGAGGATTGCAAACTTGATAAAAAGAACCCCAAAGTGCAAGATTAGACCCAGAGCCAGCAGTAGATAGTAAATCAAAAGATAGCCCAGATCAGATCAAGTCTACTCACACAGCTGAGTTTGACATCAATTAGTTGAGAAATTGCCAAAAATAGACAAATTTGAATTTGCAAACTTTAAAGAGGAAAAAAAAAACAAAAACAAACATTCGGTGATTATGTAATGTGTGAGGTAATTGATAATAGAGTTTTATGCCGATGCCGACGCGTCTTTAAAATATTTTTTGCGGTCGATCGACGCTAAAACTTTACCGCCGATGATGTGATGTGATGTGATATTACTGAGTCACCGTTTGAATGGTTAATGTATGGGATCTAAAGCTGACAAGTTGGTGATGGTCATCTGGAGTTGTTTATTAAAGATTAAATATTGTACTCCTATATGTCAAAAGAATCATCTGTGCGGTACAACAGTAGAAAGAAACTGATAACTGATTGGAGAAGTGCCGGTACTTGCCAATTGAGACTAACCAAAAGAGTAAAACTAAACAATGGCTATTTTATCGGAGAAAGAGATTGAAAAGCTAAAAGCTACCAAAATCATTGGTATTATTGGTCTTGGAGATATGGGGTTATTATATGCAAGACGATTTACCAATGCGGGTTGGAAAGTTTGCGGTTGTGACAGGGAGGAAAACTACGAGCATTTCCTCAATATGGGTGAAAATTTTGAAATATTGAAGAATGGCTATTTGGTGTCAAGAAAAGCAGACTATATTATTTACTCTGTTGAAGCTGAAAATATCAAGAAGATTGTGTCGATTTACGGTCCATCTACTAAATTAGGGGCTATTGTAGGCGGTCAGACGTCATGTAAACAAGCGGAAATTGAAGCATTTGAAACTTCAATGCCACAAGATGTTGAAATTGTCTCTGTGCACTCGTTACATGGTCCAAAAGTTGACACCACTGGTCAGCCTTTGGTGTTGATTCAGCACAGATCTAGCGATGAGAGTTTCAACTTTGTGGAAAGTTTAATGTCCTGTTTAAACTCAAAGCATGTTTATTTGAGTTACAAAGAGCACGATAGAATCACGGCAGATACACAAGCTGTCACACATGCTGCGTTCTTAAGTATGGGTGTTGCTTGGCATAATAATAATCAATATCCATGGGAGACTCCAAAATGGCTTGGTGGGTTAGAAAATGCCAAAATCAACATTTCTTTACGGATCTATTCAAACAAATATCACGTTTATGCAGGATTAGCAATTACCAATCCATCTGCACATGAACAAATAATGCAATATGCTACATCATGTACACAACTGTTTGCCTTAATGATTCAAAATAAAAAACAAGAACTCAGAGAAAGAATACTCAATGCTAAGCAAAAAGTGTTTGGTCATTTAGGGAAAAATCACAAATTATTGTTAGATGATGAACTATTGCAGCAGTATTCGTTGAGTAAAATACCACCTGAAGGAAGACACCCAAACTCACATTTATCGCTATTGGCAATTGTTGATAGTTGGAGTTGTTTAGGAATAACTCCATACGATCACTTGATTTGTTCAACCCCGCTTTTCAGAATTTTCTTAGGTGTTTCAGAGTACTTGTTTTGTACACCAGATTTGTTAGAAAGTTGTATTGAAGCTAGTGTTGAAGATACATCATTTAGACAGGATGATTTGAATTTTGTAATTGCTGCTAGAGAATGGTCAAGTATTGTTTCATTTGGTGATTTCAATTTGTATCGAGATAAGTTTGTCAAGACTCAAGAGTTTTTCAAACCAATGTTACCTGAGGCTAACAAGTTGGGTAATGAGATGATCAAGACAATTTTACAAAAAGTTAAAGATTTGGAAGATGCATAGTTAGACAATGTATGTATGTATATATGTATGTCCTTTTTAATGTATAGCTATAAATGCAATGAAAAATGAGAAGAAACAAAAAATGAAATGATTCAAGAAGAGAGAAGAACTAAAGATATGTTTATAAAGCTGGTGGAACTGAGTTGCAGGACACTTAAAAAAGGCACTATTCCACTTTGTAGTCACTTGCATTTGGTATCAAATCAATCAATTCTGCGTCATGCTCACTATTTGTCTCAACTCCGAGACTTGTTCCTTGATCCGTAACTTGCACAATTATGTACTCGTCAAATTTTTTCATTGCTTCGTCAATCTCCGCAGGCTTGACACCCAAATCTGCAAGTTGTTGTCGTAGTAAACCGATATGAACCTGCATCTTGCCTGCTGTAATTGTACGACTGTTTTTATTAGCTATAAGTGCTTTCAAATGTTCACGTTTATGAAACATTAGATCCTTATGAAGCTCTCTTTGGGTTTCCAGCAGCTGAGTGCGTTGTTCCTTGTAATCTTTTATCTTTGTCTCCAAGTCAAACAATGCAAATAAAGAGTAAGATGCAAAAATTGTGAGTAAAAACGACTCCAACACTCCAGCGCTTCTCCAAAAAGATAGACTGAATAAGCTATGTGAGTTGCCGTTATTTCTTTGTTGTTGTTGCTGCTGCTGATAAGATATTCCGTAGCCATTACTAAAATTCAAAGGCACGTTGTTGTTATATGATCCCGGATATGGTGGTCCTTGCGTTCTTCCAAACTGTGAGTATAGTCGCAAACCGGGACATAATGTAGTGGTGCTAATCTTCGGTCTCGTTCTTAACCCGCTGAACATTGCAATGGTGGTCCATTTAATTCCAGCTACTGAACATTTAGATACTGGTTATACCAAATGAATTCTTATAATACCACTTTCCTACATACATTTCAGTATCTTTAACTTACTATATCAAGATCCATGTCCGGCTTTACTACACATCCGTTGCAAATTAAGTCACCAGCCTCATCAAAGAACCACCAGCCACTCAAATCAAAGAAATAAAGAAAAACGTTAACAGTGGCGCAGTTGTTATTCTGCTCGGTGGGCCGAAAAGAGACGACAGACGACAGACGACAGAGGGACAAGAGGCCAGAGCGCACAGAGAGGCAGGTTGTTTGGAGCTCTATGAGCTGAATGAAGAGTAACTGATCGATTGATCTATTGATCCTGTTAGATTTGTAAACGACAGGGTCCTGAATGGTGATGTACTAATTGCTTTTAGTTATTGTTGACTTGTAACATTATTAGTTTAGTATACCGATTGATTTCCAGGTTACATAATAATTTCAAGATCTTTAATACGCTGAAAACTGTTAGATCTATTACTGACATATCATAGCACTCTTACATCTTCTCATTTTATTACATCAACAAGAGCTGTTTACAAGTGAATTTGTTTCTTCTTTGTTATTTTAGATACTATAATTTACAGAATTAGCTTGAGAATAGTAACTGAAAGAGCACCAACCATTGATATTGATTTGAGCTGTTAACTGGTTCTATTCGATTACTAATATTGACATTTTTCATACGCAAAAACATTTTGCTTTGTCAATTGGTGAAATATTGTCGAAAGCAGAAATTATTTAGACCATCCTATAATTTAAAATTACAACAACACTAAAGGATAAATACCTAATATACACTTCAGTATACATATAGAAGACCAAAATTTTTCAACATGGGTAACGTTTTTAGTTCCATTTTTGGTAGACTTTGGGGTATAAACAAGGATATCAGAATACTTATCTTAGGATTAGATGGTGCTGGTAAGACCACAATTTTATATAGATTACAAATGGGAGAAGTTGTCAAGACAAAACCTACAATTGGGTTCAATGTCGAAACATTAACATATAAAAATATATCCATCAATATGTGGGATTTAGGAGGGCAAACTTCAATTAGACCGTATTGGAGATGTTATTACGCAAATACAGCAGCAGTCATATTCGTGATTGATTCTACAGATAAAGATCGTATTGAAGTGGCTAAAAAGGAGTTGCATATGATGTTAAAAGAAGATGAGTTGACAGAAAGTGCATTGTTAGTATTTGCAAATAAACAAGATCAACCTGGTGCATTGACAGCTGCCGAAGTTTCAAAAGCTTTAGGATTGGTAGAATTAAAAGATAGAAGTTGGAGTATTGTGGCTAGTAGTGCTATTAAAGGTGAAGGTTTAACGGAAGGTTTGGATTGGTTGATCGATGTTATTAAAGAAGAACAACTGTAGACGGTTTGAAGCTCTCGGTATTAAATGTTGGTCATACACATTTTTATGCTGTGATTTAAAAAGAGTAGATAAATTGTTGTCTGTATTATTTAGGTAAATAGTGGATACAACTCCGGTATAAAACTATTCTACATCCGAAAAGAAAAAACACCCATTTTTACTAATAACAATACACCATAGTATTGTTGGTTGTCGTATTCAACAACTTGTAGTGGTTTAATAGCTTAAACAGGTCTCATTTAGTTGGAAATCATCACTTAGTTAAATTTGAGTACCAATTAAACCCCTGGTTAATATTTCAGAGTGGCTTTAAAAAATCAATGAGCAAGCGCAATCTAGTAAACCCCCGAATCTCAAGGCATTGTTTGCTATCTCAGTGATTCGGAGTAAAAGCTTTAAATTTAAATATAAAACTTTATTGCATCTAGTTCTTTAATAATCAGTTATCATTGCGTTACTTCAACTAGCTTAGCTTTGGTTGAAACACAATTCATCAGTCACAGTGACCTTCAACAATGCAGTCCATACGAAGATTGGGTATAATTTCGAAGACGACTGTTGACTCGACTAGGTTATTTCAACCAGTTCTTTATAAACCATGCACGAGTCAATTGATACAACGGTTCAACTACTCTTCTTACCAACGTTATCACAGTAGAGCAAATGATGATTTAGGACCAAAGAGCAGTGGGTTGCGCTGGGCAGGTATGTTTACATTTGGTGCTTCTGTAAGCTTACTATATTACTACTCATCAAGTGTTGTATTCCAAAATGACTCTGTGGCCATTTCCAAGTCATTATTCAAAAATGAAAAGGTCTTATCGAATAATAATAAGTTGGTGATTGATGAATCTCAACCGACATTTGAAATGGGCCTATATCATGCCTCTTTGGATGAACTCAAGAAAGAATCTGATGAAATTCGTCAATCGCAAACAAATCGAAAATATCTTGGATTTTTATTCAAGATTAAATTTTTCTTGATTGACTACATAATAGAACCTATAGTTACAATTGGTAGGTTTTTTGAATTGACTGCAATATTCTTACCAATTTTAATAACTGTTCCAATTTCTTATTTTGGTAAAAAATCAAAAGATAGAGGTTGTGAAAGAAGAGGAGCATTGCTTTGGTATAAACTAATTAGAATTTGTGCTGAGTTAGCCGGATCTTCTTTTATAAAACTTGGTCAATGGGCAGCTTCCAGAACAGATATCTTTTCTAAAGGTTTATGTGATGAATTGACTCAGTTACATTCAAATGCTAAATCACATTCTTTTAAAAAGACAAGACAGATATTGGAAGCCACATTTAATGGCTTGAAATTGGAAGAGATTTTTGATGAATTTGATCCAGTACCAATAGGAACAGGTGCCATTGCACAAGTTTATCTAGGAAAATTGAATAAGAAATTTGTTCAAGAAGGTCAAGATCATGAAGCTTTAGTTGCTGTTAAAGTTGTTCATCCAAACATTGAAATCAAAATAGAAAGAGATTTGAAAATTATGAACTTTTTTGCAACGATGATTGATTGTATCCCAACTATGGAGTGGTTATCATTACCACAAGAAGTTGAACAATTTGCAATTTTAATGAAATTACAATTGGATTTAAGAATTGAAGGATATAATTTATTAAAGTTCAAATCAAAGTTCCCCAACGTTGATGAAATAAAATTCCCTAAACCATATCTGGATATAAGTTCTAGAAAAGTCTTGATTGAAGAACGAATTAATGGTTTATCAATGAACAAAGTTTTGAAAATGAGTGAAAATCACGGTAAAAATTTATCAAAAGAGATTAGTGATAATTTGATTGATTCATTCTTAAAGATGTTGATATTGGATAATTTTATTCATGCAGATTTACATCCAGGTAACATTTTTATTAGATTGATCAAGAAAGACAAGGATAATAAAAAAATATTAACAAATGAATTTGAAGTTGATAAATTAATGGACCAATTGAATGAAATTCAAGATAACGATGAATTACTAAAGGAGTTCCATAGATTGTATGAAGAGAATTATCATCCTCAAATTTGTCTTATTGATACAGGGTTAGTTACCGAACTTGATGAGACTAATAGATTCAATTTCATTTCTCTATTTAATGCCTTGTCTGAATTCAATGGTTATAAAGCTGGTGAATTGATGATTGAAAGGTCTAAAACACCAGAAACTGCAATTAATGTTGATTTGTTCAAATTGAAAGTTGAGAAATTAGTTGATAGAGTCAAGCAAAGAACATTCACTTTGGGTTCAATCTCAATTGGTGACTTACTAGATCAAATGTTAGGAATGGTTAGATCTCATCATGTTAGAATGGAAGGAGACTTTATTACAGTGATTGTGGCAATTTTACTATTAGAAGGATTAGGCAGACAATTGGATCCTGATTTAGATTTATTCGCAAGGTGTGTATTTGCTTGGAATTTCGGATTCCCAACATTTTAAAATGGCTAATGAAATGCTTAAAGTAGTTTATTAGTCATTTTAAAATGTATCAAGACTGGCTTACATCCGTGTTTTTAACTTTGTTTTCCTCTAACTTTTTTTTAAATTTTTTAATTACTTTTGACCAGTTGAATTATAAAGATTCATACTAACATCATGTATATACATTCACATTTACAAAAAATATTCACCTCATATTATAGATCCATTCCTATATTGAGAAAGATTAGTTTCCAAGATGGTAAATTGTTACTACAAAACAGTGACAAGTTGTCAATGTTAAAGATTTGGTTAACATTAGAAGCTAGACAATTTGTCAATGCATCTGTTCACGATGTAAGTATAAATCATTAATGATGGTTATTGTTTCATCAATTTCAGTTTCCATACTAACACTTTTATTAAACGCACAAACACATTTGTTGTTTGACCATAATTTTCACACTACTGTCACAGGTTTACAAACTAGTGAAATCGGACGGACTATGTCCAAACTACTAATGGCCAACTATAACGATTACAAATACACTTGGGGTAACACTATGGGAAATGATAATTTTACAAACAAACTACACTTTTTATCTCTACTTTATACTCGTAAATAAGAGCTAAATAGCTTTCAAACAAACGCCAGGTAGAATAAATAATCTCCGTTGATTCTATCTGCGTGTCTTTTCTTCAGTAAGCCCGATAAGCAATCACGTGACTCTATTTTTTTCTATTTTTTTTTTTCTCTTCATCGCCAGCGCTTGTGCGGTTTTTGTTTCCCCCACGATAAGAGGCTCTTGTGGTTGATAATATATTAATTAATCAAATAATAGGTTGAAATTGAAGCACATGGTGCTGGTTTCCTGTTTCATGTAAAATTGAAGATTCCATCGGTAGACGTCTGTATGTCCTGTTGTTGGTGTTATTTTAATGTACTTTCTTTAGCTGAATAGAAGTAGAAAGGTAAGGGAAAAAAAAAGATAGAAAAAAAAACAAAACAGTATTTAATGTACTGTTAAATGAATAACCAGTTGTAACATTAGTGTACTCTTGAGTGTTTACATTATTTGAATCGATTGGTATTTGTGATTTCTGTGTGTCAAAATTATCTCATTTTTTTGCTTCTGGTGTTGTTTTGTTCATCTATTATACGAACGAGAATAGTTTAAAGGAGTACCCTAGAAAAAGATGAAGTTTGGTAAAACTTTCATCAACCATCAGGTTCCAGAATGGGAACAACACTATATGAATTATAAGAATTTGAAGCAGTCGATCAAAGCCATTTTAATTAAGCAAAATGAAATCTTAGTGAAAGATCCACATGCAGACACGTTGAATGATCCTTCTGTTAGAGGAGACCTGGCAAAATTCTTCTTCGATCTGGATACCAATATTCAAAAAGTTGATGATTTTTTCAATTCACAATATACTGAGTATGATCGTCGGTTGAAAAAAATTACCAGCGCTTTGAATCCAAATAAAATACAATTTGATGACGATGAAGAGGCTGATGAGTTGGTTGGAGTTTTGTTAGAATTGAGAAATTGTTTTAGAAATTTAAAATGGTTTGGCGAATTGAATAGAAGAGGTTTTAGAAAAATCTTGAAAAAATTAGATAAGAAAATTGGAACTCACAAACAGGAAGAGTACTTATCTAGTAAAGTTCACACCTTGGCATTTGCGAATGAGATTGATATTTTGAAGAATTTAAACACTATAAACAAGTACTTGAACAATATTCTACCTGCTATTGATGAGTCTTTGAATTCAAAAGATGGTGAAAATCATCGTTTTTCAACTTCAGTCGATTCAGATCAATATACGACTCAATATAATGGTGGTCAAAAACAAAGCGGATTTTCTTCGTCAACCGCCTCATCAATCTCAAATATCGATATGACTGTTGGTGCCTCGTCTTCTTCTTTCTCAATAATGCCACCTCCAACTACCACTTTCCAAAGTAACTCAAAGTCAAATCATCATAAGTCATCTACTTTGGATCAGTATTTGGAATTTATCAATAAAGATGACCAAGATGGTTTGAATCAAGTGATTATCAAGGAATTTATGTCACCTGTTTTAGCACCATTGAAGTTGTTATTATCATTGTTAAATAAAGCTACAATGATGCTAAGTTATAAATGTATTGATTATTTACTCGAAATCATTCCAGTTTTGAATGACTCGTCTGATATTAGTGGTAGAAACTTTTTACATCACCATGTCATTGCACTAGGGAAACAGGTTGTTACCAATATCAACAACAATAATAGTAAAAATGAAGATTCAAAATCACCAATTAGTTCAGCAGCAGACACAACTGCTAACACCATTACCTCTTCAACATCTCCAGCCTCATCTTCTTCTTATAAATTTTCAGATTTTCGTTTTGAAGATAATTCTATTCCAGTGGCCCATTCCCCATCTGATATCAATTATAGACTTGTTAATACGTTTGGTCCAGATGGTGTTAACTCTAATGATTCTTCACAAGGTTTAGTCTACATTTTTGAAAATTTGCCTGCACATTTGAAGTTTGCAATTTTACAGAAAGATAACTATAGAAGAACACCATTACATTATGCTGCACAATATGGTTTAAAGGAAGTTACTGGTATCATCATTCAATTTTTGAAAAAATGGGGCTTATTTGATGAGACTGTATCGATTGATAATTTGAAAACTTGGGGTGATTCTGAATTGCTAACACCTTTACATTTGGCTATCTTAGGAACCCATCCTAAAACTTGTAAAGTTTTATTGAATTCAATGAATAGAAACGTCACTTTAACTTGCCCACAATTGGTGTTAATTGCAACCAGATTAAACTCACCAGAGATATTAAATCTACTACTAGATTGCAAAGGTATTGATATAGATTACTATGATGAAGAAAATAAAGAAACTTCATTATATATTGCTTCAAAATTAAACTTGATTCAAAGTGTTGAATTTTTATTAGAAAAAGGTGCAAATTCTGAAATTGGTGAAGCTACTTTTGGTTGGACTCCTATCTTTGTGGCAGCTTCTGAAGGTTTCATTGACATTTGTAAAATTTTATTGAAATATAATGCTTCATATGATATAATGGATCAAAGTGGTTGGAAACCAAGAGAGCATGCAGGTTTAAGAGGTCATTTGGACATTTGCAAATTGTTAACACCTGAAAACTATAATCCTTATGATTTGATAGACTCAAATTCAGTTTCACCTTTACTCTCACCACAGATAAAACCTTACAACATGCTTGATTTAGCTACAAGTCTAGATAAATTATCTGATTATAACAATGAATCGAGTATGAAAAATGGAAGTTCAAGAAGTCATAGTGTTTTGAAACATTTGAAAAATCAAAGATCAACTTCACCAGCTCCTAAGCCTGTGAAATCTTTTGGTCATCGCTATTTGAAAAGCAACGAGTCGTTGATTTTAATAACTTTGGGAACTACAGATATAAGAGATACAACTCCTGCCATTGACTTGAAAAGTGTTCCATTGTCAAGAGCTCACTCAACAGAACTAGATACTGCTTTGTCTGTTGTTATTAGCTCAAAAAATTTGAGTCAACCTTCAGTTTCACTTGATTTACCATTAGATGATAATCATGGTGGTGCAACTGATCCAATTTCATTTAAATGTGTTGGAAAAGATCCTTTGGATACAATAATTTATTTTGATATTGTTCCAACTTATCAATATGGTGATGAACAAAGGGAAAAAAAGATATTGGGAAGAGCAGTTGCAATTTTGAGAAATGTTTATACTGATGTTGGACCAAATTTGAGATCATTATCAAGATCAGTCAATTTACCAATTTTAGAAATTGATACTTTGGAAGTTTTAGGAACCATCAAATTTGAATTTATGTTTGTTACACCTTTTACACATCCAAAGATGGTTTTCGATAGAACTGAAACCTATTGGAAACAGCTTGTTTCATCAAGAGTCATTGGTCACAGAGGTAATGGTATGAACAGCAGAACCAGAAAATCTTTACAATTAGGTGAAAATACAGTTGAATCATTCATTGCGGCAGCTTCATTAGGTGCTTCATATGTTGAATTTGATGTTCAATTAACCAAAGATGATGTTCCTGTTGTTTATCATGATTTCTTAGTTGCAGAATCAGGTATTGATATTCCAATGCATACTTTGACTTTTGAACAATTTATGAGTTTGAATCCATCTGATAAACAAAACATGTATGGTGGAACAGTGAACAATGGCAAGACAAAAGCATTAGACGATTATTATCTATACAAAAATGGAAGAGCTAGATCGATTTCATACCACTCAAATATGCAAAGTCTGTCCAAAGAATCAGGATTTTCCTCCACAGACGGTTCTAATAGTGATGTCGCTGATAATGAAAATGCTATTGGTGATATTGATCATTCTCACCATCCTTCTAATGAAAGAATGAAATTTACCAAAACTTGGAAAAATAAAGGTTATAAAGGTAATTCCAGAGGTTCTTCGATTGCATCCTCATTTGTCACCTTGGTTGAATTATTCAAGAAATTACCCAAGAATGTTGGTTTCAACATTGAATGTAAATATCCAATGTTGGACGAAGCGCAACAGGAGGATATGGGTTATATTGCTCCTGATATGAATCATTGGGTTGACATGGTTTTAAAAGTTGTATATGAGAATGCAAATGGTAGAGATATCATTTTTTCATCTTTCCATCCAGATATTTGTGTGCTGCTGTCTTTAAAGCAACCTTCCATACCTATTTTATTCTTGACAGAATCAGGTACGGCTCAAATGGCAGATATTAGGGCTACTTCATTACAAAGTGCAATTAGATTTGCCAAGACTTGGAATTTATTAGGTATTGTCTCTGCTGCTGAAGTTATAGTTCAATGTCCAAGATTAGTTTCTGTTGTCAAGGCAAGTGGTTTGGTTTGTGTGACATACGGTACCTTGAATAATGATCCTGAAAACGCCAAATTAGAGATGGCAGTTGGTGTTGATGCAGTGATTGTTGATAGTGTTTTGGCCGTTAGAAAAGAGTTGACCAAAGATGTGAAAGCGGATTCAATTGATGATATATTGAATATCTCCAAAAAGTAGTAAAGTTGTAGTGATTTTATTTAGATTTTGAAAGTTTTTTCACTGTATCTTTGACCGCTCTAGTAGTAGCATGATTTAAACTGAATTTTTACATATATATACTTGTGTCAAGTGATTTTTATTTATGTTCCCTCCTGTGTTTTTCACGAATTCTACATGTGTTGTAACTGTTCTTGAAGTTGGTAGTTTTGTAAGTTACATTCACTAAACAACAATTACGTAATGACAGTTGATAAAGGAAATTTGTGGGGGAGGCGCAGCATTAGACATGACGCACCAATGATGATCATTTGTGGCACAAATGACAGCATGATGTGGCTAGTGTGTGAATTTGCCTGCATAAACTTTATCATATGCAGGTTATAAGTGCCAGAGTTGCTACACAGCAGCATGTTATGGAACCACCACATGTGGTTGTTCAGCTGGCTGTATCATATAAAAGGTTGATTTTGCCCCTGAGCTCTACTATTCTCTTTCTCACATTATGATTCTGGTACAGAGTTGTACACAAATAGAAAATCAAAGTGTAATTATAAAAAAACATATTAAGATCATAAAACAATGTCATCAACTATTATTGCTTCAGGAATTCCAATCTCTTCAGAAGATTCAAAAGTTAAAGAATTCTTTTCATTCTGTGGTAAAATCAAGTCTATTGAGACGATTGATAAATCCGAAAAAACTAAATCTATTAAAGTTGAATTCGTTAATGCATCAGCAGTCTCTACAGCTCTATTATTAAATGGTGCTGATTTCGAAGGCGGGTCAATTAAAGTTATTGAAGAAGGCTTGTCTAAGCAACCTGCTGCAACTAGTGCATTAGCCGGTTTAGTTTCAGGTAACAGTAGTAGTTCTAATCAAGGCGAATCTGATAACAATGATGATATTTCTCAAGAGGAAAAGCCAAAGAGCACTATTTTGGCCGAATATTTAGCCAAAGGTTATAAACTTTCTGATCAATTAGTTCAGAAAGCTGTTGAATTTGATCAAAAAAATGGTATATCTACAAATTTTAAAAACTTTTTAACCAATTTGGATAATAAATACCATGTTCACGATAAAAATCAACAGCTGTATGATTCAGCAAATAGTCAGTTAGGCTTAGATGAGAAGTATGCCAAGAGTAGAGATACAATCAATAGTTATTTTGATAAGTTCAAGCACGATAAAGTTGGGTCTAAGATTCACAAGTTTTACACTGAAGTAGCATCAGATGTCAAACAAGTCCACGAAGAAGCTAAAAGGCTAGCTGAAGTGGAGGGAAAGAGTGAAAATACACCAAGTTCAAACACTGGATTAAATACTTCAGCCGAACATAACCCAACCATTTCTTCTATTCATCCTGACTCAACAACAGCTCAGGCCATTGCTCAAGTCCCATTTGAGGATGAGAAAAAATAATTCGGATGGTGCTAGGTTTTAATGAAACATCCGTTATGTATATGATATCAAGAGTATCATAAATATTCCGGTGTAACGTGACGCATAGTTAATGCGTATGTATCATTCTATTAAACTCCTTACTTTCTTTTTCTTTTATGTATAAATGTGGTTTGTATTTTTTTTTCTCAACTCGTCGTTTTGTAAGAATTTGAGTTTATTTTGATTGATTATGATGGTACAACTTATCATCAATTGTAGAAGAATATCACTACAACCCCAGAGGTTAAAGATGCCATTAGATAAGAACTTCTTACAAATGGTGTACGGGTGTTTTTTGTATTTTGTGGCTGATGCAGATAAACAGAAAAAAAATATGTGGCTGAGTAAAATTTTAATTTTTGCTTATTTATTTGTGGCTGAGTGATTACATTTCCCGATTTGGAGTCCTTCCTAATTGGGCAAATATAACAAAGCGTGGTGGTCCCTTTTTGGATAGCTGCAGGAGGAGTGCAACAAGTTTCTTAGCGCAACAAGAGAGAGACAGTCAGTCAGTTGCTTTAGCTGCTGTCTATGTTGATGGACAGTGAGTGTTTGTAGTTTCCATTTTACTCATTGATTGATACATGGACAGACATGGAAGCTATTCTTTGCAATTCTACTAATGAGGTACTACACTATAGCAATTGCATTCAAGTGACTTATATTATTGTGTTTAAACGCAAAACGTCAGTTAGAGACACATTACGGTAGCTACAGTTTGTTGTGTTATTCTTCTATCAACTTACCAGCTACACAATGAGTAAGATTGCAGATATAATTAAAGCTCAGCAAGAAGCTGAAAGAGCTCCAAAAAATGGAGCCCCAGTTCGTAGCAAGACTTTGTTAAATCATGTTGCGGGTTCTAATGGTTATTCATCACCATTTAGACCGGCAAACACTCCTAAAAAAGCACCAAGAGCAGGTTTGACAGACTTGCCAGTGGTTTCTGGTGTTGAACCATCCGGTACTGTCCCAAAAGTTAAAATTCAAGCGAAAAAATCTACAGAATCAACAACAGAAACACCAGTTGAACCAATTAGTGATAAAAATGATGACGTTCAATCTGAAATTCCACTAGATCCTTCCAATTCAAAAGCTGATGAAGCAGCTGTTGTTGAAGATGAGGAACCAATTTTACCAGAACAGGAAGATGCAGAAACTGAACCAGTTGTTGAAACTGAAGAGCCTGCTGAAGTCGAAGATTCTGCAGCTGCTGAAGTTACAAATGTTGAAGCTTCAGCTGAAAAAGAAGAAGAAGAAAAAGAAGAAAAAGAAAAAGAAGAAGAAAACGCTCAAGTTGCTGATGTCGATGCTTCTCAAGATGCAGAAGCATTGAAAGAAGACGAAGAAGAACAAGGCAACGATGTTCATGATCAAGAAACTCTGGAACTATCTCCACCTGAAGCTGATTCTATCGAAGTCAATTATGCATCCAAGCCTAAAATGTTGAACAGATATAAAGAAAACAAGTTACTAGCATCTCAAGCTTTAAATAATGCTACTGTTGAGAATCCAGATAGACTGTTGAATTTAGGTGCTGGTTTAGTTTTAACCGAGGCTCAAATTTATGAAATTGCCAGAAGAAGAGTTGCTCCAGTTTTGAAAGATGTTGATAAGCAAGTTGAGCAAAATTTTAAAAGAGATGCTGATAATCTTAAAGCTGAAAATGAGAGAATTGCGCAAAAGCACAATTCAAAGTTGGCCAAATTATTTTCTAAGTTCAAAGGTGAAGTCGATGGACAAAATGCTACTATTTTAGCTAATCATGCTGCTGCAATTGCAGCTATTGATGCTACTTTAGCTGATAATAAAAAGAAAGCTGAGGACTATATTGAAGATGTTAAAGCTAAAATTATTAAAGATGCTGAAGATGCTGAAAAAGCTGAAGAAGATGCTGTTGCTCAACATGAGATTGACAAAGAAAATGTTGATAAGAATTTTGAACAATACAAGATTGATAAAGCACAAGCATTGGAAGATGCTAAGAAACAACAAATCGAAGAAGATGAGTTAGCTGAAAAGTTACAAGTTGAAGGTGACGATTTCAAACAAAAAGCTGATGATTTAGAAGCTGAATTGGCTGCAAAAGAAGAAGAGTTGAAAAAGAAACTTGAAGCTTTAGAAGCTTTGTTAGCTGAGAAGAGTGAGAAGAACACCTTAATCAAAGCAGCTGATAAACAGAAAAGAACTAGTGAAAGAAAAATGTTTATCATTACTCAAAAGCATATTCAAGCAAAATCCAATGTTGATAAGTTAAATCAACATGTTTCATTATTAGAAACTAAAGTTCAAGATCATAGTAATGAGTTAGAATACCATGCAGGTGAAGGAAAAGAAGTGTTAATCAAACAGAAGGAAGAGGCTCAACAAGCAAAGTCAGAATGGGAAGAACATCTACAACAACTAAAGAGAGAAGAAGCTGAAAAACAAGAAAGACTCAAATTTGAAGCCGAAGAGGAACGTAAAAGAATTGAACAAGAAAAGAAAGAAGAGGAAGAAAGATTGAAGAGAGAAGAAGAAGAAAGATTAAGAAAAGAAGAAGAAGATAGAATAGCTAAAGAAAAGGAAATGGAAGCTAAACTAGCTAGAGAAAAGGAGGAAGCTGAAAGAATTGCGCTTGCCAAAAAGCAAGCTCAAGAAGAAGAGCAAGAAAAGTTGAGAGCTGAGATTGCTGAGTTGGAAAAACTGAAGGCGCTGAAATCAGATAAAGCAAGACTGGCTAAAGAACTGGCAGCTCTTACAGCTGGTGCTGCCATTACTGTTGGTAGCGCTGCAGCTGTTGCTGGTTCTTCAGTTACTTCAAGTGCGGTTGGTGCTGCTGGTAACGCTGCCTCTTCTGTTTCCAATACTTTCAAACCATCTGGTGAAAGAGCCTCAAAGTCACCAGAACCTTTGGATATTACATCTCCTATTGAGGAAGAAGATGAACCGGGCGCGCATGATGGAACTCATGAACCAATTCCTACTCCAACTTTAGTTAGAAGAAGATCTATGGTTGATGATGCTATGAAACACATGACTCCTGAAGATATAGCTAAAATGAACACTCCTCTGTCTGAGCAATTGAAGGCTTATCAGGAAAAATCTAGAGCTAATTCTTTAACAGCCAAGAACGGTAAGTTTGAACCAAAGTCAAGATCTAATTCAATTACTAGATCTAATTCATTGACACAAAAGTTCAAGTCTAGATCAAGATCAAATTCTTTGAAAGGAAGCTCATCTAAAACTGCAGCTGCTGCCGCTTCAGCTGCAGCTACTTCTGCTGTGCCTGTTGCTGCAATTACCACCGCGACTGATAAACCTTCTACCGTTGCAAAGGATAATGTTGCACCTACATCTGATGGAGCTGATAGCGATAAAAGTGAGACCAACACAGATAAAGCACCTGAACCTTCAACAGCTCCAACATCTCAAGGAACTGACTTGACTACTGAGGATTCGGCACCTGCTGCTCAAGAAAAAGCAGCCAAGCCAGTTGCTTCACTTGAAAACGACAACGATGATGATCTAGACTCACTGGATGAAGAAAATCACCAGCCTTCAAATCCTATCTTCACTGAAGTTGTTGATAACGATGGATCAAGTGAGTATGAAGAAGTTGTTTCATACAAGACGATTGATACTAGCGAATATGAAGCTCATCGTGATGATCCAAACTATATGGAGATTCCTGTTGATGAGTAAATGATTTTGATGGGAATGGCTGTTGCTTTTCTTTTTACCTTAGGTGGTGCCAAATTCGACAAATGTCAAATATTTTTACATCTTCGTAAGTGTGTCTAGTGTTTTTTTTTTTTTATTATCAAGTGAGACATGATTGGATCGTTGTTTTTAGTCGGTGTTGAACTGTTATTATTGCCCGAATTTGTGGGAACATTTTATACTATTTGTATTACTTATGTGAATTTACTGAAACTATTACTTTAACCGAAAAGTACAGGAAACTGCACTGCGATACTTTAACTCTGCATGCAAATCTTGTATAAAAAGTTGATATTGCGTTATAAATAATAAGTTTATTTTTCTTTAAATTTGGGGGATATACAAAAAAGAAAGCTAGTGGCAAAATTTTTGAAAAATAAACATTCAAAAAATCGCTGTTAGTTATTTTTATTTTGGATAATAAGAATATAATGTAATGGGATTATTTGAAAGCGAAACCTTTCTTAGCAAAAGACCAAGAATCATCTCTAATTCTTCCTCTCAAGACTGGAATTTCAGAACCTGGAACGTAAACGTCTTCGAATAAGATATCCATCTTTGCTTCAGGTGGTGGTGAGTTTTCAGCTTCTTTAACTTGTTCATCAACGTATTTTCTAGCAGCTTTATCAAAAGTCTTGATTTCATCTTCAGAAGCAATGTTGTATTCTAATAAATGGGCTTTCAAACCTGCAATTGGATCATTTCTAGATCTCATGTTTTGAACTTCTTCTCTGGTTCTGTAAGTGGTACCTGGATCAGACATTGAGTGACCACCATATCTATAAGTTTCGTATTCCAAGACTAATGGACCATTACCTGAAGCACACCAATCTTTAGCGAATTTGGATGCTTGATAAACAGCCAGGATATCCATACCATTGACTTTCAAACCTGGAATATATTGACCTCTCTTGTAGTATTCAGTCATGGCAGATGATCTTGATGCGGAGGTACCCATACCATATTTATTGTTTTCACATGCGAAAACACATGGCAAGTTCCATAATTTAGCCATGTTGAAAGCTTCAAACACTTGACCTTGATTGGATGCACCATCACCGTATAAAGTGAAAGTACAGTTACCATTATTTCTGTAATGATGAGCAAATGCTAAACCGGCACCAACTGGAACTTGAGCACCAACAATACCATTACCACCATAGAAACCTTTTGTAAACATATGCATGGAACCACCTTTACCAAAAGCAACACCACTTCTTCTTCCCATCAATTCACCCAAGACACTCTTAACGGAAGCACCTCTCATATAAGTAAAACCGTGACATCTATAAGAAGTGATGACATCGTCTTCTGGAGTGATGGCATTTTCGATACCAACAGCAATGGCTTCTTGACCAACAGACAAGTGACAGAAACCTCTAATCTTCTTTGCCTTATACAAAGCATCGGAAGCCATTTCCATTCTTCTGATGACAATCATATCTTTGTACATCTGCAATAAAGTTGATTTATCAGTTTCATAGGTCAAGTCTGGGGCTTCCAGATTATAAGTCTCAAATGAGTTTTCTGGTAATTCAATGGTGATAGTCTGGATAAAAAAAAAAGAAAAGAAAACGAAAATCAATAATAATGATATAATTTATCATTATGATGATTTATAGTCAAAAAAGTTTTTTGTTAGTATCAATTGCATATTGTGGACTAGATAATGGTCTTATCTCCATTCAGGGCATAATGGTGCAGACCAAAAACCAACATGATACTCAAATCAAAACCAAAAACACTTACATCATCGGCAATATCAGCTTCAGTAGCCAATGTTCTGGCAAGTCTTGGAACAGATCTTGCTGCTGGTCTAGTTCTTGCTGCTAGTCTCAACATGATTGCAGGCAATGGTATTTATGTATGTATATATGTATATAAACTAGTAACACCTAACAAACTACTAAAGCTCTTATTTTCTTGTTTAAAACAAATCAATTGTAACTCGAAATAAAGCTTTTAGTTAAAAAGATGAATCCTGATATTTTAAAGAAAAGTAAAAACTTAAAAGAAATTAATTATTATACTTATCATATAGATTGATAATTCAGAATACATAAATCACCATATATACGAATTATGCCCTTACGCTATTTTACGCACAGCACCACCCGCTCAAAGAGGAGACGCAACATCACATAAGCGGAAACAAAAAAGAAGTTCAAATTTCGGGATCCATATTTCCTTTGGTGCAGAGATGTTTATGTTTATGGGGTGAGAGAAAAAAATTTTTAAATGTTTGCGTCGATATGCGTCGATATGCGTCGGTGTGTGGCTTTTTTATATTTTTTAAATTTTCTGCGTCGCTTGACGTCGATCGACGTTTGAGGCTTTTGATTCAAACTTAATATTTTCAGTGGGTCACAAATTTTAAATAAACAAGGTGAAGAGACAGAAAAGAGGGAAACAGGGCAAAGTGGGATAAGAAGAAGAGTGTTGGATGGAACTAGCTTGTATTTTAAAGCCAGAGATTGATTACCTTCTAACAGTAGCAAGGAGACATTTTCTGTTTTTAGAGATAACACAGAAAGTGTGGTGTTTTTAGTTTTTATCCTTTTTTTTTTGGTTTTTAGCCTGAGAGAAAGGTAGAAATCTGGTGCAAGATGTCAGAGGGCAATGGTAGAAACGATGCTATCAACCAGTACAAGTATGATGAAATGTCGAACAAAGTCCTCAGGACTGACAAGAGGCTACTAGATACAGGAATAGAGAAAAACATATCGACAAATCCACAACGATTCACTAATGGCCTAAGTAAGCATGACTTGGGGTCGAGGCTGGTGAATAACAAAGCTGTAAATGGTGATGATGAAAATGACGAGAAATTACAGATTAAAAAGGAGTTACAGTTGTTAGACCAAAGAGAGGCAAAGAAAGAAGCCAAAAAGCTGAAAAAACAGTCTTCTAGTAGGTACAATGGGCAAAGTTTGTTGGCTTCCGGAAGTATTGAAATTTTGAATTATAACCCCAAGACCCCAGAAACTAAGAGAGTCTTTGATTTGATTCTTCAATGGTGCTCGGATTTGTTTGATAACGATGTTCCATCAGATGTGATAAGATCATTGGCCGATATCCTTATAGAGATACTGAAGAATGATAGTTATACAGATCAAACTAGAAAAGAAAAATTTGAAGAAGCATTAGGTAGTTCCATAACAGACCAACAGTTCCATGACATCACAATGCTGGGTCAGGAACTTACTGATTACACTGCCAATGATGAACAAGATTCAAATGCTGTCAGTGATGAGGAAGATAATGACGAAGAAGGTATGGGGATTGTCATTGATTCTGAGGATGAAGAGTCTCAAGACTCAGAAGATGATGATGATCAAAATGATGATGCGTCTCATGAGGGTGAGAATCAAGATACAGGTTTAGCAGGACAACAACTGCAAAACAACGATTTTGAAGAAGTTATTAATTTAACGAATGAAAAGCATAATGAAAGCCAGTTTCAAGTGGATTTCAAATCAGTTGATAGATTATGGGTTACCAGAAAATTGGCTGCCATCTTACCATCATTGGATTCATATAAACACGCTGAACTCTCTTCACAAATCTATGATCTCCTTAACGCCTTGATAGAAAAAAAGATAGATTTGAGAAAGTTGGAAACCAGTCTACTTTACTTGTTTGATTTTGAAAACAACGATTTGATTGGTTTAATCATACATAATTATTATAAAATTTATTATGGTATAAAGTTATCTGATTGCGTTTCAGAAGAAGACAAACTAAATGTTTTTGAAGAAATGGAAAGACAACAGCTATTTCAACTAATAGACGAATATAAAGGAATCAGAAAACGTGATGATGATATAGAAGATGATAATGTACAACAAAATGGCACCAATAAGTTGCAACGATTATCTGAAACTGACAAAAAATCAATTTCAAATAAAACTACGAAAAAACGTCCTAACTTTATAGATCTCGATAATTTGGTTTTTGAAAAGGGTTCACGTTTGATGACAACTTCTAAATTTCAGCTTCCACCTGGTTCGTTTAAAAGACCTAGAAAAAGTTGGGAAGAAATACATATTCCTCCACCATCACCTTCAAAACTTGAAGAAGGTGAAAGACTCATACAAATTTCAGAATTACCAGAATGGGCACAGTCTGTCTTTCCATCCAGTGAGACGACATCTTTGAATAGAATTCAATCAAAAGTCTATCCTTCAGCATTTCTTGATGATACTAACTTATTAATGTGTGCCCCAACAGGTGCGGGTAAGACTAATGTTGCAATGCTCACTGTTCTTAGAACCATCTCAAAATATATGGATGATGAAGGACATTTAAATTTAAACGATTTTAAAATAGTGTATATTGCGCCTTTAAAAGCTTTGGTTCAAGAACAGGTTAGAGAATTTCAAAGAAGATTATCTCAGTTTGGTATAACTGTTAATGAATTGACAGGTGATTCTACATTAACCAAACATCAAATCTCAACAACTCAGATAATTGTCACTACCCCCGAGAAGTGGGATGTTATTACCAGAAAGATGAGTGATATTTCCTATGTAAATCTTGTTAAACTCATCATTATTGATGAAATTCATTTATTACACGATGAGAGGGGACCTGTCATTGAAAGTATTGTGGCCAGATGCATCAAATATAACGATGAGAATAATGAAGAACCTGTAAGATTGGTTGGATTATCTGCTACTTTACCAAATTATCAAAATGTCGCCAAATTTTTAAAAGTTGATGAATCAAAGGGACTTTTTTATTTTGACTCCACATATAGACCATGTCCGTTGGCCCAACAGTTTATAGGAATCACAGAAAAAAAATCTTTGAAAAAATTCCAAGCAATGAATGAAGTTTGTTATGAGAAAGTTATTGAAAATGTTAGTAAGAATCATCAGGTTATTATATTTGTTCATTCCAGAAAAGAAACCGAAAAAACAGCAAGATGGATTGTTGAAAAATTAATTGAAACAGAAAAGTTAAATGATTTAATCAAGTTTACACCTGGAATTCAGGAAATCTTGAGATCGGAAAGCGAGAGCTGTAAGAATGAAGGATTAAAAAACGTTTTACAAATGGGTTTTGGAATCCATCATGCAGGTATGAACAAGCATGATAGATCCACAGCTGAAGATTTATTTGCTCAAGGATATCTAAAAGTTTTAGTTTCAACAGCAACTTTAGCTTGGGGTGTTAATTTACCAGCTCATACAGTTATCATTAAGGGAACAAATGTTTATTCTCCGGAAAAAAGTGCATGGGTTGAACTTTCACCTCAAGACATATTACAAATGTTAGGTAGAGCTGGTAGACCAAGATATGACACGCATGGTGATGGTGTAATTATTACCTCACAAGATGAGGTCAAGTACTACTTAGCCATTTTGAATCAACAGTTGCCTATTGAATCTCAAATGATTTCCAAATTAGCAGATAGTATTAATGCAGAAGTTGTGTTGGGATCCATTCGAACAATTGAGCATTGTGTTGATTGGTTGAGTTACACATACTTATTTGTAAGAATGTCTGAAGCAAGATCATTATATCATGTAGGCCCCAAATATGATTCTGATACAGATCTTGTTGAAAGAAGAAGAGATTTGGCACATTCAGCTTTAACATTACTAGCCAAGAATGGTTTGGTGAAATACAATTATGAGTCTAACATTATCATTTCAACAGACTTGGGGAAGATTGCGTCTTATTACTATATTTCCTATAGAAGTATGAAGAGTTTTGATACCCAATTGAACCAATTTATGAATGAAATAGATATTTTTAGAACTTTTGCAACAAGTGAAGAGTTCAAATACATCTCAGTGAGACAGGAAGAAAAATCAGAATTAATCAAGTTAATGGAAAGAGCACCTATTCCAATCAATGAGGACTCAGAAGATCCTTTAGCCAAAATCAATGTTTTACTTCAAGCCTACATTTCAAGATTGAAGCTCGAGGGGTTTGCCTTGATGTCCGATATGATATTTGTTGTTCAGTCAGCAGGTAGACTATTTAGGGCGATGTTAGAAATCGCTATCAAAAAAAAATGGTCCAGGCTTACTAAAATATTGATGGATGTTTGTAAAATGGTTGAACAACGTTTGTGGTTGGCTAATTCTCCTTTAAGACAGTTTCCAAATGTTCCAAATGAGATTATTCATATTACAGAAAGATCTATGACACCATGGAAGCATTATTTGGAGTTGACTGATGAGATTGAAGTCTCACAGGCATTTAAATCTGACTCCCTTGGTCGATTAGGTTTAAATTTATTAAAGAAATTTCCAAAGGTGTTTATTGAGGCATCTGTTCAACCAATTACAGCCACCTTGATTAAGATAGAGCTTGAAGTGACTCCAGACTGGAAGTGGGATATCGACATTCACGGATACTCACAACCTTTCACCCTCTTAGTTGAGGATTGTGATTCAGAAAAGATTTTGTATTGTGATACTGTTATTTTCAAGAAAGAATACATTGGACAGCCTCACATATATGAGCTAACAGTTTCAGTTGTGGATGGTTTACAACCGAATTATTTTGTTTCTTTGATCAGTAATAAGTGGCTTCACTGTGAAAATCGTGTTCCAATTATGTTATTGGACTTAAAGCTACCGAAGAAATTTCCTGCTCCGACTTTATTGTTGGATATGGATTTGGTTCCTATTACAGAGTTGGGAGTGAAAGAGTTTGAAAAGACAATGGAATTTGATTTGTTTAACAGAATGCAATCCCAAGTATTTGAACCAGTCTATAATTCAGAAAAAAATGTTTTATGTTGTTGTTCCAAGGGCAATGGAAAGACTGTAATTGCGGAATTAGCTTTATTTAACCACTGGAGAAATGAAAAAGGAAGAGCTATTTACTTATCTCCAGTTCAAGAGCAAGTTGATACTTTACTCAAAAAATGGAAAAAAAAGTATAGCAAATTAGCTGGTGGAAAAACTATTAGTAAGCTTACAGGTGATTTGAGTGCCGATCTGAAATTACTTGGCTCTTCGCATTTGATATTAGCTACGCCAGAACAATTTGATCTAATCTCAAGAAGATGGCAACAAAGAAGAAATGTTCAAAGCATTGAGTTAGTGATTGCTGATGATTGTCATACTATAGGTGATGGCGTTAAAGGTGTTATTTATGAGGTCACTTTGAGTAGAATGAAATTTATAGCTGCTAACTTGGACAAATCCATAAGATTTGTTGCGTTGGGCACTTCGTTAACAAATGGGAAAGACTTTGGTGCTTGGTTAAATGTTTCGAAGGAAAACGTATTCAATTTCGATCCAAAAGAAAGGGCGTATCCTTTAGAAGTGAAAATCCAGCATTTTGATATAAATCATAACCCGTCTCTCATTTTATCAATGATTAAGCCAACTTATAATGCCATAAATGAGCTAGATGAAGAAAAAGGTGAAGACAGCTCGATAGTGTTTGTTCCATCTAGAAAACACTGTGTTGATATTTCCAAAGAACTAATATCGCGCTTGAAAAGAGATGATTTCGATTGGTTAAAAACAGATTTAGAATCAATTGAGCCATACATTGATAAAATTTCAGATGTGTCACTTAAAGAGAGTTTGAAATTCGGTATTGGTTATTATTACAAAAGCATGTCAACAAGTGATAGATCTCTTGTTACAAAACTTTTTAATGCTGGTGCATTAACATGTTTGCTTGCAACAAAAGAAACATGTTACTGGTGTCCACCAACAAACTTTGTTGTGGTTCTTAGTACACAAGAGTTTGAAGGTAAAGAACATAGATTTGTTGACTATTCCATAAACGAGTTACTTGAAATGGTTGGAGTTGCCGGAATCGAGGGTGGTAGAACAGCAAAATCTCTAATTTTAACGAACTCTCATAAAGTTGAGTACTACAAAAAATTTTTAGCTGAATCTTTGCCTTTAGAATCACACTTGAATTACTTTTTGCATGATCTTTTTGTTCATGAAATTAGTACTCAACTTATTGTGAGAAGACAGGATTGTGTTGATTGGTTAACTTACAGTTATTTTTATAGAAGATTACAGTTGAATCCTTCATATTACGGATTGAAGGAAGTCTCCAGTGTCGGAATCTCAGAGTACCTATCAGAACTCATTGAAACCACGCTAAATGATTTAGTCGAGGCTAACATCATTGAACTTGATGGAAAAGATGATGATAATGAAGAAACTGAGGACAATGATGAAAGAGTTGAAATCATACCTACTAACAGCTGTATGATCGCTGCATACTACAATGTGTCATTTATTACCATGCAGACTTTCACATTATCGTTGAATGCCAAAACAAAACTTAAAAAGCTGTTAGAAGTTGTTGCTTCTGCATACGAATTCGAAAGTTTACCGATCAGAAAAGAAGAGAAGGATATTTTGACAAAACTATACAATAGACTACCTGTGCGCTATTCTCAGGAAGCGAACTTTGAATCTCCATCTTTCAAAGCATTTATTTTGCTTCAAGCTCACTTTTTAAGAATCAATTTGCCTGTAGACTTAACATCAGACTTGAACATTCTCTTATCTAAGATTGTCAATTTGTTGTCTGCATGTGTTGATATACTTTCCAGTGAAGGTAATTTGAATGCAATGACTGCAATGGATTTATGTCAAATGGTTGTACAAGCGTTATGGGATACAGATAGTCCATTGAAACAAATTCCTTACTTTGATAAAGATATTTTAAGCAAATGTGCTAAATCCAACGTTGAAACTGTGTATGATGTGATGGCTCTTGAAGATGATGAACGTGAAATGATTATGGAGTCGTTAGATGACAAGAAGTTGAGTAAAGTTGCGGAATTTGTGAACAAATATCCTAACTTGGAGATTTCATATCAATTAGACTTTAGCGAGCCACTTATTGTGAATGTTCCTAAAGATATTACAATCATTATTGAAAGAGATGAGGAAGTTGATGATTTAAACGTTGTGTGCCCCAGATTCCCTTCAACAAAATTGGAAAATTGGTGGATTGTTGTCGGTAATCCTGATAATAAACAATTGTATGCTATCAAGAAGCTTACAATTGGCAAGGCTCATCAAGAGGTCAAGCTGCAGTTTACAGTTCCTGAAGCTGGAAACCCGAAAATATCTATTTGGTGTGTCTGTGATTCATATATGGACGCTGATAAGCAAATAGAGATACAAGACGTTGTGGTTCAAGAAGAAAAGGGATCCAACTAGTTTGGGTGCTTGTTTACTTTCTTTATTGTGTATATAAGATATAATTATAATGTATTTTTAGTTGTTTAATAAAACAAATACCATGCTATATTAGCAGTTAATGTACAAATTAGTACTATAGTCGTGATGGTAAAAACCGTCAACTTCGCCGCACACTTAGACATAAATTCAAGGCGTGGAAAAGTGAACTGAAAAAACTGAAAAACTCTCTACAAAAGACAGGGTGAAGCAATCATAGTTAACCTCTTTGATAGAAAGGTAGTTTGATCTGTCGGTTTAGTTGATTAGGTTTGACGAAACTGTTGTCTTGTTTGACTATTCAAAAACAATCAAAAGAGAAACTTGAGGAAAAGTTACTCTGATACCACCGTTGATCTCGTTGATAATTGTAATACATATGCAAAATGAAGTAAGTAAAACAGCACTTTGCCTATTGTTTGATCATGTACCAACAATTATACTAACAGTTGAGATGAAAACATTTGATTAGATTCTTTATTGACGACTTACCTGTTTTGTTTCCGTATCCACGTATATATCCTGAGCAATATGCTTATATGTGTGATATAAAAAGAACATTAGATGTGGGTGGCAACTGTATATTAGAGATGCCTTCGGGAACAGGGAAGACTATTTCCTTGCTTTCTTTGACTGTGGCGTATCAGATGCATTATCCTGAACACAGAAAGATTGTTTATTGCTCTCGTACCATGTCGGAAATTGAAAAGGCATTGATTGAGTTGCACAGATTGATGGAGTTCAGATCAAAAGAACTGGGGTACGTTGAGGATTTTAGAGGTTTAGGATTGACGAGTAGAAAGAATCTTTGTCTTCATCCAGTGGCGTCCAAAGAAAGAAAAGGTATTGTTGTGGATGAGAAATGTAGAAGAATGACCAATGGGCAATTGAAAGATAAGATTGAAAAAAATGAAGCCACCGTACAAGATTTATGCTCTTTTCATGAAAAATTATATGAAAAAGATCCTTCAAATTTGATACCGCCAGGTGTTTATTCATTTGAGCAACTTATCAATTACTGCAAACAAGAAGGTACATGTCCATATTTCACAGTTAGACGTATGATGCCATTTTGTAATATTATTATTTATTCATATCATTATTTGTTGGATCCAAAAATTGCAGAAAGAGTTTCAAGAGAGTTATCTAATGATAGTATTGTTATTTTTGATGAGGCGCACAATATTGACAATGTTTGTATTGAATCTTTGTCATTGGACTTAACTGACGATGTCTTAAAGAGAGCAACAAAGGGTGCTAACAGTTTGAGCAGGAGAGTTGATGACGTGAAAAAGACAGATAGTAAAAAATTACAAGACGAATACGAGAAGTTAGTTGAAGGGCTTCGAGAATCGGAAACTCTTAATCAAGGTGGCGATGCTTTTATGGATAATCCTGTGCTAGCCAAGGATGTACTGGCTGAAGCTGTTCCTGGTAGTATTAGAAGAGCGGAACATTTTATTTCATTTTTGAAAAGATTTATAGAGTATCTGAAAACAAGAATGAAAGTGCTTCATGTTGTTTCAGAGACACCTACTTCATTTTTAGGTCATTTGAAAGATTTGACTTATATAGATAGAAAACCATTGAGGTTTGCTTCTGAGAGATTATCGTTGCTAGTTCGAACTTTAGAGGTTGCTGAGATTGAAGAATTTACTGCTTTGAAAGATATTGCAACTTTTGCAACGTTGGTTTCAACGTATGAGCAAGGTTTTATGCTTATCATTGAACCATACGAAACTGAAAATGCCACAGTTCCTAATCCGATATTGAGATTTACCTGTTTAGACGCATCAATTGCTATGAAACCTGTTTTTGACAGATTTTCATCGGTCATTATCACATCTGGTACTATTTCGCCTTTAGATATGTATCCAAGAATGTTGAATTTTGAAACTGTTGTTCAAGAATCATATACTATGACATTGGATCGTCGTTCATTCTTACCAATGATTGTGACAAAAGGTTCTGATCAAGTTGCTATTTCTTCTAGATTTGAAATCAGAAATGATCCAAGTGTGGTTAGAAACTATGGAACATTACTGATTGAGTTTTCCAAGATTACTCCAGATGGACTTGTTGTCTTTTTCCCGTCATATCTTTATATGGAAAGTATTATTTCAATGTGGCAAAATATGGGTATTTTAGATGAAGTTTGGAAGTACAAGTTGATTTTAGTTGAAACTCCCGATGCGCAAGAAACATCTTTAGCATTAGAAACTTATAGAAAAGCTTGTTCAAACGGTCGTGGTGCAGTTTTACTATCTGTGGCGAGAGGTAAAGTTTCAGAAGGTATCGATTTTGACCATCATTACGGTAGAAGTGTCTTGATGATTGGTATCCCTTTCCAATATACAGAGTCCAGAATCTTGAAAGCTAGACTAGAATTTTTAAGAGATCATTATCAGATAAGAGAGAACGATTTCTTGTCTTTCGACGCTATGAGACATGCCGCTCAATGTTTAGGAAGAGTCTTGAGAGGTAAAGACGATTACGGTGTAATGGTTTTAGCTGATCGTAGATTTGCGAGAAAGAAAAATCAGTTACCTAAATGGATTGCTCAGGCACTATCTGATGCAGATACAAATCTTTCCACAGATATGGCAATTGCAAGTGCTAAGAAATTCTTAAGAACTTTGGCACAGCCAATCAGCAAAAAAGACCAAGATAACGGTATCTCAGTGTGGACGTTAGAACAGTTGGAAAGTTTTCAGAAAGAGCAGCGCGTTAAATATGAAGTGGAGGTTGATGAAATGGACATAGATAATGAAATATACTCTTAGACTTCCAAATGTGATTGGTTAAAGAATAAACTCTTTTTTATCTTTTAAAAGAAACACTCTTTACAAACTCTTTAAACTCTTTAAACTCCCTGTAAAAAAGAAAACCCAGCAACTTTTCAACACAGCCTCTTTTCAATTCTGTTGTAAAAAAAAATTCAGTTGGGTTTAGCGCCGCATTATTTTGTCTCGCGTGGCTCGTCTCGTTCCACTCGTTTACACGATGACCACCATCCGAGAGTATGTATGTATATAAATGAATTGATTTGTAAACATACTCATAACTTGTATTCTCCCTTTTTTGGGGGTAGAATTGAATTACAATTCATTGATTTTTTGTAGTTCAACACTAGTTTCTGTTACAAAGTTCAAAGTAGGAAACAATCAGAGAATTGAAAGAAAAAATGTCTAAAGAGTACGTTTACATTGTGTCAGCAGCCAGAACCCCAATTGGTTCTTTCCAAGGAAGTCTATCTTCTTTGAGCTACAGTGACTTGGGTGCACATGCTGTCAAAGCTGCAGTGGAGAAGGTTCCACAAATCAAGCCAACCGATGTTGAAGAGATCTTTTTCGGTAATGTTTTACAAGCAAATGTTGGTCAAGCTCCAGCTAGACAAGTTGCTTTGAAAGCTGGTTTAGGTGAAGATACTCCAGCAACTACTATTAATAAAGTGTGTGCTTCAGGTATGAAGGCTATCATTTTAGGTGCTCAACATATTTTAACTGGTTGTGGTGATATTGTTGTTGCCGGTGGTGCTGAATCTATGACAAATACTCCATACTATGTTCCAGCTGCTAGATCTGGTTTAAGATTTGGAGATGGTGCTATTATTGATGGTGTTTCAAGAGACGGTTTGAACGATGCATACGACGGTAAAGCTATGGGTGTGGCTGCTGAGAAATGTGCTTCTGATCATCAAATATCCAGAGAAGAACAGGATGATTTTGCAGTTGCATCATATCAAAAAGCACAAAAGGCTCATCAAGAAGGTAAATTCAAGAGCGAGATTGCTCCAATTACAATTAAAGGTACTAGAGGTAAACCAGATGTTGTTGTTGAAATCGATGAAGAAACTTCCAAATTGAATGAAGAAAAATTAAGATCTGCAAGAACTGTTTTCAAGAAGGAAAATGGTACTGTTACAGCACCAAACGCCTCACCTATCAATGATGGTGGTGCTGCTGTTGTCTTAATGTCAGAAAGAAAAGTTAAAGAATTAGGTATCAAACCATTGGCTAAGATAATTGGTTGGGGTGATGCTGCACACGCACCAGTTGATTTCACCACTGCTCCATCATTAGCATTACCAAAAGCAGTCAAACATGCTGGTATTTCAATTGACGATATTGACTTTTTTGAATTCAATGAAGCATTCTCTGTTGTTGGTCTTGCTAATACAAAGATCTTGAATTTAGATCCAGCTAAAGTCAATGTTTACGGTGGTGCTGTTGCTATAGGACATCCATTAGGTTGTTCTGGTGCCAGAGTCGTTGCTACTTTATCTTCAGTCTTGCAACAAGAAGGTGGTAAAATCGGTGCCGCTGCAATCTGTAATGGTGGTGGTGGAGCATCAGCTATTATTATTGAAAGAGTTTAATTTAATATTGGTTGTATATTTTGCTGAAAAATGAAAAAAAAAAAGAAAAAGATAAGTCTTAAAAAACTAGCTTTGTGTATGTAAGGTTGTATTGCATGATTGAGTCATAGTTTCCAATCTTCTTGTATCTTGTTGCAATAAATAAATTGATTCTGTTTATTAATGAAAAAAAAAGTGTTTATTCATCAAAAAACAAAAAGTTATTTTTAAGTACCGGTCACTGATGACTAGTCTTACAAACTCACTGTTTCATCCACAAGGGAAACCAGAGGAGTGCTATCCGGACTCGCCTTCACCACGGACAGCGTACTGTGCTGTATTTCTACCCTTCAGTGGTGGCGCTGTTTCTTACTGACATGTGCGGGACAGACTACTCTGTCAAACAACACGTCAATCGCGGGAATCGAACCGGACACCCCAAACTGTAAACAGTAAGTAAGCAAAGACTTACAAACGTATCAAACAATCCCGACAAAAGCCATTACAGCGGCTTTGTAAGGGATCAGTAAATTCAAGAAAGGTTGATTTCCAAAGTCACGTGACCATCAATAAAAAGAAACGAAAGCAGATAAAAAGAAAAGCACATAGATAAGAAGAATTAGCAGATAAAAAGAGATAAGTACAGAGTCCAAGAATAGTTAACAGATTAACAAATTAAGAAAGTCGTACAACCAAGTTAAGAATAATGCGGGGTATGACTTAATAGCAAGTTAGCAATCAAAGTATCAATGAGTATTTTAGTTAGTATTTTAGTTAGTATTTGAGTTATTATGTTTGTGGTATAAACAGACTTGGAATTCCCGTCTTCAGGAATAGAAAGTCAGTTTGAGAACTTAGTTAATATATATAAGATATATAAGCAAGCAAGCAAGCAAGCAAGCAAGCAAGCAGAAAGGAAACTAAGTAGTTAAGTTAAGTGAACCACAGTTTAAGGTTATCTTGTCAGAACATCATCCTTTTATGAGCAATATGTTATGTTAAGGATAAATAATTGATCAATCACTTTCAACACTGACTACTGCTTCAGAGTCAGTAAGTTGATAGTTGACTTCTATGATGGTTAATTGCTTAATTTTATTTATCGGTACTACGTGTTGCTAATGTGAAGCTAACAATGTTACGGTATATATCGGTACGATGGTTATTGTATTTTTGTGGTTCGACTAACTGAAAGATGGTGTCATCAATAATAGATGTGGTGTCATCAATAATGAATATGGTGTCATCAATAATGAATATGATGTGATCAGTTGGAAGATGGTATGACTAATTTATTCTATTTGGATGAAAGCCAAAGGCCGATAGAGTAAAAGTCGTTCAATCACAACAACTGATTAATCTGCTTATTGTATTCTAAAGGAGGCGAAGCAGTGTTAGCCATTGATTTGTGTTTAGAACAGTTGAAGGTGAAAAATTTTCACTGGATCATATTTGGTTATTTAATGGACCATATATCCCAGTAAAATGAAATAGAGTTTCTTCATGGATCTCATAATAAAAGATCTTAGAAGAATCATCGAGAAGAGTTCCTCTTTAATCACTACTAGTTTTATAAATCTTATTTAGGTTAATCTTATCCGAATAGAAGCTATTCGTTTTATATTTAACATTCAACCAATTTCCAAACCGTAAGTTATTACTACTTTTTTACCCTGGTCCAGAACAGGTAACCAATTCTTGGTTGATACCATCTACATTGGTATGATGGTAGGTTACTGAGTTGAGACTCCTTATGTCTTTATTAGGCATCAAATATCTCATTAATTCTGATATGGCACCCATGCTGGGAGAGTTGATTTTATTCATCTCTCTTATATTCTTCCGTTAATATACTAACATTAGTTATCTATTCGGATAAGGTGAATCGAGGTTCAACCTATCTAAATCTCATATTACTATATTTTTGCTTTATTACAGAAACCACTTTTATTCGTTTAAAAATGTCTGATGCTCAATTAAATTCTTTGACTACTGATTTTCAAAAATTATCTCTTGATGTTACCACTAAAATCAAGTCAGTTGATGGCGAAATCCAAAAGCTGTCAAACGACATTGGCACCATCAAGAAGTTATATTTTGATTCAACCAAGAACAATTTAGCCGTCGATTGTGACCAAGTCACTAAGTTAAGATTAACCAATGTCAATCCAGTTATCGTCTTCACAGAATACTGGGTTAAGTTTAGCAGAATTGCTAATAAATATGGTTGTCAGAAGTTCGTCAAAGGTGTCAGATCAAATGATCATTCAGTTAAGCTTTCAAAACTGGAACACGATACCATTGTCTCAATTCTTTACAAGACAACTGATGAATCACTTCACCCAACCATTGACCTTGCTATCGGTGAAACTGATGATGCATCTATTGTTCCTCCAATTTTTAGGGTCTTTGACCATATCAAGGAACTATTCGATGTGTCTGACATTTCATCTTACGATGTCTACAAGTTCATTGAAAACATCAAATTAGGCAAAACAACCATGGAAATTCATGCAAACCTGTCCAAGATCCAAAAGTATTTAATCTACTGCAAAGAAGAGAATATTGATTTCGTTATGAAACATGTACTTTCTAAGGTCGTTGAAAACATTGATCCTGCCTATGCTGACTTCAAGAAAAAGATGAAAGAGCATGTCAAGAACAAAAATGAAACCCCTAGTGAACTAAAATCCATTATGAATTTTGCTGACGCTATCGCAAAGCAAACTAAAGAGTTGAAACTTGACAGTACTTTGAAAGAGAAAGGTGACTCTAAAAAGCACAAAAACAAATCGAACACTCAAGTTAACGTTCAACCTGTTGTCAAATCAACTTCAGTCAAAACCGTTGAATCCTCTTCTGCGAAACCAAAAGGGAAACAACAAAAATCTATTAAAGCCAACTCCACCGTTATTGAAGTTAATGGTGCAAACATGAACAAAGTTGAGAACACATTAGATAAAATTTCAGAGAAAACCGATCACAAACTTAGCAATCGCAACCTCAGCAATTGTTGATTCCGGAGCGACTTACTCTGTGTGTCCTGACAAATCCATGCTTCACGATTATCAAACAGTGTCTAACGTCAGTTCTTCAAGTTATGCTGGTCATCAAGACACCGTTCGTGGAAAAGGAATTTTGTTATTAAAGATTGGGAAGAAGGTTGCAAAGATCACCGCTTTTCATATTGAGAATGCGAAACTCATTTTAATTTCTTTGAGAGACCTACACGCAAACAAACTTTTCTTTGATATTCAATTCGACAAGAGAAGATCCTTCTATTCCTATTTCCTACGTTTTTCTAATAAAGATTTTATCAACTTGAAACTTAAGAACTATTTGGTTTATATCCCTACTGATGCTTTTATCTATCCAAAACTACTTATCAACAACCTACACCTTAGATTTGGCCATGTCAACAATCGTGACCTAATTACCTCCATCAACAAGAACACTATTATTGCTGATGAAAATGATAAGAAGATTTTGAATCAACTAATACAACGTGAAACTTGCGTTAGTTGTCTTGAAGGTAAAGCAAAACGTTCTAATGCTGTTGAAGACTCTAAAGCCCTTTACCAATCCAATGTTCCCTTTGATAAGATATATTCTGACGTTGGGCTTGTGAGTACTAAATATCACAAACGAAATAAATTCAAATGTTATGTCACTTTCAAATGTGCTTTCACCGGTTTTACAATAGTTAGACTGATGCAAAAGAAGTCCGAAGTCCCCGAAATTATTGAGGATGTATTCAATTGGATCCACAATAGATTTTATCCATATAAGGTGCACAAACTTTTTACTGACAACGGCACTGAGTACATGTCACAAGAAGTTGGTGCTATCTTATCTAGATTCGGCATTGAGAGAAGACTAACGTCTACCTACACACCAGCTTCTAATGGTAAAGCTGAAAGACTTAATCTCACTCTATTTAATGATTGTCGCACGATGTTAAGAGGCGGTAGGTGTCCATCCATATTCTGGCCGGACGCTTTGGTTTACAGTGCTTTCCTAAGGAACTATATTTACAACCCAAGGTTAGATAATTCCCCTGCAGGATACTTAGGTTATCAACCATTACAAACCAAGCATGTTCATGTGTTTGGGGAGAAATGTGTTGTATTTGACCCCCCTGAGAAAATTGGTGACAAACTCAATCCAAATGGCAAAGTTGGAATCTATCTTGGTTACGACAAATTTACTTATGGATCTGTTGTTTTCATCCCTGATAAACCCAGCAAACCTCATGTTGGTCGTTACATTTACTCTAGACACGTCAAATTCCTCAAAAACCATCCACTATACACCAATTCTATTGCGGGTTACAATGATAGCTCAGACTTTATTACCCAGCCATATCATGAAGCTCCTGAAGACTATTCCCACCCACCTCACCCTACCTTTACTCCAACCTTTACTCCAACCATTGATGAACAAACCATTGACTCTGACTCTGATCATGACATTCAATTCCTGTCATCGTCACCGTCACATGATGAAATGCTTGCCCTCGACTCATCTTCCACTGAATCTGATGACGACGATTATCCTGTTGAAATTGAAGCTCCCCGTTCTCGCTCTACAAATGAAACTTTAACTAAAGCTCCATTGAAAGCCACCAGAATGACAACGGCTGCCAAACCTCTGTTATCGACTGAGTTGACACCACTGACAGAGACTGCCCCTGCAATCACTGATCTGCACTCTGACATGCATATGGCCGCTGATGAACCTTCACCAGACAACGACAATGCAATTGACTCCACTGAACTCACTGAATTTGTCCCGTCTGACGCCCAACTAGACGCTACTATTGCTGTCGAATCTATTCCTGATCATGGACGACCTGCAGTTACTCCTGATTCCCATCCTTCCCAGTCAATTCAACTACCAAACCACGCAAATTCATCTCCCCCTACTCAATCATCAACTACTCCATCCTCTTTATCTCATCAATCATTACAACCATCGGATACCCCATCTGATTCCTCTGATTCTCCAAAATCAACTGGTACTACCCTCACCTCCAACAAACTGTCTACTCCTTTATCTGATGCATCAACTGCTGGCTCCTCTCTTTCACCATCCACCGTTACAGCAATTGATTTGACCTCACCTATTGTCGATACAGCACCTGCTGTTTATACCGCGACCGACCTACCACCAGATACAGTCCCTGTTGATACTAGTCCACCTGTACCAGGCTCTTTTACTACTAAGGTCTTATCCAGTTTGTCCCACAAACGACCTTCGAAACGACGTGAAGATCTCACTGTCGATTCAACTGGCACCAAGCGACCTCGCTTATTCCACATTATGCTTCATCATCTGACATTAACACCACCACTACCCAAATCCTACCAACAAGCTCTCCGCGGACCTGACCGGCAGAAATGGCAAGTGGCTATTCAAAATGAATTGGGATCTCATTCTGAACTCGGTACTTGGAACCCAGTTCCAACTTTAGTGTCAAGTGACGATTTCAAAAACACCTACGCTAAACTTACTGTGAGTACTCAATGGGTTTTTGCAATCAAGTCAGATGGCACCTACAAAGCAAGACTAGTTGCTCGTGGTGACCATCAATCTCCAGCGACATACGGTATAACTTATTCTCCCACACTTCGTCCTGAGATTGCCCGACTTATCCTTGGTCATTGTGCTGCTAATCATTGGCATTTTATGCAATTAGATGTCAAGACTGCGTATCTCCACAGTCTTATTGATACCGACATCTACCTTCATCCTCCACTCGGTGTTCCACGCTCTTCTACTCCAAAAGGCAAGAGGGTGATATACAAGTTACAGAAAGCTCTTTATGGTTTGAAGCAATCTGGTAAACTTTGGCATGATACTATTAGTACCTTTTTAAGCGACTATGGTTTCGAACACGAACGAGGATATCCTTCAACCTTTATTTTGAGAGCTAAGACGCAAGTCGTTTGCATTATTGGTATTTTCGTTGATGATTTTATTATTACTGCTAAAAACAAGCGTATCATCACAAAGCTGCTAACATCTTTGAGAGAAAAATACGAAATCAAAATTATTCAACCAAATGATGCTGGTTCTCAAACGTTTTTGGGTATGGAGATGACTGTTGAACGAAACTCTCAAGAACAAGTGACACAAATCTCTTTGACACAATCATCTTACATTGAGACGTTTATTCAGAATCTCGACCTAACCTTATCACCTAAACATCAATCAACTCCTTTGACACCAAACTTTTATTTCGATAGAACTAAAAATCCAGTTGACGTTAACAATCCTAAGTTTAAAGCTGAAGTTCGCAAGTTCAGAATGATCATTGGTACTCTACTATACTTATCCATAATGACTCGTCCTGATATTACATATGCTACAAATTACCTTGCTCGTTTTGTTGAACATCCTCATAAACTAGTCAAACAACAACTTCAAAAGTTGGTTGACTATGTTTATCAGTCTAAGAACCAAAAGATTGTTTATGGAAAGCTTGAAAACCCACAGAATGATAGACTACTTTGCTACTCTGACAGTGACTACGCTCAAGAACCTGAAGACAGGAAATCGATGAATGGTTTTATTTTTATGATACATGGTGGTCCAGTATATTGGACAAGCAAATACACTAGCTTGGTATGCGGATCATCAACTGAAGCTGAGCTACAAGCCATGACTCTAACAACCAACTCATTAGCATGGTATAAGTCACTACTGGAGTACATAGGAGATAGAGTTGTCAATAAGGCTAAACCAATTTGTCTAGTTGATAACCAGGCTGCTATCTCTACTATCCTTAGTGGAAACTTTTCTAACGAGAACAAACACTACATGGTAAGGCTGAAAAATGTTATTGATAGATATCAAGTACACAAAATGTATGATATATCTTACATTAACACAAAACTTCAACTTGCTGATATTTTAACCAAACCTATTACTGTTGCTGTGTTGAAAGAATTACGACCACTGGTGCTGAAATGTTAACATTACTGATCTGCTAACGAACTATGCTAATTTACCCTTCATGTTTTCTTGTTGTTTATTTTATTTTGATTTATTTGCTCTTATCTTCATACACTCATAAATCAAGAGGGTGTGTCAGAACATCATCCTTTTATGAGCAATATGTTATGTTAAGGATAAATAATTGATCAATCACTTTCAACACTGACTACTGCTTCAGAGTCAGTAAGTTGATAGTTGACTTCTATGATGGTTAATTGCTTAATTTTATTTATCGGTACTACGTGTTGCTAATGTGAAGCTAACAATGTTACGGTATATATCGGTACGATGGTTATTGTATTTTTGTGGTTCGACTAACTGAAAGATGGTGTCATCAATAATAGATGTGGTGTCATCAATAATGAATATGGTGTCATCAATAATGAATATGATGTGATCAGTTGGAAGATGGTATGACTAATTTATTCTATTTGGATGAAAGCCAAAGGCCGATAGAGTAAAAGTCGTTCAATCACAACAACTGATTAATCTGCTTATTGTATTCTAAAGGAGGCGAAGCAGTGTTAGCCATTGATTTGTGTTTAGAACAGTTGAAGGTGAAAAATTTTCACTGGATCATATTTGGTTATTTAATGGACCATATATCCCAGTAAAATGAAATAGAGTTTCTTCATGGATCTCATAATAAAAGATCTTAGAAGAATCATCGAGAAGAGTTCCTCTTTAATCACTACTAGTTTTATAAATCTTATTTAGGTTAATCTTATCCGAATAGAAGCTATTCGTTTTATATTTAACATTCAACCAATTTCCAAACCGTAAGTTATTACTACTTTTTTACCCTGGTCCAGAACAGGTAACCAATTCTTGGTTGATACCATCTACATTGGTATGATGGTAGGTTACTGAGTTGAGACTCCTTATGTCTTTATTAGGCATCAAATATCTCATTAATTCTGATATATCTCGATATCAGTTCTGGAATAGAACTGAGAATAACGCAGTAAGTTAAAGTAAACGTTATTCAGGACAGAGTAACACTGAGATCTAACGGAAATAGGAATAGGGTATAATTGGACCACAGGAACCCTTTCAGTTGGTAGCACCGGATTTGATTTATTGGTTATTCAGTGTTCAGGATGTCGATCGAGATGGAAGATAACTACTCGCAATGGGCGAACTTAACAGAATCAGAAAGAGGCAGACTTTACCAAGCAGAGAATCTCTTAAAGAGTAATGAGAAATTCACTGGTGAAGGACCAACATTGGGAAGAGACACTATAGTTTTTATTAGAACTATGGAGGCCTTATTTGAAGACATGGAGTTGGCAATGCAAGCTCAGATTCCAGATGATTTTAAAGTTAGAGTCACCACATTGCAGCTTGGAGGCTATGCCAAACGTTGGTATAGTCAATACAGAACTTCGACAGGTACATTGACTTATGTACAATTAATTGCAGGCCTAAGACAAGTATTTGCTCCAGTTAGTTGTGATTCTGATCTTATGAGCAAAATTCGTAAGACTTATCAGAAAAACCTTAGCGTTCAGGATTATACTGCTAAAATTATGGATTGTTATTGTGAAATGGATCACCCTAACAGATACCTTCAGGAAATCTGTAACGTTATGAAGGGTAACGCTAATTCTATGATTATTTTTAGATTGGATATTGAGGGAATCACCTACGATAACCCATATGCGTTAACTAGGAAAATGATTGAAATTGAATTCCAGTTAAAAAAGGCTCGTATGATTAAGAACCCTGACAACCCTAACAAAAGCGCATCTCACCCTGGAGATAACTATCAACAGCCAAGACCAGTTGATTTTAACGCTCCAAAACGTGACGCTCAAGGTGATTATTTCATGGGTTATAATGAGGTGAACCAGAACCCAAAGAATAAGAATAAGAATTACAAAGGGAAAAAGAAAGGCAAATTTAAGGGTTGTTTTGTGTGTCGTGAATTAGGTCATTACAAAGCTCAGTGTCCTAAGTTGATGAAACAAGAAAATCCCAATCGTCAGTAAAGAGCTGAAGGATAATGATATCCAAGGAAGTGTTCAAAACTCTTCCAACAATGTTTTGTTTTTTGATTTGTGTTTATTGTCTCCGGCGACTTCGCCGTTAGACTTTTTGAATTTGAATTTTTGTTTTGATAATACTCATGTTGCTGCTAAGATGGTTATGGACTCAGGTGCATGTGCTAATGTGCTATCTGAAGATTTTGTTTCCAAGAACAAATTGGAAAATTTTGTTGAAAATACTGCTCGTATTGATGTTAGAGATGTCAATGGTAATATTACTCAGGTGAATCGTGGGTTAAGTGCTCTTGTTAAATATACACTTGCTGAGATGGAGCTTTGTGCTCAGTTACAATTTTATATTGTTAAAGGTTTAGTTCATGACGGATTGCTAGGCAATGGATTCGTCAGGGAAAACAGGGAACTAATTAGTAAGGATAAACGATTTGTCCCTTCTGCAGAGGAAAAGGAAAATAAGGAGAATGGAATTATTTCTCCACTGATGGTGTTCGAACAAGGTAAAGATAAGATCAATGTTCATCAGGTTGGTCAGGTTGACAACAACACTCGTCCAGTTGGAACTTGCAAAATGAGCTCAGCAAGAAGATTCCAAAGGAATATTAAGGACGAGGATATGTGTTATTTGTTATCAGTTGAATCGGTCGATGCGATAGATTCAGTTGATGGTTGTCAAGATGCAGATGCTAAACAAGTGTTAACAGAGTTTGAGGATATTGTGACGGAGGAACAGCCAAATCAGGTGCCGCCCAAGAGGGAAATCACGCATCAGATTAAGATTTATCCAGGTGCAATCCCTACTGCTCGTCCTCAGTATCGTTTAGGTCCCCAGGAAAAGTTGGAACTCACTAAACAGGTTGATGAGTTGCTAAAACAGAAGTTTATTAGGGAATCTAAATCAGCTTATAATGCCCCAGTATTGTTTGTTAAGAAAAAGGATGGTAAGATGAGAATGTGTATCGACTATCGGGCGTTGAACAATATTACTATTAAAAATAAGTTCCCTATCCCGAGAATCGACGACACATTGGACCAGATTGGTGGTGCTAAAATATTTTCTAAGTTGGATTTGATGTCTGGGTATCATCAAGTCAGGATGGCTGATGAAGACATTGAGAAAACAGCTTTTAGTACTGATACAAATCATTATGAGTATCTGGTTATGCCATTCGGGTTGACCAACGCTCCTGCAACATTTCAGACAATGATGAATAAGGTGTTGGCTGAGTATATTGGTAAGTTTGTTGTTGTGTTTTTAGATGATGTTCTTATTTATTCATTGAACAGAGAAGAGCATAAGAAACATGTTCGGTTGGTATTGGAGAAGTTGAGAGAAAATAAGTTGATCGCGAAAAAGTCAAAGTGCGAATTTTTCTTAGAGAAATTGTCATTTTTAGGTCATGTCATTTCAAAAGACGGTATTTCAACTGATCCTATGAAGATTGAGAAGGTTAAGAATTGGGAAACTCCAAAGACGGTTAAAGATGTTCAGTCATTTTTAGGGTTAGCTGGTTATTACAGAAAGTTTGTCAAAGATTTCAGCAAGATTGTCTTACCGTTACACAGGTTTGTCAACAAGGAAAGTGCTTGGACTAAAGAACAAGATGATGCTTTTCAGACTATTAAAGATAAGTTGACTAGTGCTCCAGTGTTGATGACTCCTCGTTTTGGGCAGGAATACAAGTTTAGACTAACTTGTGACGCTTCTAAGTATGCTATGGGTCATGTGTTTGAACAGCTGAGCGCTGATGGTAAGTTAATAGGTGTTATTGCTTATGGTAGTCGTAAGTTCGAAGGTGCTGAAAAGAACTATCCAGTTAGAGAGAAAGAATTTCTTTCGGTTATCTATGCTTTGGATACGTGGAGACATTACTTGATGGGTAAAGAATTTATTGTTAGAAGTGATCATCATTCCTTGCAATATTTAAAACATATGAAATCGACTAACAATGAACGTCTTACTCGGTGGTTAGATAAAGCTTCACAATTTGATATGGTATTTGAACATTTTCCAGGCAAGAAGAATACTGCTGCAGATGCTTTGTCTAGACGTCCTCAAGACATGAATGTTCTTGATATCTTGGCTCAAGATGTAGTGCCTGAAGAATCTCAAGTTTATACGAATATTAATGAAGAACTTACTCAAGCTATTATATTAGGATACACCAAGGATGATTATTTTGCTAATGTTTATCAAGTGTTGAAGGATAAATTACCAGTTCCCAAAGAAATCAACAATCACATTACACATTATTCATTGAACCCTCAGAATTTATTATTATTTAAAGCTACAACAACAGCAGACCCAAGAATTTGTATTCCAAATGATATCAATATTAAGAAAAAGATTTTACATCAATGTCACGATTTACCTACAGCAGGTCATTTTGGTGTTAAGAAAACAATTGAATTAGTTTCAAGATTATTTTATTGGCCAAAGATGAATAAGTATATTGCACGCTATATTCAAACTTGTGATACTTGTCAGAGAACTAAAACTACAACACAACCAGAAGCAGGTTTATTATTTCCTTTAGAAATTCCAGTTGGACGGTGGACGCATCTTACAATGGATTTTGTTACAGGTATACCACCTACTTCAGATGGTTTTGACGCTATTATGGTAATAGTAGACAGACTAACGAAACGTGCACATTTCGTTAAGTGTCACAAGACAGACAGTTCGGCTGATATTGCTGCTTTGTATTTGAGAGAAATTTTTAGATTACATGGTGTTCCTAGACATATCACTTCAGATAAAGATATCAGGTTTATGGCAAATTTCTGGCAATCAATACATCATGGTTTAGGTACTGAATTGTTGTTTACTACTACAAATCACCCAGCTGCTGATGGTCAGTCTGAACGTGTAGTGAAAATTGTTAATCAATTATTAAGAAGTGTTTGTCAAGAATATTATAATGACTGGGATAAGTATTTACCAATGATGGAATTTGCATATAACTCTACTTTACAACGTTCAATTGATGATGTTCCATTCAAAGTTGATTTAGGATACATACCAGATGGTCCTTCTTATCAATCGTTGTGGTCTGTGGAACGGTATTCACCTTTTGCTGAACAGTTGTTGAAGTCGTTGAAGAGTATGCAATTGCAAGTTCAAGATAGGTTGGTTGAAGCTCAGAGAGAACAAGAACGTTATCATAATGCTCATCGCTCTACAGAAACTTTTGAAGTTGGTGAATGGGTGTTGTTACATAAAGAAGCATTATTACGAAGACAAAGTTATTATAAAGTTGCTCCTGCTTATTTTGGACCATACAAATTAGTGAAACAATTAGGTCCTAGTGGTAATTCATTTGAAGTTGATTTGCCAGTTACAGAGAAGAAACATCGTACTATCAACGTGAAATATTTTAGAAAGTATTATGAACGAGATGAAAAGTATGCTAAAGTCCCAAGAACACTTAGAGAAGCTGAAGTTCGTTTAAACGATATTACAGCTATAGTTGGATTTGATATTCACGAACAAATGGTCTCAGTTATATGGAAAGGTTGTGACCCAAAACATGCAACAGATGTTCCATACGAAACGTTTTACAAACTACCACCAGAACGTCAGCAAATTTTGCTTCAACAAGCTCAACATTTACCTTTGCCACAAGAACAAATTCCAGAGGAAGATCTCGAGGAAGTATAAGTCCAAATTTGAGGACAAATTTAAATGAAGTGGGGGAGAATGTAAGGGATCAGTAAATTCAAGAAAGGTTGATTTCCAAAGTCACGTGACCATCAATAAAAAGAAACGAAAGCAGATAAAAAGAAAAGCACATAGATAAGAAGAATTAGCAGATAAAAAGAGATAAGTACAGAGTCCAAGAATAGTTAACAGATTAACAAATTAAGAAAGTCGTACAACCAAGTTAAGAATAATGCGGGGTATGACTTAATAGCAAGTTAGCAATCAAAGTATCAATGAGTATTTTAGTTAGTATTTTAGTTAGTATTTGAGTTATTATGTTTGTGGTATAAACAGACTTGGAATTCCCGTCTTCAGGAATAGAAAGTCAGTTTGAGAACTTAGTTAATATATATAAGATATATAAGCAAGCAAGCAAGCAAGCAAGCAAGCAAGCAGAAAGGAAACTAAGTAGTTAAGTTAAGTGAACCACAGTTTAAGGTTATCTCGATATCAGTTCTGGAATAGAACTGAGAATAACGCAGTAAGTTAAAGTAAACGTTATTCAGGACAGAGTAACACTGAGATCTAACGGAAATAGGAATAGGGTATAATTGGACCACAGGAACCCTTTCAGGCTTTTTATGATTTTTTAATGGTTATAAAAAATACTGGATCACGTGACTGATCATGTAATGTGTTATGTAAGCATTTGTTTTACATTAATTTTCAAAATCTTTTTTTTCTCTCAAATGTTCACCGCCCGAATTTAACTAAATTTTGGCCCGGGGTATAAGCAATAGGGCGAGCAGTAAAAAGAGAGAGAGAAAGAGAGAAGGAGACAGTAAGGAGACAATTGTCCTGAACTCGGGGAGTTGTTGGACAAGTAACTTAGTTTTGACAATTTAAATAGCTTTGGTTATATGGAAACAAGTAATATAGTATTAGCGATGTTTAATTTGCATAAAGGTCAACAAATTGTTTAATCTAGTTTGTAAAAGGGAGAGTATTTGAATGTATTTGATTCGTAGTCGGGTGTTAAAGTGGTGACTTATCTTTAGTGCATTAAGATGGTATGCTTGAATTACAAGTTGACTAAAATGCATTGTAGGTTTTGAAGATATTGATGTAGTTGATTATTTAAAGTAATGTAAAAATTATAAAAATAATTATAAGACCTCCTTTTTTAGCCCACATCAAGTTTTCTGTTGTATGGTTTGGTTTGAAAATTTTTTGCAACATTTGCTTCAAGTTTTTTTTAAACTGTTAAATTTCTATTGAATTAATGATGTCAATTTTTATACATCTAAGTTGTAGTGAGAGAGTGTAAAGTTTATCGTGTTCTTTTACGATGTGTATTTATATGAATGAACACGATAATTTAAAAGCTTACTCGAGCATAGCAAGAATTACTTTCATTTTCAAACTTGATATTTAAAAAAAACAATTGACAATGTCAAAATAAAGTCTATAGAATCATACATGTACTCAGAATTATCTTTAGTCTTCCACAATTTGGGAGTAATGAAGCAAAAAGAGAAAAAAGAGTTAAAAAGAGAGAATTTAAATTAAGCGCCTGATTATTACAAAAAAGGTCTGCCATTTGATGTACGTGTCGATAATTGTAATCTTGTTTTGTGTTACAATAGACGATGGTTTGCAAATTGCGTTTGATAAAGAAAGTTGATTATGTCGAAAGATATACAAGGGGTACTTTGTGAAGTAAAGCCCTTTTAACTTATACTTAGCAGTAGAACGACAACCAATATACCTGAGAATTACAATTTGAACAATGTCGTCACCGGAAGAACTAATTGCGCAAGTAAGTTTAGAAACTGATTGATTATTCTGTACCGTTGCGTTACACTTTTATATTTTCAAGAAACAGTGCAATTACTAACTAGTCACTTTTAACAATGTTAATCAGGCTCAAAGCAAATGTAAGAAACTGTCTGGATTTTCCTCATTTTTTGGATCATCCCAAGAATCCAGATACGAAGAAGCAGCAGATTTATATACAGAGGCTGCTAACATGTACAAGTTACAAAGAAGACATGGCCAAGCAGGTGAATGTTTTGAAAAAGCTGCAGATTGTCAAAAAAAAGCAGGTTCTTCTGATGAGGCAGCTAATACTTTGGTTGAAGCTTTCAAATCATATAAAAATGAAGCTCCAATTGAAGCAGCAAAATGCTTGGAAAATGCAATTGAATTATTTGTGAAAAAGGGTCAATTTAGAAGAAGTGCCAATTACAAGGCAGATTTAGGTGAATTATACGAGAATGAATTAAATGACATTGGAAAAGCAATAACTAGTTATGAGGATGCTAGTGATTGGTATAAAGGTGATTCTGCAGCATCTTTGGCAAATAAATATGCTTTGAAAACTGCCGATTTATATTGTGATGATTCTTTACAAAACTATACCAAAGCCGCCACTACATATGAGAGAATTGCCAAAGAATCATTGAATAATAATTTAGCAAAATGGTCATTGAAAGAATATTTCTTAAAGGCAATTTTGTGTAGATTAGCAGATAACAACGATTACGCAAGTGGTAACGCTTTATTACAGAGATTTGTGCAATGGGATCCATCATTTGAGACAACTGCCGAGTATAAATTTGCTTCCAAGCTAGTTGAAGCTGTGAAAAATGGTAGTTCTGATGATATTGCCATTAGCGCTAAAGAGTTTGACAAATTCTCAAGACTTGACGCATTAAAGATTAAAATCCTAAATAAGATTAAAAGCAGTGTAGCAGAGGCACCTGATCAACTTGAAGAAGATTTCACTTAAGTCCAAGACAAGTATAACTAAAGTCTCTTAATAAACAATTGTTTTTACATACCCGGTTTATAATGTGTTAATTGATTTTCTTTTGTTGGTGTATATGCTTTGTTAATGTAACGGTTTCAAACTTTTTTTTTTGATAGCTATTCGTAACGTAACAGCCATTTAAAGATGATTTTGTTCCAATGGTGTCAAACTTCAAAGGCTCTCTTGCTGAAAGCTTATCACAACTGTTTTATTTTCTCTACTGTGATCGATGATATCATGAAATAAATAAACCCAAACAAAATTATTTGAACAAAACGATAATAAACAAAATGAAAATAATGTGTATATAAACATAAAAACAGTACATAAAAAGATGAACACAATTAAATATAAGAATGAAAACAGAAGAGCGTAACAAGGAGCAACAATTTTGAAAGAAATAAAGCCGATAAGGTAAAATACAACAGTTAATCTAGATTCTGATCCAAAAGAGATGCAAATATCAAGACAACATTTCTTTGTAGTTTAAACTGAAAAATCCAAAAAATCTGCTAAAAGTACATTTAAAATCTTCCACCTCTTCCACCTCTGGATCCACCTCTACCACCAAAACCACCTCTTGATCCACCTCTAGCACCACCTCTGCCACCAAATCCACCTCTTGAACCACCTCTACCACCAAATCCACCTCTTGCACCACCTCTGGCACCACCTCTACCACCGAAACCACCTCTTGATCCACCTCTAGCACCACCGGCACCACCTCTACCAGACTTCTTCTTTGGTGGTTTTGGACCAAGGTCCTTAGGTTTTGGTAAGAATCTTTCTAATGGTAATAATTTATCTTGAGCAATGTAGAATTTGTCACCTTCTTTGAAAGATGCAGCTTGGACACCTTCACTTGGTTTAATAGTGAAAAAGACTTCATTTAAAGGTCCTAGAATTTCATCAACTTTACCCACTTGAGTCTTGTTTTCTAAATATATTGGGGCATTGAAATATGGAATCTTTTCGTTGATAGATTTACAAACAATATCACCTTCACAAGCATGCATGAATGAACCCATTTCAAACACTTTATCTGGTGGTCCTTGTTGGATTGGTGGACCTGATCTGAAACCACCACGTCCACCTCTGAAATTGCCTCTTCCTCTGTTCATTATTAGTTGATGCTACTTCTTTTAATGATTTGATGATAGAACTATGTATTATACAAACCAAATAACTACACCAACTTATCTGTACAATGAAAATTTTCAAATACACTGTTGAACTCTTTCATTAGTTAAAAAAAAAAGTCAAAAAAAAAAAATAAAAAATTCAAAAAAAAAATTGAAAATTTTCAGAGAGTAAATAGGTCGTGTAAAAGTCAAATAAATGTCCTATTTCAGTATACACCAAATTCAGTCCTTTATTTATATTGTAATGGGTATGATTTAATTGATAAAAGGGACTGTGGAGATATATTTGAGTTTTAACTGGTCGACAATAGTTGATCACTCTATAAGAGATGAATATAGAGGACTTGAAGGGCAACTGGCAGGGACCTCATACGAAAAAATTCAGCAATGACGTGATAAAGTCCGTCTATTCAGTGCTAAATGTGACTGATAAAGATGCAGACAATACAGTTAAAGAGCTGTTGGACTCCAACTTTCTTTCTAATTATGCCTGGAAATACTTTCATAGAGATGCAGCAAATAAGCATGTACTTGTTATTGTAGGATTACTTAGCAAGATTCCGACTACAAGATGTTCTTCAGCAGTAAAAGACTTGCTTGTTGATACAGTAAAATTCCAAGATCTTTTAACCAGAGTGTTGTCGTTATTCGATTCTGAACCATATGAGAATCATTTGCCTCTGATAAGGTTCATGTGTTTGTTGATTTATAATTTGAACCAGATGGAATTGAGAAGAATTGCAGCACCGCTTTTCTCGATAACATTTTGGGACAGTCTCGAATTTAAAGATAAGCTGCTCTCCAATAATGAAGACTTATCAGCTTTTTTCAATTCTAGGCTTGAGCAAGTGAAACAATTGAAAGATGAAAATGAAAAGACATTTTCCCATTTGGCGAAAAATTGGTTGCCTAGTGTTATTAAAAGTATAGTTACAGGGAAAACCTTGTTCATTAAGGAATCAGTAGACTTGATGGTAAACATTATTTCATACCTACCAACCAGGAGATTTGTCAATCCAGTTTTGAAGGAATTGAATTTTATCGCATATATACGAAATGGATCTCTTGCCGATGATTACCTTGCTTTCGTGGAGTATCTTGTTTATTATCCTATTGACGACTTTACAGGGATACCGGTTGACTATTCCACAACCAGATCAAATTTGAACAATAGCATACCTAAACTGCAAACAAAGTTATACTCATATCTAGATACTGAAGCGATAAATTCTTTTTCAAACATACAAGAGTTGATATCTCAATTTGAAAAATTTCACAAGTTTTTAAGCTCAATAGAGTTTGAACAACTGGTTGAAATATGTTTGCAATTTAATATTAACCTTGAGCACCAAAAGACTGTCGATTACATGATACGAGCTTTGTGGTATAAATTTGGTGATTTATCACCCATCTGGGATTTGTACAAGTTCACATTGGCTGACTTTAATGAAGACGAGTCATTTTGCTGTGACTTTACCAAATTTAAAACAGTTGGTAATTTGTCCATTGAAGATATAACCTATAGACAGTTGGGCCACCAGTACCATGTCATCAAAGAAAAACTTAACAAGCATATATCTTCCATTCAGAATCAATTGGACAAAACAGGTGAGATTGCTAATGTCAGGCAAGCCGATTTTTATTTGCGTCTAACTGATAAGATTACCATACATGATACTTTGCAAAATGAGTTTACTTTTAAATCATCAACATTTAACTGTGAGATCGTTATTTCATCAGACAAAAAAAATAAAAGTTGGCTTGCAAAATTGACACAGGGTGATTTGTTATACCTTATGGATATTTCGACTTCCAAGTATTCGTTGATTCCAGGAAGCGTGATAAAATTGCAAAAGGGATCTTCAACTAGAATTTTGATCCAGGTAAACCAAAAATATCGCTTGATCGTACAGGAAGCCAATTCGGTGGTTAGATTGACAAATGCAATTGTTACTGAGATGGAAAACTTCAAAGCTATGTTATGTTTGACTGATAAAACATTGGTTGAATTGCCATATTGGATCACTGATATCTTTTCAAGGATAGGGTACTCCTCAGACTCGGTTAAAGATCAATTGAATCAATCACCGATAACACTAAAATTAGGCTCTTTAGCTACGGACTATCGTCAATTGAGCGACATTTTTTCCGTTGTTGAAAAAGAAAAGCAAGAATTCAAGAAAAGGAAATTATCAGATATCAAACCTCCATTTAAATTAACTTTTCAGGACAACGGTACTAAAATTGAAACATACTCAAGTTTGAAAAATCATTCAAATTTTGAAGTGAAATACACGAGCTCACAACTGAAATCCATCATTCAAAGCACTTTGCCAGGACTATCGTTCATCATTGACGACTCGAAATTAAGAGACCAGTCAGTTGCTGCTGGGATTGTTTCTTTAATAGCAGCCAATTTTGAAACTGAAAAGACTTTGGTTTTAACAAAAGATAACAAGTGTAAGACTGAATTGCTCGATTCCATTAAATTGCTTCAAGTTATACCCAGCTATGATATTTCAAGCATCGACTCAAACACAGAGTATCAGACTTTGTTCACACAAGACTTAGATTTGGTGGATAAAATGGCTATTGAGCTCAATATACCAGGAGCTTTTGGCAATGACGCAAAATCAGCCAAAAGTTTTTACAAAAGACACCTGGAACCTTTATGGGCTAGTTTTTTAGTCAAACTAGCGAACAATGAAAAGACAAATGAGACTTTGACGTGTAACATTCCATTTAAAAATTCAGAGCCTGTCATTCAACTTGACAAACCTTACGACGAGAATCTAGTTGAAATAGTCAAGTTTTACAAATCTACTTATTTGGACGTGTTCAAAAGAATTGAAAGGTTTGATAAGCTCAGGTTTTTAGGATCTGACAGTATATCTAACTTGCTTATTTCAAAAATTACAGTGCTCACTATCAGTGAAGTGAGCAACGTTTTGTTAAGTAACAATCTTGACTACGATAATTTGGTCATCAGTGACGCAGATCAAGTCACTGAGATTCAAACACTACTAACGTTGTCGCTCGAGAAATACCCTGCATCCCTCAAGCGATTCATTGTGATTGCCGGTTCTACTGATTTGTTACCAGATTCGATTGCTAGTCTATGCAAAGACACGGGCGTCAAACCACATTTAATATTGAGCGAGAAGTAGTGTGGTAACTCGATCATGTATATTATAAGTAATTTAACTAGTAGCGCTATATCTGACGAGATGAACAAATGTAAACTTCAAGGCAAATATAATAAGGCAAGTTATCACGTGAGTCAACTCATCATGCGCGCAAAGTCATGTGACTACAGTCACGTGATCGGTTATATTGTTAAATTAAAACAAAATTTCGCCCAAAAATTGCGATAATTTTCATCGTTGGCCTGGTGGTAAACACCCCTCGCCCCCAACGACTGGAAGTTGTCTCTTCCAAATTGCTGGTAGTCTGCGTTATACTCGTTTACTTAAGGAGACCCTCCTCATAAAGGGTCTCATGTCTCGCGAGTGGGAAATTCGGTGATATACTCCGCCCAACTGCCAAAAATTCTCTTGAGAGATAAATAAAACACATCCTAGGCGTGCAAACGCCGGGGCGGTTGCCATCATAAATCAAAGCTGGCTGGCGTTCTTGATTTAATTCACCGCGAGCCAGTTTATGGGAGTGCACCGCGGGCGGTTGACTCAGGCATTTCAAAAAATGGCCTGTAGTTGTTGAGTTCAATACGCAGATTCTCCATATATATCTTTAGAGACGTGTATGTTGAAAACTCGATACCGATCATTACAGTAATTTGGATTTCTACTTTTTAGTTTTTGATATTTCAAATTCGTGTTGTTTGCAGATTCAACTTGGTTTGGGAGTACATGTGTTTGAAAAGGTTGCTTGTTTTTATCCTTGTGAAATGAAATACACACATAACTTTACTGTAACGCAAATTCAAAAAATTAAGTAAATTTGTATTTTATTATGCAACGCTTTGCAAAATAGTTTGATAATTATATAAAAGTCCAGTTATACAAATTTCTGGCATTGGCACAGCGCTTAATCTTTGGCTTCACTTGTACCTTCAGCTTTTTTGGCCACTAATGGTTGACCCGATGAATTCAAGCCAGGCTTCACATATTGATAGTTTCTCATTGCAAAGTCTCCCACTGCAGGATACCCACCTCTGCCTCTGCCTCTTCCTCTCTCGCTTCCTCTTCCTCTACCTCTACCTCTACCTCTTCCTCTTGAAGTTCCCCTACCTCTGTAAGAACCTCTTGCTGTATCGTTAGATTCTTCAGAGACGGCTTCCTTAGTTTCACTTTCAGTGTTACTCAACAACGGTTGTTCCTTCTTCTCATCTGACTGTGCAACAGTATCATCTTTACCTTTGTCGCTTTTGTCCACTACTTCGGATTTTGAAGTTTCTTTCCCTGTCTTGTTGGAAGAAACGGTTTCCGATGTAGTCTTGGATTGGGCTGATGTCGTTTCGGCCGGAGTGGCAGAAGATTTCACTGATTTGACGGCCTCTTGATCCGACTTCTTACTTTTGTCGTTGTACCTCACCGACATAGATTTTATAGGATTGTCTCCTTTGAACTTGAAACGTCCGTCGTTATTTGGAAACTTTGACTTATTGAACTTTTTGGAATATGTAGTGTCTTTGTCAGCATAACGTTTGGTAAAAGATGGTTCGGATTTTTTAGTTTCAGTTTCAGCTGCTGTCTCAGAACTATCTTGCTTCTTTATACCTTCATCAGTGGTTTTAGGCTTTATTATATCAACATTATTTTGAGATTCTTTTAAAGCATTGCCATTCTCTTCAGGAACACTCTTTTCAGCGACCACTTCTGTAGACTCTTTTCCAGATGCACTTTTAAGTTCTGATGTTTCTGTTTTCTGTGGTCTGATATACTTGAAATTATCTCCTTTAGTGTTGATTGTATTTTTACGGCCCTTGGCACCTCTTTTTCTTTGATCTGTTTCACTCTTTTCCTTTTTGACAGCACCACTCTCGGATTTACTCTCAACAAACTCTTTTTCACTTATATCGGCTTTATTAACAACATTTGAAGTAAAACTCTCCCCCACTGATAACTCTGATTCTTCAGTTTGATTGGAAATTGGACGTTTCAACATTGTGATGGACTTCTTGCGAGCTTTCGTAGGTTTAGATTCATTTTTAGAATCGTTTTTCGGCTCATTCACAGATTGATCGGGTTTAGTTTTGAAAAATTTGGACTCTGAATTTGGCTTTTCATCAGGTCTGCGTATCGAATCAGCGATAGAAGTATTTGGGTTCAGTGAATTTGATAGTGGTTTCGAATTAGTATTTGTATTATTTTCGAGTGGTCTTTCTTTTCTATCTTTTGATTTAATTTGAATTGACTGTGTCACCTCAATTGTTGTCTTTGATTCCTGAGGTCTTCCATCTTTCAAATCCACTTCCTTTGAGTCTTTTAGCTGCTGTTCTTTTTGATCCTTTAGTCTCTGTTCTCTTTGTTCTTTCAACTTTTGTTCTCTTTGCTGCTTCAAATCCCTGTCTCTTTGTTCTTTCAATTCACGTTGTTTTTGCTCTTTCAATGCTTGTTCCTTTTTTCTTTCTTCCAACTCACGTTTTCTCTTTTCCTCTTGTTCTATCGCACCCAGAGTTTTAAAAGTAGTTCCATTGATTGCAAGTTCTTTCAATTTTTTTTCCAATTCTAACTGCTTGGATAGAACATCTACAGGTTTGGCACGACCAAAAGGATCAGCTTTAGGACGAGATTCAATATGTTTTTCAGTCTGAGTAGAATCAGTTTGAGTTTCTTTTTTATCAGACACAGGATGAATTTCTTGTGAATCAAAGTGTGATGTTTTAAGGTTCACATCTTTAGGCTTTTTCAAAATCACCACTGGAGGAATAACAACATCCACAGGTTTTGCCAAACCAAATGGGTTAGGTTTAGGCTTACTCTGATGTGGTTGATGCTGCTGTCCTAGTTCTGGTTGGTGAGTACTATTTTCCAATGGCTTTGAGCTACGTAAACCATTGGGCGTTGCTATTATATGTGCTCCTACATTGGATGCAGGAGTTGAAGGATGAGGCACTGGATGGTGTTTATGAGATTCAGCAATTTGTTGCAAAACTGGAATTTTTCTACTTTGTACCGTTTGCTTATCTTGTTGCTGTTGTTTTTTAATTTTTTCTTCTTCTTCTGCTTCATCAAATCCGATTTTTTTATTGAAATCTTGTATTTGCTTAAAATCTTCAAAATCTGCTTGTTCTATAATGACCCTACCTCTATCGATAAAGACATCGTTCCATTTCATTACTTTTAAAAGATCCTGGGCACTAGGTAGCTGAATAAAAGCACATTTCTTATCTTGACCCGATTGTTGATGGCTCATTGCAAATCTTGGTGCTGGTGGTGATGGATCTTTTAAAATCATACATTTTTCAAATTGTGAGAATCTGGAGTCAAAAAGATCTTTCAACAGTTTTTGTGTTACACTCATTGATAGATTTTGAAATTTTGCAATAAATGGTGGCCCGCTTATGTCGCTTATTCTTGGACCATGAGAACCATAGTTACGTTGACCACCACCACCACTACCACCACTACCACCAAATCCTGGACTACCCGAACCCCCATAAGGTCCCGGTGTCAAGTATGAAGAGTGATTATGATGAGGTTGTGGATTAATAGATAACGCAATTGAATTCAAATCAATATCATCATCAGCCCATGAGGCTGAACCAAATGTATCGTCAGCCATGAACTCATCAAGAGACATTTTTTTTGGACCTATTGAAAATAAAACTTTCTTGTTAGTACTCGCTTATATATTGTAATTGAATTCAAAACAAAGATTAAAGATCGACAACAATATTCAATACATACCCATTTTGAAAAACTTATTCAACTATTACTTGATTTGCCTTGCTGCAAACAAACAAAAAAAAAACAGAAAATTAAGTAATATAAAAGAAACCAGAAAACAATCTGTAAATAAACTGTGGAACTGGAAAAATTAAAGTTGAAAACACTCAATTCACACAGAGCTTTTCACCTGATATAAAAAACAATTGTTTCAAGTTGTATGTTATTAGTGGTACCTGATTAACTATTAACACAATATTGAGCTTGTCAAACCTTTACTATCTCCCGTTGTTTGATTGTTGTGTTTCTTTTATCTCTCTCTCTGACTCAGTTTTTCTTCAACAGCGAAACTGCTATAACTGTATTACATAATCCTTTAAACTTAGATGCCCTGCTATAAGGGATGGAGACACTGTTAGCAATACAAGAGAGACATTTGAACAACATTGGGTTTGATTGCATAGACTTATGTGGTGTAGCAGACTCTCTGTTTGTGTTCATTTGGGATAAAAGCTTTTAGAATTTGCAACTCGTGGGGTTTTGGAGTAGGGAGTTTGGACAGCGAGTATGCCAAAATCTACAGACAGTCCCGCACTTAGCTTCACGGCTCTGTCGTCAATATCATCATCTTCTTCTTCAGAAGCTTCATTTTCAAAGTCCCAGTCGTCGTCCTTGAGTCGATCGCCAACATCATCTCCACCACCACGACCAGCAGTCACACCCCGATCATCCACGTTGAATGTGAATGGTTCAGTGCGATCTCAGAACCGCATCACTGACCAGCTAGATACTCAACATGATTCCACCCCAGCAGTAGCAGCAGCAGCAACAGCTAATCCAGCAACTTTGGTGCAGCAACCGACACTATCGAATCGGATGCTATCGCTATCTACATCATCAATCACTTCGCTAATACCATCTTTCTACTCTCTTGGTGGAAACTCATCTTTATCAATGTTTCAGTCGAGTACCAATATAGCAGGAACTGGAGCAGGAACTTCAACATCAACAACGACTGAGAATATTTCCGATGCCCTAGCTAGAGAGTCAGACGTTACTGTCTCTACTAATGTCACATCGCAGGCCGAGTATAAAGGTTTTGCGTCATATGTTATTTCATTTCTCTTTCTCATATTATGGCTGAGTTGGTCGGCGTTGCCTGACTCAGTACTGAATAGCATTGGGGTGTACTATTATCCTTCTAGGTGGTGGGCATTGGCCATACCTTCTTACATTTTAATGCTCATGATATATACGTATGTTGCATTAGCCTTGTATAACATTGAGGTCAAGACTGTGCCTCTAGACGATTTACGCACGATAGTGGATGATTCTGGAGTCGTTGTAACCGAGCTTCCAAACTACAATCATAATTCCAGGGAAAAGTACCTTTTTTCTTCAACTAGTGGTATTTGGGATTTGCCCATAAGTGAAGTGAATAATGTTCTGTATGGAGGAGAGTATGATAATTAAAGATTTTGTTTACAAAGGTGTATCTATAATAAATTATAATAATGCATGCGTGTGAGGTCCCCACCGTAATAAATCATAGTAAACAACTAAAATTTCAAAACAAAGAATTGCTGGTTCCATTTTCATACCATTCTTTGACATCTTTGCCTAACATACCCACAGAATCACTTGTTTCCAAATTAAACTCTTTGCTGTTGAATTTTTTCAATATAATTACTGTTTTGCCAGAACTTGTGATTTTCGCCAGACACCACCAATTTTTATTCAGTTTTATTAGTTTTTCATATGCTTGTAAAGTCATTAGCTTGGTATCCTTGATCAGGTAATTAATTAAACTTATATTCAAGTTTGTAATTTGCGATCTACTGTTAGTAGAGATGCTATTAAAAGTGGATTTTTGCTCAGAGGTGAAAATTTTAAAACTCTTGATTTCCTCATCATCCGGTATGTTAGGCATCGAGGTCTTGTAACATTGTGAAATAGGGTCGTATATAATATAGTTGAACTTGAGAGGTTTTTCTAAAGTACTGGAAGAAGCGGAGGAAGTGGACTTTAAGCTAATTTCGATATCTTTTATTTGTGACACAATAACATCTTTCAAATGAAGATCATAAATATGTTCAATTTCAGTTCTCAGCTTTTGGTAGTAAGAAACAGTATTGTGGGAATTTGACTCTTTTTCAAAAAGTAGTATAAACAGTATACCATTAATCTCGTACATAACCGTATCCAATGGGACGTATTTTAATTGACCGCCAATTTTCGCTTTTAGATGAAACTCCTTTGATATGATTACACTGTCTTTTGTATTTCCCAACAGGAACCTGCCTTGTCTTTTTTGAGTCTCTACTGTTTCTTCAATTGTGCCTGTGCTATTACTGCTGATAGTTGAGTGGACACCGTCATTTTCAGCACGATCAACAGCTGCAGTTTCTGGGGTAAGTTCAGTTTCATGGTTTCCAAGTTTCCAGAAATTAACACTTGGCACCAAATTATGCGGTATTAATGAGGATGTTAAATTTGATAGTGAGTCGTAAGCATAATTGAATGGATCAAAAACATGAGAAGTAAGTTGTTCGTGTAAGTACATGGCTGGTTGCAACAATGATCTTTCAAATAATGTTCCATCGGAGGTTATAGAATTGAGCCTTTTCAAATTGGATGTATAAGATCTCAAAGATGGAAGATTGTTTAGAGTTAGTGAGTAAGTGGATAGTCCAAAATTACAGTCTAATCTTTCGATATAGTTAACAAGGTCAATTAACGACTCTCGGAGAATTTGACTATTGTTATCACTCGTATCATCATCATCATCATCATCATCATTTCGTAAATACAAAACGCCAAAATTCTTCGAAGGTGTCCAGTTTGTATTCATAATAACCACATCAGAGAGTCCAGCAGTTTTGCGAACAAGTTCAGAAAGTGTATTTTTCAAGTTCTCATTGAATCCTAGTGGTAACTTTACTGACGAGGCCCTATAACCAGGCAATAAATTCAAAAAGCCTTTATCAGCCATATGAAAATTGCAGTTGAATTCAAATCTATTTGTAAACCAAACCTTCCACCAATCAGAAATCTGCTTCTTGTACGTATCGCTATACTCGCTACTAGATTTCGGCAGAGTTCCAAAATTCAAACACCATAGCTTGAAACCCAGCTTGATTTCATTCAACAGATATTCAGCAGAAGCCAAGCCTCTCTGAGTGTAAACGTCTCCTATATGGGATAGACCAAACCCACAAGAAAACCAAAAATGCTCGTCGAATCTACCAATTATCATTCTAGATTTATCTGTATCTATGTAGTCTAATGTTGCCTGCGAACCATCAGACAAGAATTTCAGTGCAAAATCACTCACCCCTTGAATGAGTCCAATTTTTTTCAACTGTTCATTCTCCAGAGATCGTATATTATCAGGATCTGATGACCCACTGTCATAAGACTCGAAATCTATATACGTGATGATCTGTTTCAGTAACGATTCATTGTCCTCTGCAGACGAATCAGTAAAAAGCGGATTGAATATTGTAAAATACAGCACTTTAGGAGGCTCGTAACTCAAGTTTGCATTATCACTATTATCGGCCCGATTACTGGCACTGGCAGTTGATCTATTGATAAGATTTAAAGGTGAGTTTTGAAGCGCATTGAATACATTCATCCCCGGATGCGCTAAAATAGAGAAAGAAAAAAATACTCCACAACACTCAAAACTTGATATTTGAGTCCAAACTCAAAGCAGTTTTGTCAATTCCCTTCAAAATCAGAATCTAAGATTATTAAACAGTTCCATCAAGTAATATTTAGTTGCATTAGAAAGAGTTAAACAACAAGAGATCTACAATAATTGCATACAACAGGATCAAATCTGTTATCACAAAAAGAGTCAAAAGACAAATAATATCAGTTAATGCATCTCTGCACCACTCTATATTATTGACACTGTATTTTACAATGACAGATTGACATATGCTTTGTCGATGAAAAATGCGAAAGAGAGCAGAAATAAGCTTTATAGAGATAGACAGATAAATGGATTATAGATGGGTAGATGGTTTGAAAGAGATGGGGTTTTGGTAGAACTAATTTTGATCAAGTTGTCACTAAAGATTAGAATTAGTCTATATACAACATTTACTATTTATTGACTGATTACAGAGATGGTTTTAGCGGATTTGGGGAGAAGAATCAACGCTGCTGTGTCAGACGTTACCAAATCGAATGTTGTCGATCAAGGTGTTATTGATTCATTAATTAAAGAGATTTCAAATGCCTTAGTTGAAGCAGATGTTAATATTAAATTAGTTATTAAGCTAAGGAAGAAGTTGAAAGCGACGTTGGATCAAGCAGAAGAACAACAAGGTGTCAATAAAAAAAAATTAATTCAAAAGGCCGTTTTTGATGAACTTTGCGATTTAGTCGACTGTAAAGACTCTACGCCATTCAAACCTAAAAAGAAACAATCGAATGTTATAATGTTTGTCGGTTTACAAGGTGCGGGTAAGACTACAACATGTACTAAATTAGCAGTGTATTATCAAAGAAGAGGTTTCAAAGTTGGTATGGTTTGTGCAGATACTTTCAGAGCTGGTGCTTTTGATCAATTGAAGCAAAATGCAACAAAGGCAAAAATACCATTTTATGGTTCATATACCGAAGCAGATCCAGTTAAAGTTGCAGCAGATGGTGTTGAGAAATTTAAAAAGGAAAAATTTGAAATAATTATTGTTGATACTTCAGGTCGTCATAGACAAGAAACTGAACTTTTCGCTGAAATGGTCCAAATTAGTGAAGCAGTGAAACCAAATCAAACTATTATGGTTTTGGATGCATCTATAGGTCAAGCTGCAGATGCTCAATCTAGAGCTTTTAAAGAATCATCAGATTTTGGTGCTATCATTTTGACTAAGATGGATGGACATGCTAGAGGTGGTGGTGCTATTTCTGCAGTTGCTGCTACAAATACTCCAATTGCATTTATTGGTACAGGTGAACATGTGCAGGATTTAGAAACTTTTACACCAAAACAATTTATTTCTAAATTATTAGGTATTGGTGATATACAAGGTTTAATGGAACATGTTCAATCTTTGAATTTGGATCAAAAGGATACAATTAAAAATTTCCAAGAGGGTAAATTTACATTAAGAGATTTACAAACTCAAATGAACAATATTTTGAAAATGGGTCCATTATCGAAATTAGCACAAATGTTACCAGGTGGAATTGGTGAAATGATGAATCAAGTTGGTGAAGAAGAAACATCTAAAAGATTTAAAAGAATGATTTATATAATGGATTCAATGACTAAAGAAGAATTGGATAGTGATGGAAGTATATTTATTGATCAAACAAGCAGAATAGTAAGAGTTGCTCGAGGTTCAGGAACATCGGTCACAGAAGTGGAAGCAGTTTTAATGCAACAAAAAATGTTTGCTCAAATGGCACAAACTACCAAATCTATGCAACAAGGTAATGCTGGGCCAGGTGGTATGCCTGGTATGCCTGGAATGCCAAATCTCAATCCTTCTCAAATTCAAAGAGCAATGCAACAGATGCAATCTAATCCTTCAATTATGGAAAACGTGAGTAAAATGATGGGCGGTATGGGTATGCCAGATATGAGTAAGTTGATGGGAGGTATGGGCGGAATGCCAGGTATGGGAGGCATGGGAGGTATGCCAGGTATGCCAGGTATGGGTGGTATGCCATCACCACAAGAAATGATGAAAATGATGAATACCCCAGAAATGCAGCAAATGATGAACAATCCAGCAATGAGACAAATGGCTGCAAAATTCAAAAACGGTGGTATGTAAGAATTGCCAATGATTGCGCAAGGGGATTCAGTGCAACGTGTAATACTCCTCACCCAATACTCCTGTTATGCTCCACATTCATTTGTCAAACGGCCTAATGATAACTGTATATTACGTACTTATATAAAGGCATAATTAAAGTCCTACATTAAGAGCGGCTCGATGTAATGGATCTAGAAAAGACGAAATACTACGTAAACACAATTATTTCTTGCAGTTTACTCATTTTGTGATTCTGTCACTATGATTCTTGTCAACTCTATGTAAGTGATTTAAGGTAAGGTGAAAAGTGTTTAACAAAAAGACAAAGTGAAATGAGCACAAACTCAAATGAGCCAAAGTCAGGCCCTGTGTTCCAATTCGCACCACCCGTTAACGTACGCAAAGAGAGACAAAGAGTAAAAATAGTGTTGCCAGGAGTAAGTGCGAGCGAGAGAGAAATATCAGAGCAGAGTGTGTGTGTGAAAGTGTTTGGGAAGATGGATGAGCCTGTGTTGTTCATGGTGGTACACAAGACAGACAGCTATGGCGATTGGTTGTTTTCAAGTTGTGATTAGTAATTAAAAAAAGAAACACTACTTTATACAGGTTGATTTTTTGACAATTTGCGAAATCAGTCAGTGAACGAGCAGCCACCTTTTTAAAGAAGAGTAAATAAAACAAGGAAAAGAAAATGTCGCTAGTTTCAATTGTTAACCGTTCAGCTGTCAACAGCGGTAAATTAAACGTTACCAGATCATTATTGAGACCATGTATCAGTCAATATACCCGTTCAATTATCACAAAATCCGGGTTCAATAAGCAAATTGGAAAAAATGCTGTTTATTTAGCAACTGGTAAGACCGAATCTGTGCAAAGAAATGTGGTGCAAGTCAAAACCATTAGATCATACACTATTTTACAAGAGGACAGTCCTGCTCCAATTGTTGATTTCGAGCACATTCACAACTTGGCATTGCACCCAGCTGAAGATCAAGTGATTGTTGATGTTCGTGAACCTGATGAGTTTAAAGCGGGACATATTCCAGGTGCTTTGAATGTTCCAGTCAAGTCATCACCAGGCGCTCTTGGATTATCAGAAGAAGAATTCAAATTGACATTTGGGTTTGACAAACCAAGTACCGATAAGACACTTACTTTTTACTGTTTAGGTGGTGTCAGATCAGGTATCGCTGAAGAACTCGCTAGTACTTTTGGTTACACCAAGAGATTGAACTATGTTGGTTCATGGCAAGACTGGGTTGCTCACAATGGAGAAGTCTCTACATTAGAAGAGCCAGCAACTCCTGAAACTTCTGAGACTGCAACTAGCAGTGAGTCTCCTGCTGAGGAAAAAAAATGATTACAGCAAATCCGATTGACTGAGTGATGAGTGGTGGTACATTGCGTCTTTGTAGGTGTTTTTTTTCTATGTTTGTTTGTTTGTTTATATATATGATGTCATTTGTTTGCTATGATGTTGACGAATTTCTGTTACCATCCTTTGTAATGAGTTTGTGAAATCGTAAATGGTGATGTAAGTATCATGAGAGAATACAAAGCGCTTAGAAGTTGCTCTTTGATACTTTCTCTTGAGGTATGCAACAAAGTCGACAAATATGAAGATATGTGCATCATTTACAGGCTGTAGAACAACGTGCGTAAGATTTAAAAAAAAAAGAAAAACCGAACGGTGTATATTAAAGTGTAATTGAAATCAAGAAGTATAAATAAAATAATTAATAAAAAAAACCCAGATATATAAAGATATATAAAAGCTAATTTCCAGACCAATTAAGAAATAGCATTGTCATTGTAAAAATAGAAGAACCCAAAATAAATAAGAAATAGAAGAAAAAAAAAGAACCATTCAAAGAAGAAATCTTATTGATAAGCTAAGGAAGCTTCATTTAGAAATCCCACGTCTTCATCCGATAATTTAACTTCAAACTGTGAAAGTTGGTCAGTGTTTTGGAAATTGTTATTCAGCCAAGATGCAATAACAACGGGCACTGAACAATTGTACTTGTTTGTCAGTTTTTCGAGTCTTTGAATCAACTCAAGATTATCTTCATTAAATTCTGGCTGTTTGTATTCTTGCTCTTGTAGTTCTTGTTTTTGTAGTTGCTGCTGTTGTTGCTGTTGTTGCAATCTTAAATTTTTCTGATTCAGTAGAAAAGAGATTCTAGATGAATTACTCTTGTATCTTTCAAATTGAGCGGCTGAAACTTGCTGTCTCATTGATCTTGGGGTGAACAAAGATGTTGAACTTGTCTTTGGAGTGCTATGGTTATGAGTAGTGTAGAATCTCATATTGTAGTATTTTTCATCAGCTAAATCTGGCGATATAATTGAATTTTGTGCACTACAGGAAGTTGAAGCAGACATTGACTGAGTGTGATTTGACTGAGGATTTGCCTGGCATTGAGCTTTGATTTTAGTGGTCAGGTCTTTGCTTAAAAAGTTTGAAGAAGTGGAAGAAGATTGTCTAATTACTTGTCTCATTATTAAATATGTATTTGATTGTCAATGTGGTGGACAGGTCTAAATATGTGATGTGGTATGGAGTAAAATCAATAATTACAATTATAAATCGTAAAATAGAAATATGTTAAGGAAGGAGAAAAGTGGTCTTTATATACTTCTCAACAACAAATCAGTAAATTTGATCCCAAACGAATAATAAAACCGATGAGTAATGATGTATGCTGTTGGGCTGATAAATCGTATGTAGATTGGCAAAGATAGAGATATAGTTTTATGATGTAAGATGTACGATATACGTATGGTTTATCATACGGTATACGGTATACGGTATACGATGTACAATGTACGAAAAAAAACGGTGCACAGATCGGACTTAAACAATCTGGGCTGTGCAATAAACACAACAACATATTTAAAATTTTTGAAGACCGTTGGATTTGCTCGGCACGGGACAGCCACAGGACAGGGCGCAGGAGACTGAGGGCAGGTGACTCACTCACTCTCGCACTATTGCTACGCCACGTATTATTAATTACTATTATTAATCACTATTATAAATCAAATCAAATCAACAACAAGTTTGAAGCGGTGAAAAAGCCGGTTAGCAATAATTGTGGATTAGTTGTTGAGTTGGTTAGATAACCATTTGGTGGCTCGGTTTTAACTGGCGGCACAGTTACACGATAAACCGATTTATTTAATTTATCGATTGATACAAAGATTGCGTAACGTCATATAGTGAATTGAGCTCTTGTTGCTTATTTTACTCCATCTTTTACCGTTTTACTCAGATTTACATTTATCATACGAGAAATGCCTTTTTATCTACCAAAGCAATTTAAATGAGTTCATTTTAAGATAGTGAATTGAATCTCCACTACTTTAACTATCTACTCAATTGCTCAAAAACTCAGATCATTTCATCATTTCATCATACCATCGTGCGAATTAATAATCATAATAGGCGCATTACAAGAAAAAAATCTTCTGGAAGAAAAGAATAAAACAAAAGTAGAAAAAGCTTAAATAAATTCAATGCAAGCGCGGCGCGCGCGTGCGATAGCGTGGAAAAGGAAAAACAAACAAAAAAGCGAAGTGAAGGCTGATGTCTCGGCTGTAGCTAGCGTTTTCGGGGTTCGGCTGATAAATGCTGCGAGGAGCGAGGAGCGACAAACATAAAGGAGCCGAAATTAGCTAGCTCTCACTCAGCAAGATCCGGGGATGGTTGACACTAAGTCCGAGTCCAGTTAGTTGGTCTGTCACTACAAGAGAAGAACACCCTGTCGTATATAGACACATATCGGTAAATCCTTTTTTTGGGACCAAACAAACGTTTGATTTATGATCAGGGATATGTCAAGTCAAGAGGCAGAGCACTCAGTTATAAAACGAATGATGTTCTCGTACAGGTTAAAAGTAAGTAGTATTGTAAATTTGAGTGCAGATTTTCAGTCACCTTTTATTTCTTTGATATCTTCAAATACCGCACTACAGCGCCGAGTCCAGTTGTTGAACAACCATGCTACTTAACAGTACTAAATGTCAACATACTGTATTTTGTAGATTGTAAAATTTTTATCGATTCAAAAAGGTGTTACTGTTTTTCTTATAGTCTGCAACAGCTCAACACAATAGAATGGCTAACATACACATTGATAATTGATCTGACTTAGGACAGGGTTTATGTGTTTTGTTGGTGTAGCACCACTATGGGCGCTGTATAATACAGTTACTCACTACCAGCTAAGAGTCAGTCAGTCACTTTTATCAGCCACAAACTGTAAGAATGAAACTAAGCCACTTTATGTGGCGCAGCATGTTTAGCCACATTGTACTCACCAGCCTTAAACCGAAGGTCAATCCCCTCCTATGCTGCGCCACGAGATACTTTAGTTAATAACCGCTCAGCGTAGTTTATATATAACCAAATCAATGGATCTCCTCAATAACTTACATGATAAAAGAAGTTTAACAATCTAGTTATGCTTTAGTAATTGATTATATTTTGAATCAACTTAAAACTATTCAATTCACACAGTAGCTTTGCGCAGTTGCTCTTTCTCCGTCCCACTCTCCTGTCAATTTTTCTCCACGCGGGCAGATAAGTTGATTCTTGCTCTATCCTTACAATGCGGCTTATTATAAGGGTAATTTTACAACTGGCAGAGAGCAAGAGCAATCTTGCAATGAGTACAGTACATGAGGTCAGGTCAGTTTTGGTTGTAGCAAACTAGTAATAGTCTGTCTGCTATTGTCTTTTTGTTTTTTAATTACACATATATATTAATCAACTGCTTTTCTCATACTGATGTCAGTCAATACATTTGATCTTAATCCACATATTAATCACATTTAATTTTACTTTATTATTAACTTTAACTATTTTTGCTTGAATTGTTTTTATATCATTATTTCATATAACTATAAAGAGTTACTTAAATAAAAATGACAACTGAATCAAGAGTTTACGCTAAAAAAATTTCGATTTTAATCTCATTTGTCTTGTCCGTGTATGGATCAGTGTTTTACTTTTTATTCTCCCATCATGGCAAGCATTATACTACCCCATTCTCTAGTATCTTTATAGTTTTGGCTATATACTGGCTGATCACTTTACTACTTCAAACATTCTTCATTATTAAAGTGTTCTTTGACAACAATGTTTCCTCTCAAAGTCAGGCCAGAGTTAGTGACATCATTGGCCTACACTTCATCATCAACAATCTTGCCCACTTTTTCTGGACATACTTTTTCGCAAGAGAATCATTTGCAGTCTCTGAGGCTATTTTGATCATTAATTTGCTAAACTTGTTGGCTTTATACTTTACTCATAAAACAATGTCAATTAAGAATTTGAATGACTGGTTATTGATCCATTTCCCAGTTGTTGCTTTACCTCTATCTTGGACTCTTTATGCTGTTTTCTGGAATGGTGCCTGCATGTTCCACTCTCATAACAAATCTTTGTTTGCTAGATTGATGGCCAACATTTTAATTTGGGAAGAACTATTTGTTCCTTGCTCATTCTTATTGTTCTACAAAGACTGGTCAATTGGTTTGTCTTCTAGTTTTATCATGCTAGGTTTAGGATTTGGTCAATTATTCACCAAAGTTGTTGCATTCCAATGGATTTTCGCTTTTGTCATTGCGGCAATTGATTTCGTCACTTCTGTCTTGACTATGTTTGGTTCAGGTTTGACTAATAATGTCAATTCAACTTCCAACGAACAAGCCCCATTGTTATCTTAAAAAAACAGAGAAATTAACAGACCATGATTTGTATGTCTTTTTTTCTACTTTTTTGTCTATTTTTTTTTTCTTGATAACTGATCTGGTTGATGATCATGACACTCGATGACCTTTGAAAAGTGCTGAAAAGACTCAACTTGTATTTTTCACTTTCGTTTTCAGTGTCGTTGTTCTCTTTCTTTTCCTTTCCCAACACTTCTCTTCGAATATCTTGTATGTTTACATTTTAAGTTTATCTTTCACTGAAATTTGAGCCTTTTTTCTTTTTTTTTCGTCAACTGTATCTGTCTCAATGATTCAGATTCTGCTCTATCTAGTTAAAAAAAATGCTACTAAACCACGATTTTTTTGAATATCTCGACCATCCAGGTGTTATGGCCTTGTGCTTCATAAGTAACCAATTTTTGTATTATTTATTAGCACTTGTGTTTGATTCAACAGTGTCTTGTAATGGTGACACCATTTTATTCAACAAGTCAAAATGAACTAATCGTTTGGGTTTGTTCAACCCAACGCTTAAATACTCTAACAGTGGATCATGTGAGGCTAAACCAGCTAAGGTGTCCCTTTTAACATTGCTTATAAACTCGGTTCTTGTTATATCTGCATCACCTAGGCCAACATACTTGGACTTTTGTATTTCGTATTGTTGACGTTCTCTTATTTTGTCCGACTGTTTAATTGTAAAGCGTTGTTAGTATCATACTGCATGATTTTGCTAGTGAGTTTGAGTAACTTACCATTGATTTAAATTTACAAATTCGACAGTAATCTTTAAATACTTGGATACCGGTGTAATCAAATCTAGTCATATCAATAAAAATCTCTTAATAGTTGATCTCTCTTGATCTCCCTTTTATTTTCTCTCTATTTTTTCTTTCTTTGGGTGCGTTTAATTTTTTTTCACCTTTTTTGTAAGTGAGAAAATGTTGTGAAAATTATCAACATCTGGAAACGTTTTTTTTTACTAGGTTCTACACATTTATTGATTTAAGAGGATAATCATATGCTGGTCTTGATAATATTTGTATAAAACAGCTACTTTTCCTCAGGAAACACAATCTCATAGGACGCACACGATTTACCAAAGCAATGCCTACCGAAGCCAGTTCAACCGAGTCCGAGATTGAAAACAAGTTGATAAATTCCATTGACTGGAAGTATCTGACTACACAGGCAATTGAAAACTGGACAAAGATAACTGAAGAATTAACTGCAAACGTTACAAGCAAAAAAGTGGCTGCCAGTGAAATTTTTTATGAAATTGTCTTGTGTTTGTGTGAATATCCAACCAGAATAAATATAAATAATTTACTTTCATTAACCAATAGTATAATATCAACTATACCCAATGTTAAAGACAGACAGCAGGTTTCGATACAGTTTTTGATTGTTTACCAGTCTTGTAATCCACCAAAGCACACACACGGTTTTTTACAGTCTGTTAAAATTGACAATCAGTTTAAAAGGCAGTACTTAGAGCTGCCTGTGTTGAAAACGGGTATCTTCCCGGACTACAATAAATGTTACTTCAATGACGCCAGAATCAACGATTATGGTATTGAAGTGTACTCATCTTTGCATGAATCTTCAGAAGGCTATTCGAGATTTATTGTGGAGCTCTGTGATTTCATTCAAGATCCAAACTGTGCTTATAAGATTGATTACGCTGTACAGATAATTGAAAGATTAATTGGGCATTTCAAGTTGGATTCTAATAGGTGTTTCATGTTATTATTATCCATATTAGCCAATCATGAGAAAGAAGAAGAAGTTGCAATTAATTTGTTGAAAAAGTCACTATGGTGGAAAAATAAAGACCAAAATAATACCTTACAAACGTTGCTGGTTTCAATTTTATCCAATAATTCAAATAAGGACAAGAAATCTTGCTTAGAATTGAAGTTGATTGTAAGATTGATCAAAGAAAACTGCTTGGAATTTCACACACTATTCAACTCAGTCACTCCTCATGATTTCTCCCCTTCAGATAACTATGAAGTCAATCAAATTGAAAATGATACAATTAACCAACTATACGAACAGTACAAGATTGAACTGGAAGAAAAAGCTTCACTTGCTTCATCTTCAGCATTGGCTTTGGCCGCTCCATTAGCTTTAGACGATGATGATATGGATGATTCTGTGAAGCCGATTCAACAAACAAATGTTGATTCCAAACCTAAAGAAGCTGAGAAGGAACCTATCAAAAAAATCGATTTGAGTTCAAGAATTACAAAAATTCAAAAAATTGCATTTTTAAAGTATTGTCTCCAGTTGAAAATGTATGACGAATCAATATTTATATTGTCGCAATGGCCATTTCTACCAATGATTGATGATAGTATTTCCAAGTTGATTAATGCATTTGTAGATGATATGATAACACCTTTTTACAATGATTTAGTTAAGCCATTAAATTTGATGAGTGATGATAATGTGAAGGAACATATCACTTATGACCCAAAAGTTCAAAATATACAAGATTTTCTTAAGTGCTGTGATGAGCTACTAAAATTCAATGACATTAAAGTTGCAAATCATCCTGTGCTTTTCACCAAACTATTCAGAATAGTAAGTCACCAATTATCGCTTGAAGAGTCAGATATAAATCAATGGTTATACTTCTATAGAACGTTTATTTTCAAAAATTTGTCTTTTTGTGAAAACATGCCTGTTGTGAATGAAGCTTTTGCTGTTCTTGAAACTCATTTTCCTGTTGAGACTAGATTTAATCTTTATGGTGAATATTTGAATGTTACAGCAAAGAATCATTTGGAGATCAAAACTCAAACCGCAACAATTGAAAAGAAAACAAAAGATCTCTTGAAAAGATTATCAAAGGAGAATTTGAGTGTTATGACTAGACAATTGAATAAAATATCCTTTGCTAATCCACTTGCTGTGACTGGGACATTTGTGAATCACATTGAAAGTTATAGTAGTTTAAGTGAATTGATTACAGAATCATCCAAATTTTTCATTCCGTATGTCTGGGATACGTTGACGTTCCAGTTATGCAACAAATTAACAACAAATAGACTGGCTTTGCAAGAAGATGGATTAAATTATATGCAATGGATACAAAATATTTCTTGTTTTATTGGTGATCTAGCCAAGAATGCTCATGGAGATTTTAGATTGTCACCTTTGTTAACATTGATTATCAAAAGTTTAAAATCTGGATCTACAGATTTACTTTTAATTTTGAAACAGATCATTAGCTCAATGAGTGGCATTCAGAATATCAACAACTTGACTTCTAGACAAATCATTTTACTGAATGCAGGTTCAGGTTTGAAAGGACTAATTTATACAATAATTCAAGATCAAAGAACCGCCTGCGAGACAAGCTCCACAATTCTTTTGAAATCTTTGGTCTCGTCAAATTACTTGAATGAAATCTTTGTTTTATTGTGCCATTTATGCGATAAAGTCGTGGAAACTTCCACAGCTCCATTAAAAATTTTGAATTTGAGATATGATGAGTTGAACTCGTTGATTCATATGTTTATTACATTGATGGATGAACATTTATCATCTTCTATTTTTATGAAAGAAATGTTACCAGCAGCTACTTTGATTCAAGAGTTTCATATTAAGCCAGTTTGGGCTTTCCAAGTTTGGAGAAAGCATTGGAGTAAATTACTAATTGAACAACAAATGAAACAAAAGGAGACAAATGAGAGTTCAACAAATGACATTTTGAACACTGAAATTGAAACCATATCTAAAATCTTACATAAAGTGGATTGGGAATATATTAATCCAAGCTTTTATTTCACTTTTTGGCAATTATCATTATACGACATTAATTATAATCGTATATCTTATGCTACCGAGTTGAAAAGTACCAAAACTCAAATTCAAAATCTAGAAAAGAAAATAACACAAGCTAAGAAAGATCCTGATTTTTCAGTGGCTGAATTAAGAAGACTTGAAGCATTAGTCAAGTCGATGACTAAATGTACTTCCACTTTTAAACAAGACGAAATTAAACATGAACAAATTTACAATTTGACAATGGAAAGAATTAATAAAGAAAACTCAAACTGGTTCAAGAATGTGGATGATGAAAAATCAACAATCATTTCAATCAAGCAAATTTTAGAGCACTGTTTGTTACCTAGATTAATATGTTCATCATTTGATGCTGTTTTTGCAGCAGAGTTTGTGTTTACAATTCACAATGCGGCCACTAGTGGATTTTCTTTGTTATATTTATTGAATGAACTATTTACTAATAACATACTACTTGGTACATTATTTACAAGTACAGGTTTAGAAACTGAGAATCTTGGTATTTTCTATTCTGAGATTTTGAAGAAATTGAACACTTGGAGAGAAGATGAAAAGATTTATAACAAAGAAGCACTTGGTCGTGACGTTACTCCGAAAAAGAGTGACGAAAATGACGACTCTATGGATTTGGATCAAGATGATAAATATACATTGTTTGGTATGATGTCACCAGCATCTAAAGAACATTTAAGTTACACTGATTTTTGCAAATGCTTGTTCAACTGGCACAAACTACTACTTGGACAAATTACACATTCATTGAACTCAATTCATTATAGTACTAGAAACAATGCAATCAGCTTTTTGAAGAATCTGCTAGGAGCTTTCCCGATAGTGGAAAATCATGCTGACATTTTGATTCACAAGCTATCCAACATTTCCAAAAATGACAAAAGAGAAGATATCAAGTTGGCATCCAGTGCACTATTTGTCTTGGTTTCATCAGCAAAAAACAAATACATTCCTCCTTGGGAGTTTTATGAAGTTAGCGCTGAAGAAAAAGAGGCCATGATTAAAAAGAAACAAGAGAAGCTGGCCCTAGAAGCCAAACAGAAAGAGATCGTTGAAAGGATTAAAAGAGAAGAAGAAGAAAAACTTAAAAAAGAAGCTTTGAGTAAAGCTTCCACAGCATCAATGAAAGCACCAATAGAATCCAAATCTAACTCTGTGAAACCGTATGGATTGGTTGGACTACCAGGGGTTAATTCCAACATTCCGTCTGGACCATCAGGAAGTTCGACTAAAACTACACCAGAGCCCGTTGCAAAAAAAGATAGTTTAACTGAGAAAATTAAAGAATCACAAACCCCAGTTTCATCTTTACCATCAGAAAGGGACACTGTTGACGTTGAGACAAAAGAAAATGAAACTTTGGAATCAAGCCCAACGGAAACAAACAGTAATAATAACATAAGCGAAAAGAACGTTGAGACTGCTTCGGAAAACAAAGTAGAAGTTACAAAAACCGTTGAAAATAAGGATACTAGATCAACAAACTCTGATGGAGCTAAAGATGAGGAGACGAGTGTTGATGCAGTTAAAAAAGATGCTACTCCACAACCAGTTGCAGTCAAGGCGCCTGTGGTTCCTAAAAAGCCAGTGTCTCAATTAAATTCAAACAGTGGAGCCTCAACTAACAGCAGTGCCTCATCTCGTGAATCCAGTGAAAATCCTCAGCAAAGCAACAATCGTCGTCAATTATTGGACAAAATCGAACAAGAAAAAAGATTACTTGCACAAAGAGAACGAGAAAAACAAGGGAAACTGCCGTTGATTCCTACACATAACACTTCAATGATGCCTTCAAAGCCAGCATCTAAGGACACTACCAACAATAAGAGAAGTTCAGGAAATGACTTGTTCCCCAATCATAACGCCAGAATTGGGGCATACAATAGTAGCAATAACACTACAAATCATCAAAACTCGAGAACTGCATACTCAACCAAGCAAAGTGGTGGAAATGGATACAACTATAACAGTGATGATAGTTCTAGCCGAAGATCCGATAGACAGTCAAATAGACACCCGCTACCTCCTCCACCAACACCCCCTCCTGCGTCCCAACAGCATTCATCAGTAGGTCACAGAAGTAATACAGCATCGGGTGCGTCATCTTATAATAGAAACACAGGACCCCAAAGGGACCAAAGGGACCAAAGGGGACATGGTTATTATAACAATAACGAAGAACAAGGAGGTCAAAGAAAAAGACAGAACTCAGACTCTTACGGAAACAATGATAGACACAAAAGAGGAAGATACTGAAGTGATGGAACTTGGTGTTAACCATGTAAAAGTTTTTATATTGTTCTAAGTTTTAAAAAAAAATAACATACATGGTTAGCTCTCGCAAGTAGTTGTAATTGACAGAATTTAATTTAGTATGCTGCTGTGTTTTTAAGTGTAAGTGGTTGCATAATCGTGTAATTTGGTAAATCATCAAAGTGATCAACAGACAAGCGCTAGCTAGTGATCATTAAAAGTTGCGAAAAAGAATTTAAAGCCTGATTGAGTTAAAAACATATTTAACTTCAAAATTGACTTAACCTACCAGCTCGTTCTAATTTCTACGTTTGTTGAAAATTACATATAACAGTTTTGATAAAGTTTAAATACGTTGAAGCTCTAAAAAACTGCTTATAGGACTGGTTGACAACTTTTGTTAAGTGAAAATCGGCGTTAAATGTAGAAAAGGGGAAAACAGCAAGCACTACAACAAAAAAGGTGTCGTGGATTACTACCGCGAAGTGAAAGGCGTATGTCCCGCCCGATTTGCTACGAGACCTTCGGATCGGATAACCATCTTGTTCCACCCTTGCGCGGATATATTAAAAAACTATTGTACAATATATGAATCAGACCTCGATTTTCTTGTTGAACTGTATATCATCAGCATAAACCCACCCACACACACACACACACACACATATATATATATATATTTATATTTCATCCGAAATAATCACACCTATGTACACACATCAATGATCGAGTCTCCTCAAAATGCACCCTAATGATCAGCCTTAGCGCATCCCGAGCTCTTTTTTCCCGCATTAGTTCTTTCCCGATAAAGAAAGTAAAGCAAGTTTTTCACCGCCAGAGATTTCAACGTTCTTTATCACTAGCGATAGCGCTCAAGACGTGTGTGAGAGTGTGCGTTGCAACTGGCCGTTAATTGGTGATTTTGCAAAATCTGTAGGTTTGTCAAGTCATTACAGGGCTATATATTTTAATGCTTAGTCTGCAAAGATTACCTTTATAGTGTTGAAACTTTTCTATCTAAAACCAACGTTTAGACAGTGGTGTAGCGGTTCTGAAGAAACACCCGCCTGTGTGTGTTGAAAACCGATCGAAAGAATTACTCACCGCTAAAATTTCTCCTTCAGCCGAGCGTGCGCGGAGCGAGAGAGGGCGTGTGCTGCAAAAAGATTTTATCAGTACTGGGGGGTTCTATTATTTGTTCAAAGTCAACAACTTTTACCGTTCATTACATTCAAGAAGTATCTATTGGTTTACTTCATTTTTTTTCTTTGATAAACAGTACTTTAAGTTATTTTAACTCTTTAATATCAAACTTAAGACATCGAAACCGATTACCAACTATTCTAGCTTTGCAATTTGTCATTACAACGTTTATATAGTTAATCCCATTGAGCCCTTATCTTTCAACAACAGACTACTCAATTTTGAGCTCATTGATTTCACTCCTTGTGTTTTCTGTTTATCATATATATATATATATAAATATATATACATCTTGCTCTTTTTGTTGTTCTAATCATTTGTTCCCGACATTGCTTATCAATTAATTTTTTAATTACGTGCCTGTTTATTATATTCGAAAATGTCTTCGCCCTCAACTGAAAGAAAGAAAGGCATTTCATCTTTGACAAAGTTAATCAAAGAGCAAAATTCAAAACCAAGTGTTGACAAAACCCCGAAAAGTCTGAGCATAAATACAGCTGAAAATCACTACCATCCTGCCATAACTACCACTATATCGCTAGAAGGAATATCACCTTCGAAAGAAGACTACATTGACGGTACAGAAGTGTACGACCCTCGAATTCCTGATTCTTCTCGTGGTTCATTACATCGCCATAGTTTCAACAAGTCGGTGGTAACTGAAATTGTCAACGAAGATAATGTTGAAAACAGTGATAGTGATCAAGTTCGAACTAACAATAATGAAAGTATAATCAACAACAACCACACCAACAGCGACCCTAATACCAATGACCACAACCTGTCACCAAAACCAATTCCAAATTCTTTGCATGGCAATGATCATTATCTACACCCAGTTCCAGTCTCAATAAATAATTCTACTCCCAACAGTAACAACAGCTCCAATAACGTTTCAAGAGCTTCTAGTTATCAATTTCAATCTGGTTCTTTTACATCATTATCTAATGCAATTCCATATTCTGCTCCTGGCGGTAGATCGAATATTTCAACTTCTTTTTCTAACTCAAATGGTACTTCGGCATATCCCGTTCCAAATTTGGTGAATGGTCAAATCATTTCAGGAACCCATATTTCTTCACCAGCTGTTTCTTCTCCAAAACAACTAGAACCAAGATTTATCATTTCAAAACAAAAAGTTCAAGAAGCTCGAGCTGCAGCAGCTGCAGCTGCAAATAGTAGCAGCAGTAGTAGTAACAACAACAATAATTATAATTACAATACCAATAATAGCTATAGCAACAACAACAGCTCAAATCCATATTCTCCTTTGACCAATTCTCATCTTTCAATGAGCTCGAAATCTTCATCTTCAGTCTCTAATTTTTTTTCCAAGTCAAGAAGGTCAACATCAACTTTTTTCGATCAAAATTCATCTTCTCCAAAGCAGGAATTCATAGGCCACTCACCTTCTTCCCAATCAAGCACTGAGAGCTCAACAACTTTGACTACCTCAAATTCTAGACATTCTTCAATGGCAGATTTACGTAGATTTTTCCGCAGATCTTTATCGACATCCGGAAATAACAATACCAACAACAGCAATGGCAACAACAGCAACAGTATCAGTAACACTAATAGCAACAGTTCATCATTTTTGACAGGAAAATCAAAATCATCTTTTACCCCTCAATCTTTACCAAGAACCTCAAATTTAAGTGCTGGATTAAGCAGTCAACGTCAACAATCTGTTTCTATTCCGGTTCCACAACCAGCAGCTTCAGTTGCCACAGGAGGGACAACATCAACAATTCAGTTCCATAATCCGATCTTTGGTAACTCAATTCCATCTTATTCTTCTCCAACAACAACCACTACAACTGAAATTACATCAGCTATGATGACTGGAAATGGTAATACCACTCCAATCAATGAATTTTCCTCATCACCTTTAGAATTTTCAAAAAGAAATACCAGCTTTGGTTCTCCATCATTTAAGTTATCATCATCAGCAAATTCAACTTCAGGAAGTTATATACCTATTTCAATTGGTGGTAATACCACTCCACAAATACCATTTAGTAAAAGGTATAGTAAGTTTGGTGATAATCTAGGTGCTGGTGCTGGTGGATTAGTTAAATTAGTTAGAAGAACATCTGATGGCCATTTATTTGCAGTGAAAGAATTTAGAGCTAGATATCAGCAAGAATCTAAAAGAGAATATACTAAGAAAATTACTAGTGAATACTGTATTGGTTCAACTTTAAAACATCCCAATATTATTGAAACAATTGAAATCTCATATGAAAATGATAGAATTGTTCAAGTTATGGAGTATTGTGACTTTGATCTATTTGCTATTGTCATGTCAAATAAAATGTCAAATGAAGAAATCAATTGTTGTTTCAAACAAATATTGAATGGTATTAGATATATCCATTCAATTGGTTTGGCTCATAGAGATTTGAAATTAGATAATTGTGTTATTGATAAGCATGGTATCGTTAAGATCATTGATTTTGGTTCAGCCGTTGTTTTCCAATATCCATTTTCTAATACATTGATTGAAGCGCAGGGAATTGTTGGATCAGATCCATATTTACCACCTGAAGTTTGTGTTTTCAACAAATATGATCCAAGACCTGTTGATGTTTGGTCAGCTGCAATCATGTACTGTTGTATGGTTTTAAGAAAATTCCCATGGAAAGTTCCAAAATTAAGTGATCCAGCTTTTAAAATGTTTGCATCTAGGGAACGTGGTGCAACTTTTGGGGATTTATTAAGAAGAGTTCCAGAACCTCCAACTTATGAGGATACAACCGCATCAAATACAAATATACTGAATGGTACTTACTTGCAACAGATAAAAGAGGTTGATTCCGTTTCAACATCAACTATCACTTCAAACTTAACTGAAACCACTAATACTTTGCAAACCAACTCTAAACCAGATCAATCTCAAATTCCAACACCTCCATCAACAGCATCAAATTCACTAGAAGTTTCTGAAAATGAGACGAGCAAACCATCAAATAATAATAATGATAATGCTAATGGTAGTAATCATACTTCAAATTTGATGGGTGAAGCAAGATTGTTGAATGCATTGCCTGCGGAATCCAGACCATTGATAGGTAAAATGGTTTCTATGGCACCAGCATGCAGAATTAGTATTGATGAATGTTTCAACGATTCATGGTTAAGAGCCGTTGAAATGTGTACAGTCGTCTATGATGATGAGTTCCCCAACGGTAAGGTTGTTCATAGTGATGATCATGAACATACTCAAGTCGATCAAAGTGTAGCTCATATTGCTATGCTGGAGAAAAATAAAAAAAAGACCAACGCAAATGGTAAGAGATGAAAAGGGAGTGTTATCCACTTTGTATATTAATAGTTTTTGTATGAAAAAAAGATTTAGTTTTTCCATTAATTATTTTTTTTTTTTATTCCTTCGGTTGGATTCAAATGTTCACAGGATTTTATATAATACACTAAATTGAAAAAATTAGAAATTATTGTTACTGTGCGATATTATGTACTTTAATGCTTATCGAAACTCAAAGTGAATGATATATCAAAGTAAAGTTAATTTTGAATGGTATGTATATACAGATTTAATTGGAATATTGAAGCGGAAATAACATGTAACGAAACAGTATGAAAAGCAAAGAAAACACTCGTCAGTACCGAAAGCGATAACAGTATTGTAAAAATTGGAAAAAAAAGATGAAAAACAAAAGAAATGAAAAAACCAATCAAAGGAAAAAAGCGAATCTGGAGCATTCCCAAACCCCACCAAAACAAAAAAAGAAGCAACTATGTGATAAAAAGAATACATGCACAAAGCAACTAAGCTGCAAATTCATCAGATTCGATAACTTGCTTGACTAAAGAACTCCACAAATACAAAATTGGAGCAGCGGCAGACGATGGAGTTAACCCACGTCTAGCAACAATACTAGCATGTGCATTCAAAGATCTGACAAAACAAGGCAGTTTAATCCACTCTAATTGGTTCAAATTATCACACATTTCAGTTCTAACACTGTCGTAAGAAATAGGATCTATATTATGCAAGCTTTTGAACTTAGTCAAAGGTTCTGGATTTTTAGTCTTTTTCAACAAATGATTAATAGCACTCTTGATTTTTGAAGTATCATACTCAAAATTGAGTGATGATGAGGTTTTTGAAGTTTTTGAGGTTTTTTTAGAAGTGTGATCTGCTTTTGCAGTATGATGTTTTTGATCATCTTTATTCAAACAGGTGGTCGAAGAATCATCATCATCTGCTGCGAAGCTATCATCTTTGAGCACATTGCCTTTATTATCAATATCATCATCATTCTCGTCATCATCATCTTCCATACTGTCGTCATTCAAGATTTGATCTTCCACAAATTCTTGAGTTGCAGTGGCCATTGGATTATAATTAGCCCTTGATGGAGATTGTAAAACATCATCATCGAAATCTTCTTCTTTTCCTCCATTCAAAAGCTTTTCAATTTCAAACCATGCTTTTTCGATATCAATTCTTGGTAAAACTGATTTTCTGATTGAACTTTTAATTGTACCAAATATACTTGCAGTTAGTACAACTGGAATCCATATAGGTAGAATGCAAATAAAAGTAGCAATTGCCAACTTCATTTTTAAGGATATATGAGGTTTTGAGTTTTTCTCATTATTTTCTTTATTATTGTCGTTATCAATATTTTTATCGTTTTTCAAAAAATATTCTTCAAAATCTACTATTTTTGGTGCAATTTCAACACCATTTATCTTAATATTGGGCAAATCTTGAACATATTCAAACTTGTGTGGATCTTGGTTATCAAAGGGACTGAAATTTGTAATATAAGAAGTAGGAAATGGCACAGTTCTATCATGCTTTATATTCACAACGGTAATTCTAATTTTAAACAATGCTAAACCTTTCCAAAATTGTTTTTCAGGATCTGCCAAATCAGGAAGCAAGTTGGAGTTGTGTAAAAATAAATCTCTTCCTGACTGACCAATCAAATTCGATCCTAGGAAATTCAAAACATTATCAAAAATTCTATCGGTTTTGAAAAATTTAACGCCCAAATGTGGGGTAGCAAAAGTGGTAAAAATAAATGGTTTAACAGTATTGAAAAATCCAACTTTGTATAATTCACCAATACAATATCTGGCAATAAGTCCTCCTAAACTATAACCAATAATACTGATCTTATTAATATAGACATCATTGTTGATTTTCAAATGCTCCATTTCCTGGAAAATTTCATTAATCACTCTTTCACCATTCAGCTTGATACCATCATAAGTCTTGAAGTACCCAAAAGACTTTGGTTTCAGGTAATAAACATCACTCTCGTAATCCCTATCGTTCGGATCGGAACTTTGCAAATTCTTCAAAGTGTCTTTCAAGACAAACTCAACCGAGTTTAAATGACTTGGAGTTCCCCATAAACTAAATAACCAAATAGAAGATAATAAAAAAGTGGAAATGTACAATAGTTAGTAACTGAAAGCTTTACAACGGCAAACAAGTAAATAGAGCGTTACATACCCATGGATCAATACAAACAAATGACCATCCTTTGTCATCGTCAAAAGGAAAACAATACTTTTCAGGCAGAAAAATAAACTTCAAACTACAATGAAAACAAAAAAGACAAAACTAAAAAGTCTTTCCGGCTTTAAATGACTAGTTAATATCAGAGTTGCTACCAGATAAGTCTACTCTTGTTCGGCTTGAAACGGTAATTCTAAATCGTTAAAACTGTTCTTCTAAACTACCAACCAAGCAAACCTGTCTCAAAGAAATCTCTGAACGATGACTTTTAAGTCAAAAGAACCTTTTCAATAATTTATAGCAATCCTACAGCAGTAAAACTGATTATATACCGTTTAAAGGCCTCTTCAGTACAAGACTCAAACTCGGCTTTCATCTTCTTCAAAAGTCACATGGAGAGATTTCCTCTCGGTGCAAATCTCTTCTTATGCAATTGCTTACATGTGCACATTTTTCAGCGGTTTTCGGCTTTTTTTTGATTTTTGATTTTTTGATGTTTTTTTTTTCTTTTTTTTTTCGTGTTGATGAATGGCATTTTAAAGTAGATGAAGGTGGGCGTTTATCAGGGTAAAGAAAGAGGGTGTTTGGGGTTGAAAAGGACCAAGATTAACCCTCAATTGAGCTACCTGAAGATTTCAATTGTCTTGAATCATACCACATCAGTCAAAGTTAAGTAATTTCAGCATGTCGGAAAGAGTTTTTAGCGCTCCTGGAAAGGCATTGTTCGCCGGAGGTTATCTTGTCTTAGATCCGACATACTCGTCATTTGTTACTGCATTATCTTCTAGAATGTACGCTTGTACGAGAGTAGAGCATATCAGCGAGGAACTAAATAAGACTACTATTGCTGTCAAATCGCCGCAGTTCAAAGATGGAGAGTGGGTGTACGATGTTGACTTGCAACATCTGAAATTGCATGAGCACAAAAACAATAAGAATCCATTTATAGAGTCTGCAATCTCGACTATTCTTTCGTACTTGGAACCAAAAGTCAATAAAAACATCACTATAACGATATACTCTGATATTGGCTATCATTCACAGGTGAATACGGTTATGAAAAAGTCCGAAAACAACACCCATACATTTTTGTTCCATTCAACATCGATAGATAAAGTGAGCAAGACAGGTTTAGGATCAAGTGCAGGCTTGGTCACTTCATTAACAGCAGCATTGCTCTCTTGCTACACGGACAACTTTGACATCAAGAATGAGTCATTATTACAGAAGATACACAATTTATCGCAACTTTCGCATTGTTTAGCCCAAGGTAAAGTTGGCTCAGGTTTTGATGTTGCATCAGCCACTTTTGGGTCAATCATTTACAACAGGTTCCCACCTGAGTTAATCAACAACTTGATTCTTGGTAAGGATGAAGAAGATTTTGAGACTTTTAAACTGAATTTGAAAAACCTTATTGATAACATAGATTGGAAGTTTAAAATTGAAAAATTCAGTTTACCAAAAGGAGTCAAGCTTCTCATGGGGGATATTATAGGTGGATCTGAGACAACGAAATTAGTCTTGAAAGTGTTAAAGTGGAGAAAGGAGAACCCACAAGAGTGTCTAACGCTTTGGACCAACTTGAATGATGCTAACCAGGGTTTAGTTACCGCGTTACAAGATTTGAAAAATATAAATGAAAAAGATGAAGCTCAATATAAGTACCTGATTGAAAACCTGGTTAAGTCGAGTGCCAGCGAACTCGCTGCGCAAAACGACGCTGCTTTAATGCCATTGACCAACATTGTTAACGCAATAGAGAAAATCCGTCACTTTTTAAGAGAAATGACAGCAAAGACAGGCGCTGAAATTGAACCACTTGAGCAAACAGAATTACTAAACAAATGTAAAAATTTGAAAGGTGTGCTGGGTGGAGTTGTGCCTGGTGCTGGTGGTTACGATGCCATTTGTTTGTTGGTTGCTGAAGAGTCGATCGACAGTATAGTAGAGACTACTGCAAAGAACGAAGATTTCAAGCATGTTTCATGGCTGAACTTATGCGAAGAAGAAGAAGGTTTACTTGAAGAAGACCCTGCAAATTTCAAAGGCTTGTAGATGTTTAATCAGGCCTTGCTTCAGCTGTTTAACTTATCAAGATTCATAATTTCTGATCTGTAGCAAATTGGAATCAAATCTTGATTTTAGTTACTTAATTAGGAAATTTGCTCAATCTGGCAGAACTGCGCGGCATTTATTTTACTAGATAAAAGAATTTTGTATATATAAAACGCTGATTAAAAACAGGATTTAATAATATAGCTTACAAATCATGGCTTGAATGATAATTTGATTGTTAATCAATTTGTAGCATTCTTTATATGATGAGATTCTCAAACTGTTGTAGCAGTAGAAAGCACCACCTTCAGTTAAAGTAAAGAAAGATAAGACTCCGCCAGTGCCCTTCCGCAGCAAAAGACCCTTTAGTCACTGATAGTGCGCAGAAAAGGAGGCGAGAAGAAAAAGTGAAGGAGAGAAAAAAAGGCAAGTCAGATCATTACTAAATATAAATCGGTTTTGTTTTCAGCCATTTGGTTATGGATCCATTATTAAACCGTTGTGCTTTTTTCAGATAAAGTTTGTTTAATAGTTGAACTTAGTTTAATTAAGTTGTTGGCTAAGAGAAAGAGAGTTTATTGATTGGTTTGTCTTTCGCAATGATCTCCAATCGACAGGTACCACTGCAACATACCCCACAAACATCGCCACAACATGACAGCTCGTACTTATCAGTTGTCTCGACAAAACCAACTGATACTACAATGAAATCAGATGAACAGTCACCTTCAGATACTTCATACGAGTTGAATATTTATTTACCACCTTATAGATCTTTAATCAATCCAGCAAAAAGGTATGATTATCGTAGTCACCAGTATATTGATAGTTCAATTGAATTGAAATTTACAAATTTATTTTCAAGGAACAAGAAGAAAAAAGGGGAAAACACTTTCAAAATGAAATACAAATCGTTGTTAACACCTTTGAACAATACTAGAAAAAGACTTTTCGATGCTGCTTCTGATACACTGTCAATAAAATCTTTCAAATCGTGCAAGTCCTTAACTCCATCAAATTTAAGCTTAAATCTAAATTTATCAAACTTACCCGACGAAGTGAGTTTATTGATTTTTAAACAACTTGATCAAAAATCGCTGGTTATGCTGTTGTACGTCAATAAAAGAATCAACAAACTAGTAAAATATCAACTTTATAAACAGCCACATATAACCTCCACTTACAGACTGGGTCAGTTTGTTTATACCATAACTAAAAATAAACATTTAGCCATGATGGTCAAGACAATTGATTTGTCCACTTTGAGATCTGGTGCTTTCAATATCGATAATTATTCTAGTCCTGAGGTTGGCAACTTGCACGATTTTTCAAATGATGATTTTCTACAGTATGATAATCATTTGGATAATGCCTTGGATATGAATTGTGATAGTGACGACGAGGTTTTAGCCGGTTGGAGAGATTGGAAATATCGTAATCATCCTTTGTATGGTGAGAGAGAAAAAAAATTCAAGAATAGAGCTGCATCTTCGTTAAGTTTTAATATTCCAAAAATGGAAAACCAACATCATCGTTATAGAGATAGAAAATTATCAGTTGGAACAATTGTTGAAAATTCCTCGAAGAGTGTGGTTTTTCATAATTCGAATAAATCTCATGATGGAGAGTTACATAAGACTCTCTCCGTTTTACCGATTAGATCAAGATCAAAATCATTTTCGGGATCATTATCTTCAACTGTTTCAAATTCAAATACTAGTTTGAATTCTTCTTCGTTTTCAGTTTCTACAAATGGATCTTCAAGTCAATCTTCGATTTTCACCAAAAAATTCAAGTCTTCTTTCAAAAAAGTTTTTAAAAATCACAAAAACACAGGTAATTTAAACAGTGATTTATCTTCAATTTCTGCATTTTCTCAATTGTACAATTATTCAATAAATCAACAGAATTACTATCCAAGTTCTTTATCACATAAATCCATCGAGTTTCAACAATTGGAGAAGTTTTTATCAAACCCTACAATGAGTAAACCAGATTTAATCATTTCGAAACCCTTTTCAACTATGCATCCTTTACAAAGTAGATTTTTTGCAAAATATAGTCATTCAAAGGACGTACCAATTGGTTATATATTGCATATTTTGGAAGAATGTGAAAATCTAACAAGTGTAAATTTTAATGGCTTATCATGTACTGTTGATTTTGAGATCAAAGATTATGAATATTTCAATTGGGAGACATGTAAAGGTAAAATTCAAAAAAATACAAATTCAAACAAATTGAGACCTTGTTCTTCTTTAACTTACGGTTCTTTATTATTGGATAAGGAACAACATGAGAGAGAACTTGAACAGAGAAGGAAAGTTTTAGAGAAATTTAAACTTAGTAAATCTGTTTATTGGTCGGATACGTTACGCCAAATTGAATACAACAATGAGAATTTTGTCAAACTTGATTTCAATTCTATTTGGGAAAAGCTAATGAAACTGGAAAATTTAGAATCGCTATATCTATGTTCGTTAGTTTGGCTGAAAAAATCGAATATTGAAACATTCTTATACCAAACAAAGTCAAAGCCACATTTAAAGTTTATAGATTGTACAGATTCAGGAATGCGTAAATCATTAGAATGGGCTTCGAAAAGGTCAGTCAAGGATTGGAAGAAATATTTCAAGGCCAAAGACTCACTAAATCAAGAGACATCAAATCAGAGATCGGTGTCAAACAATGCTCAGGATAACGTTTTGCATCTTCGTATACCTTACGATACAACATACCTGGGACATGAAAATTATTGATTGAGTAGCTACAAAAATTAAGCTGTTTACTGATATGATCTAGTCTCTATCGCTCGCTAAAATTCACCAGACTTGTCTACATATATATAAATATACGTCAAACATGTAACATCAACTTTATCATAGTAAAATTAAATCAAAGCAGTCATGTAATGGTACAGCTTTTCACCAGCACCCATCGTATTCAATGAAAGAAGTGAATGTGGTTGTTGCGCTCAAGCACATTTTTTACTAAATTATCTACTGGTTGAAGCTACCCCGAGAGTTTGCATTCTTCTCAAAAAAAGAACGATTGAGCAATGTTACAGAAATTTCAATATAAAGCATCACAGGCTTACAGTAGAAAGTTAGAAGATGTACCATTTAGTACAAAAAACTACAATCTGCGTAAAATACTTGTTAAAAAGAGTGAGTTTTTACTAAGTGCACTAAATGTAGAAAAAGATAGTCCTCACGGCAATTATTAGGTATCAACCAACTCATACAGCTGAGTTAGTTCATAAAGTACTATTCACACCAGAAAGTTCCCACAAGCGTCTTAAAATACCACTATTAAATTTTTCAACTACTCCACAACAAGATAAAACTTTTTACAACTACACCATACACTTCACATACACGGATACTGCAAAATGTGAGTTACAAGTTGAGCATTGTGGTGAACTTGAACACCATGCTCCCAAAATTTCAACCACCACACCAATGGCACTCTAGCACACAATTTTACACTTGTAGCAAAGTAATCAATCTCTATCTGATCCAAGTCCACTTTTCACACAATATCTTTCAAAACTAGTAATTAATTTAACTTGTAAAGACAGCTTATAAAGTCTTGCTTCCAACTTGCAAGTAACAAACTTGGTCAGATTGACCACTACTTCGACCGGGCCCCACGGGAACACCGCGGACTGTGTCACAACGCGCGTGCGTGCGTGCTCACAAACAGCCGCCGCGCAAAGAACAAATTGTGCGTGCAGCGACACTACTCGGCTGCCGCTGGCCTTTGTGCTATGCTTCGCTTTACATGAGACAAAACGCACATTTTTTGAGATTTTAACCGTTTTAAGATTATCAAACAGATTTGGATACCATGCAGATAAAATGATTTTAAACTTCAACAAAACTAGTTATATAACTGTTTGTTTTACAATCAGTTACAAGTTGTTGTTTTCGAACTTAGTAAATAAAAATTACAGAAAAGTTAAATACAAACGTTCAATTGGAAACGTTATTCAACTCTATTTGCTACAATATATTTTTTTTCTCTCTATTGTTTTATTGGAAAATTTTTACTTTATGATTACTGGTGCTACCGTGAGTTACTTTACGTTCATATAGAGTTTCAAGTTCACAAATTGTTTCAAGCAAACAGCGTAACCCAACAAGATCTTTCTAAGGACAACAACATATACTGCAGATCCACAGTCATGAAGAAGAGGAAATCGAAATCAGCTAGTGATGCGACACAGTCAAAGAGTGCAGGTAAAAACGGTACTTTACAGCTAACTAAACGACCAAAGACGAAAACTTCTAATAAAGATTCATCCTCTACAAATGGGCCTACTCAATTGAAGTTAATATTACGTAGAAAGAATGCCAAAGATGTCTTTAATATTACAAAGACACCAACAGCGCCAAAAATTGGTGTCATTAGTACGAGTTTAGATGCTCCCACGTTATCACAGGTCAAACTTTCAAATGAGCAAAGACGCAGACTAGAAGCTATAAATAGCGAAATTGCTAAAAATGGGATGCATAACAAGCGGCCAATTGAGCTGCCATCGTACAAATCAATTCAGAATACAATACCCACAACGATACCCTCGTCCTCCTCGAGGACAAGTACGCTGAGCTCCACAAAGTTCTCACCACCATCCTCACCCTCCCAAACACAATCGCCAACACAGTCACAATCACAATCACAATCGCCATCATCATCGCCGTCGATATCTCCATCTCCATTGTCAAGTATGCTGTCTTCGCCAGCCAGCAGTACAACAGCCAACACATCACCACTTTTCATACGTGTCCCCGGATACCCAATAATACCCAAAGGTTACGTTCCTATAATGATGTCACCCGAGGGTTTTTTAGTCCCTATGAAGTTTTGCATAACAAAAGACGGAGACAGCAAAACACCTGGGTTTATACCTAGTACGAGTGCGCACACTTTAGAAGTGGAACCTGTTGATGAAAGTCCAGTAATGCTCGGTAGTTTAGTGAAGCAAGATATACTTGATCTTGATGATTTACTGAGTAAATATACAGCAACGACAATCGATGATAATGAAAAGCATAAAGTTTCAAACAAGAATCTGATTTTAGAATTTGAGAAAGTGGTTCAGAATTGCAAATTTACAAAAATTGAAAAAGTGGAATCTGATGTTAAATTAGCCGCTATGAGATTATGTTTAATATCACAAGATTCGTTGAAAAGAAATGATGGATCAAATTGCATATCGATTAAGTACAAAGCAGTTGCAGAGTTGTACAACAGTATTGATAGAAATCAAAGCGCAATTGAACTTTTCAAGAATTTGAAGAATTACTACCTTGATAAATTAGATTCAATTTCAAATATGGAGAAACCAATTAATGTTTATGAGGATGAACAAACTTTAAAATCAAACAAGTATCTGAATGGATTTGAACGTGATTTACTTGAACGAAAGGATTATGAGATACTTCGAGAAAATTTACACGAGAATTATTTAACAAATCAACTTTATAACAACCATATTGAGCAAAGCTTAGAGACTGTCAGTGCAATTTTTGCAGATTACACAACCAGATTACTCAAATACAAGAAATTCTTACAATTGCAAAAAGAGATTTTACAAAATGACAAGTCGACATTAAGTGATATCAAATCTAAAAAATCTGAACGTATTTGGGAATCTGTATCAAACGAGAATAGTGAAGTTAGTATAAACGCATTACCCAAAGTACAGAAAAACCTCCCAAACGATTTAAATGAATCCGATATTGAGAGCCATTCGTCATCTAGCTCGATACCGATACCCAATAAAAATCATAATAAATTTGGTAAGCCGAAAAAACATGTATATAATCAAGGTACTGGTGATGATAACAAAGTATTGAATGAGCTAGCTAATATAAATACAATTGAGGATTTTTTAACTTTAACAGATGAGAACTCCAAGACTTACGAAACCAAAGTGATTAATAGTAGTAATACAATGATTTCAAATCAGTCTGATTTAAGTGAGATTATTAATATGTTCAAGACAAATTACAAAAAAAACTCTTCAAACGCTGGATTTATAAATGGAAAAGAAAATGGTAATGATCTGTCATCATCTGTGATGAACTTAGCAAGCAGAGCTGGATCTCGTAGTTCAGATAGCGATTCCAAAAGAATGAGGAAAACGAATAATACAAGTTACAGCGGTGTTGGAAGAGGAAGAAAAGGAGGCAAAAAGGGGAAAGGGGCAAGAACAGGGTTGTCATTGGGAAGCTCCTCGACTGTATCTAATGGGCTCATTACATATAGCAATGTAAATGGTATCAATAGTGCAACAGGTAGCGATGGTAAAGAGACAACAGCTTCACGAAACGGTGAAAAAGGGAATAGTGGTAATTGGAACGGGTATCTTTCAACTGCAGTGGACAAACCAAGATACATTGATGGGGGTATAAATTTTACAAAATTAGTACAACATTACACTGTTCCTCAGGGATTGTCCAGTGAGGAGATTGAGGGTGATATGTCTTTGTTGTTTGAAAAAAGCTGATTGTCGTGGGGGAGAGAAAGGGAGAAAGAGAGAGACAGAAAGATGGTGTTTAGTTCTCATTAACTAGCGTTGTAAGCTATATACAACAGTCGAATATCCACTCTGATCATTTAACAACTGTCTTATGAATCTGTAGTACTAAAGTAAACATAAGTAAACAATTACAAGGTTACCAAGGGTATTAAGGGTACTTCAAACGCCTACCCTACAGACATGGATGCGCTACTACTAGCCCTTGTTAAAGCCACCACTGCCACCACCGCCACCACCGCCACTCACAGGGCAACAAAACTCAAGAAAAAAAAAGAACAAACAAATCAAGGCAGTGTATTAACAAATTATGCTCTCTTGTGCTTGTGCTTGTGCTTGTGCTTGTGCATTGTGTTACCCGCCATAAATAAAGACATCAAGCGGTGCGTGGCAATTGATAACTTACCCTACCTTAAGAGACAAGCAAGGGAATGAGGTACACTTCGCTGGTAGCAAGCGCTATAAACGGGTCTTGCAATATACAATGTACAGCATACAATTGTAAAACATGTTTATTGTATTCAATTGTACAAGTGTACGTAGGTTCAAGTTTGATGTCTGTGATCAAATCAGAAACAGTACCAGCACAATTCGTTGTAAAGCTTGTATAGTTATACTAAGGACACACACACCACAGCAATCTCAGCCAGCTTCAACTCAATGTGCATCAACGCCTCGCCTCGTCTCGCCACATCTCCTGCCAGTCTGCCAGCCTTGTTTTCAGCTTACCTCAGCGCTCCCCGATGACTCAACGCGAGATGACATAACCCTCTTCTCATTTTTGTCGTGCAAACCTGTGCAAGTTCCCGCTCTCACACCACCTCATTCCCCGTAGACAAAAGAATTCCATAGAAGAAAACCGTCGTTGAGCTTCTCTTTTTTCTCTCCTCTCCCTTCCACGCGAGCCACCGAGCAAACAGCCCGCGAGCAATTTGGCCATCTGCCTATTGTTTGTTTGTTGAATTGTACGGGAAATTTTTTTTTTTTTTGGAGTTTCCAATATCGAATCTTTTTTTTTTTTTTTTTTTTCTTTCTTTTTTTTCTTTTTTTTTTTTTTTTTTTTCTTTTTCGTCTTCAAGCGTTGTCTTGAATACTTTTCATTTTACACCAGTATCTTTTTTTTTTTGTGAACAATATTTATAACCATTTTTTAAGTTTTGTATATCGTTATTGGGGTCTTTTTAATCTATTTTCCTTTTTTCTTTTTCAGATCTTTTGATTTCTTAGAGTATAATATAGAATAAATATAAACAAAAATGTCTGCTGAAGAAGAAGTATGTTTTGTTTTCAGTCATTGTTCGAATGAAGGATTGTGTTTTGGTTGAAAAATTTTAGATTTTTGTTTGCTGTTCCAAAGAGTAAAATTTTCAAAGAATCAACAAAATTTGTAGCTTGAAAATTTCCTAATCTAAGCTTTGATACCGTTGGTCGTGATGCAAATAGTTTAATTAGTCTGTGGTGTGTTTGATTATCGTCTTTTGGTTTTGCCATCAAGATTATATTTTCCAACTTGCACCACTCACTTAGCACCACCATTACTTTTTATCACATATTGATTGGCCAATTCTTTGGTCATGTTATTTGAAAATCTAAAGTGTTTTCATTTGTAAAAGCTTTAGTGCATCGAGTTGCGTCTTGCAAGATGATTGATGCGATCAACACATTACACTCCTTACATTGACATTTCATTCCACTCGATCTTTAAGTACTAACAATTATTTTTTTGTTCTCTGTTTACTGTTTTCTTTTTAATTAGCACACTTTCGAAACCGCTGATGCTGGTTCCTCCACCACCTACCCAATGCAATGTTCCGCTTTAAGAAAGAACGGTTTCGTTGTTATTAAAGGTAGACCATGTAAAATTGTTGATATGTCAACCTCAAAGACTGGTAAGCACGGTCACGCTAAGGTCCATTTAGTTGCCATTGATATCTTCACTTCAAAGAAATTAGAAGATTTATCACCATCTACCCACAATATGGAAGTTCCATTTGTTACTAGAACTGAATACCAATTATTAGATATTGATGATGGTTACTTAAACTTAATGACTAATGATGGTGAAACTAAAGATGATGTTAAAGCTCCAGAAGGTGAATTAGGTGACAAATTACAATCTGAATTTGATGATGGTAAAGATTTATTAGTTACTATCATTTCTGCTATGGGTGAAGAAGCTTGTGTTTCTTTCAAAGAAGCTCCAAAGGGTAACTAGATTTAGTATGACTAATTGTTTTTTTGTTCCTAAAAAAAATGACTTTTTTTTCCTGTGTTTTTTTTTTTGCTTTTCTTGAAGTGAAAATTAAAATACAGAACGGATCAAAAGAAAGATAAAAATAATTTATTCCATTATTTTCAAATTTATCTTGTTTGATTTTTAAAGTTATTTTTTTTTTTTCCTTAATTATTACTTTAGTTTATTTTTATTTAGTTTATTTTTAGTTTAAAACTTTGTTTTTTTCTTTTTCTTTTAATTAATTAAAATATTATTTATTTGGAAATTGGGTTTGTACAAAAGATTTAAAGTTGTTGGTTACATCACTATCTGTAAGCATTTACCAGCAATGCTCAATAATTTCTAGTCTAATTTATCAATATAAATTAACCGCTGTAAAATCAATTCTTTACTTGTTTCTTGAAATTCACCAGCTAAAAACAATTCATCAAGTACATGATAAATTTTGAAAAAATTGAAAATTAAATCTAATTCACAAACATTATTAAAATAAGAATCTAAAATTTCAACAAATAAATGAATAACTTCTAAATAACTTAATTCATTATCTTGAAAATCAATACAAATTATGAAAAATAAACCATTATATCTACGATAAACAAGTTTCTTATTCTCAAAATTAGCAAAATTTGATTGCTTTTGATGATCCCTTGATGAAATTAATTTATGAACTTTACGTATTATTTGCTTTTTTTGTACATCAGTTATTGTATTATACCATTTGGATATACGAAGTTTTCCCTGTCTATTTAACGCTATTATAAAATGAATCGACATGTTGTATGATTGGTAGTAGTTGATAAATTGAGGACTGTTGCTATGTCATATATCGGATACTTATAATGTAATTAATCATTCATCAATGATAAATAAACCAGTTTAACATAGTTATTACCTGATCCATGCTAGTTGAGTTAATCCATACATTCAATTACTCAAATTGGCAAGATTTAAAGAATGCATACAACATCTTTACACCTTTAGGAAACAGCCGCACAAAATTTTGAAAAAATTGAAAAATTTTTTTGTCCTTTAAAAAAAAAAATTAAGAAAAGAAAGCGGCAGCGCAAAAGAAGAAGAAGGAGGGCAATTGGAGTTTTTACATCTTCTCTTTTTCTTTGTCTCTTTCTTTTTTTTTTTCTGTGTCTAATTTTTTTTTTTTTTTTTTTTTTTTCTTGCGTTTCTTGTGACTTGTGTGTGATTAATGTACCTATTTTATTGTTTTTATTAACTATCTACTGAGTAGTTGAATTAGTATTTTTCTACATAAATAGTATACTGAGGTGAGATATAAACTTACACTGATTCACCACATTACAACATCCTTTTGAAACCAGTACATTTGCAAATATCTGTAATTGCACAAGGTACCCTTCAATTGATCTCGGTACTTTTTACTCATTTGTGTTAATTTTTTCATTTCATTTTTTGTCCTTTTGTTGTCAGTGGATACTAGTTTCCAATACGTGTTTCATCATATCAACAACAGTCTTTTATCACAATACTTTCAACTTGATTTGTTGAATCAATCTGTTTTATTGTCTCTTGTTACACTACACGCCAAAAAGATATCTCCTTTTAACGAAAGAGCTTTATATACACATCTTTACACCAGAACAAAGCCGCATATAATACTTAGTGAAATAGGAACAAACCATTTTCGAAAACCGTTATTTTAAATCAGTTACAAAGCTTTTTCATCATTGCAATCTATATCTTTTTTTCTAAATGATTACTCAAAGTATAGAAAATCAGTCTAAGAAAGTGAAGTACAATAATAATTTTGAAAAAAGTGGTTCAAAAAAATATTCATCTGGTTCAAACGCAAACATTGATAATTCAATAAATAATCAGTTATCTCCGATTATAGATAAATTATTAAACAATCCAATCTCATTCCAACCTGCTCGCCATCCTGATAAAGTCACTATCAAGCCATCGAGTTATATTACATTTCAAGGAGGTTTAAACAAGTCTAAAAAAGAACATAATCAGCAAGTAACTAATAGTGATAATAATCACGAAAAATCTGATAAAAAATCAAGTGCGAAAACTATGGTTAGACCTAAATCAATGGCAGAAGCAGTGGCTTTATATACGGGGAGAAAATTTTTAAGTAAAAAGGAAAAAAAACAACTTGAACCTAAACCTATAAGTGTATCCAAGAATGATATTGTCTTGTCAGATTTTGAATATCAAGCCTCTCCAGGTGTTAAAAACTCAGTTGATGAGGTGAATGATGATAATAGCAATGAAGAGGAAGAGGAAGAAGAAGATGCTGAAGATAATGACGAGGATAATGATTCTAGTGATGCAGCTTTCCATACTGCTGACGAAGAAGAAGAAGAAGAAGACCTTGATGTTGCTAGTAATAGCGAAAGCGATAAAGAAACCGGAGAAGACAATCAAGACCAAGAGAATAGCGATTCTGGTGAAGATGAAGATGAAGATGAAGAAGATTCTGAAGACTTGGAACAGTTGAAAAGAGATTTAAAACAAGATACAATCGAATACGAAAAGACTCAACAAGCTTTAAATAGTTCTGATTCAACCTCAACATCAGCTTCTTCATCCTCATCTGCTTCCCCTTCTCCGTTGTCTGAAGATGGGTTGATAGATTCCAACGATAATGACAATAAAGTTGAATCAAAACTTAAAGAAACACCACCAACTTCACCAGATGATAATATTATATCAATTGATGGCTCATTAGTCAAGACTAAATATGACGATGATGAATTTTATGCCATTGGTGAAAAATACAATGATAGAGGTTCAAATGGTTCAACAAGAATATTCAAATCATGGAGAGAATTTGAAAATAGAAAAGTCCCAGTTGGATTATTAAATCATGGAGTCACTTGTTATATGAATTCTGCTGTTCAAGCATTATGTCATATTCCTGCTTTATTACATTATTTAGTTGACGTTCATTATGAAAAGACAGATAAATTAGTGGCTCCTAATTCTGTTTCAAAAGTTTTGGCTGATACAGTGGCTAAAATGTATCAAATTGATAATAAGAGTGATAAAAGAGTCTTGCATATAAATCCTAAAAAATTAATTAATAGATTAGAAGATATTAATTGTATGATGTCTGAATGGCAACAAGAAGATTCACATGAATATTTAATGTCTTTAATGTCTCGTTTACAAGAAGATTCAACTCCAAAAGGTGTTAAATTAAATCAAAGTATTATTTATGATATTTTTGGTGGATTATTAAATCAAACTGTTACTTGTAAAAATTGTGGTCATATTTCAACAACTGAACAAGAATTTTATGATTTATCTTTAGGTTTAGATAATCATAAAAAGAGAAATAGTAGTTTAATTGATCCACAACAATTACTTGAATTGAAAAATAAAATTGAATCTGCTAATTCAAGTAAAGGTAATTCAAAAGAAAGATTATCTGAATTTTTAAAACAAAAAATTTTACAAGAACAAGAAGAAAGAAGAAGCAGGTCACAATCTCCTGATATTCAAGAATTGCCAGTTTCTCAAACTGATCAACAACAGAATTCAGGTAATGATCAAACGACAACCACACTTGCTAATAATGACACATCATTACCTCTTCCCCCACAACAACAACAACAACAAGATGTTGTTCAAGTTCCATCTCATAAATATTCTATTGAAACTTCAGTTCGTGATTTTTTCCGTCCAGAATTATTAATCGTTAACAAGAAGGAAAAAACAGGTTATGTTTGTGAAAATTGTAAAAAAACAACAAATGCAATTAAAATTTCCACTATTGAACGTGCTCCTGAAACATTAATAGTTCATTTGAAAAGATTCAGATTTAATGGTACTGCTTCAATGAAATTGAAAACAAACGTTTCATATCCTGATACTCTTGATTTAACTGAATTTACTACAACTTTAGACACTCCAACCAAGTATAAATTAAGTTCTGTTATTGTTCATCAAGGTCGTTCTGTCTCTTCTGGTCATTATATTGCTCATTGTAAACAACCTGATGGGTCTTGGGCAAGTTATGATGATGAGTATATTAACAAGATAAAAGCAAAATCTGCATTAACTGATGATAGTGCTTATGTTTTAATTTACAATAGATTGACGCATAAATCGGTTGATATTCCAGATTCAGATGAATCAGTCACAAGTAATGATTCAAAGGATGATGATCACTCAACTGCTGGTAAAAAGAGAAAGAGAGATTTGAATACTAGTGGCGGAAGTGACAAAAAGAGACATTCTCCTAATGAAGATTTACTAGCCCTTGGTGGAGACTCTAAAATTAAAAATAGAGTAAAGAGCAAGAAAAATATGAAGAAGTTTAGAAAAAACGGTAACAGACGTTAGATGAATGTGTCAAGTTTTGCTTTTGCAATGTAATGGTGTGCTATGTTTTGTATTTGAAGATAATTATTTGTATATTAGAGTCATTTTTGCATTATTAAATTTTTTTTTTCTTTTTTTTTTTACAACTTTTTTTGGTCAATTCTTTTTTTTTTTTATTTTTTTTTACTTTTTTATTTATTCCATTCATTGATTCCTATTTTGGGATTCAACTGGATTAATTAAGCATTTAACAGTAAGATCAGTCAGTACTCAATTAGTATTCAATTTTTACGTAATAACGTTCGAAAGAAACACAGAATATGCGCATTTATTAAAAGTATATATACAAGATTTAAACAGATCAACTAGAGAACTCTTTTCTTTGGTTTTCAAAACCAGTATTCATCACCCCTTGGCTTATTTCAAGTCACTGAACGCTCTTTTTTTTCTCTTATGGAATAACACGAATACCTAATGTTGTAGCTGAAGAAATAACACTTTTACAAATATCAATCAATGGAATATCAGCATGAGTATCATCAGTTTTCTTAATCTTGGCAATTTCATAAACATGTTTTAATGATATTTCAGCAGCTGGTTGATCTTTGAATTTACCTTTACCTAAAACATCTGAACCTTTTTCAAGTTTACTAACTTGTAATAATAACCATTTTGTACTTGGTGATTTGATTTGAAATTGGAATGTTCTGTCTGGTCTAACAATAATCTTCGTTGGAATAGGCACACCTGGATTGTAATGTGCTGTTCTTGCATTAAACTCTTTACAAAAATCAATAGCTTTCACACCTTTAGAACCAAGTGCTGGACCAACAGGTGGTGTTGGAGCTGCTTGACCAGCTCCAACGATAATCTTAATAGGAACATTCTTAAGTGCTGCTGACATTTTGATTTAATCGTTTCAAAAACACTTGAGATTATTAGCGGATTACAGAAATAAACTTGCTTTATTAATACTATGGTTCAATTATGTACATATATTTTATTGTAGCTCTTTTACTTCACCTTGTTAGTTAGTTCTCTCTGCGCTTTCTCGCTTTCTCACTGAAAAATTTGATTTTTTGTTCATTTTGTGAAATAAATATCACGTGATACTAAGCACATGCCATCTCTTATATTTAACTTTTCTATTTCATTTTTGTGGCCTATTTAAAAGAGATCAATTTACAGAAAGTACACAAGTGTAAAGATTGGGTGCAGCTAATAGAAACGCAGATACACAGAACAAACCGCACAACAAAAAATTTTTCACAATAAATTAACTATTCTTCTAATGTAACGAAATTGGCAGGGAATAATTTTCTTTCACCAGCCAATGTACCTAACCACCAATCTTCATCGACTTTCTCAATATCAGTGATAACGTCACCTTCTTTGAAAGTCAATTCATTGTCTTCTGAAGCATCGTAATCGTATTCAGCAACCGCAGAAGGACCTGAAACAGCTGGCTCAGATGCAGCAGCTGGAGCAGCAGTATCAGAGGATTTGTCGTTGTTTGATTCAGAAAGTGTGACATAAGAAGCTGGGAACAAACCTGAATCACCATTTGCGTTGAAACCAAACCACCAGTCTTCATCGATGAATTTGATTTGAGTAATGACTTCACCTTCAACAAATCCGATTTCGTTATCTTCATCTTTCTCGTAGTCATATTCGGCAACAGCTGTTATTATTTCTGTTTTTGGCTCTTCTTTAGGAGTGGATGCTGATGGACGAGCATGTAAAGGAGCTGGAGCTGGAGCTGGAGCTGGCTCTTCTTCTTCTTCCGCCTCCTCTTCCTCTTGTTCAGGTTCAGGTTGACGGGCAGGTGGTGGAGGTAAAGATCTAGCTGGTAATGCTACTGGAGCTGGTTTTTCCTCCTCTTGTTCCTTTTCATCATCCCAACCATCATCATTGTCCTCTTCATCCTCTTCAGGTTCTTCTTTGAATTTGTTGAAGGAAGGAGCAGAGACAGGGGCTGAAGTTGTTGCAGGTGGTAAGTTTCTCTTAATTGGAGGTGGTGGGAAAGAAGAGACAGGTTTAGAAACATGCTGAATTTCAGGTTCTTCTTCTTTAACATTCAAAGCTTCAAATTTGGACTTGACATCATCAACGTGAATGTCTTTTTCATCATTATTGTTGTCATCATTGGCTGATGAATTCACAGGAGTAGTATCTCTACCAACATCTTTATATTGACCTTTCTTTTCGGCCCATAATTGGGCTGGAGTCTTACCGTGATCAGCACCAAAATTCTTGGAAATGCCACCAACCAAATGGGAAGTGTCTTTTTTAGGTAATGCGCCAAAGACTGGAGGCTTAGTTCCAAAAGAAGGCTGAACAACTTTTTCAGTGAATTTTGAAGCCACAGAATTTGAAGTTTTTGGTTTTGGTAATGAGGTTAATCTGCCATCATCACTGTTTAATGAAACATAAGCAGTAAGTTTTTCTTTCAATGGTGCTGGTGTTGATTTTGGCTCTTCTTCTTCTTCTTCTTCTTTATTGAAACTTCTTGCAATTGGTTCAGAAGAAGTTGTATCGGATTTGCCCTTTCTTAGGGCTTCGATATCAACTGTAGTCTTTTTGTAAGCTGATGGTAAATTTTGCAATGGATTTTCATTGAAATCTCTTTCTTGTATTTCATCTTCACCATCCCAATCGTCGTTATTGTCTTGTTTGAAACTAGTTGGTTTACTGACTGGTTTTGGTTTGACTGGAATTGGTTGTGGGGAAGGAGATGGCTTTTCGGCAATTGGTCTTGGAGAAGCAGGTTTTGGTGTTGGTTTGAAAGAAGAAGAAGATGATGATGGAGAAGATAAACTTTGAATTGAGTATCTTGCACCAGATGCGTTACTAACAGTTTTCAACAAATCATCAATATCTAAATCATCTGAATCTCTTGCTGTGACTTGAACATGATAATGCAAAGTTTTACCAACTTCAGAAACATTTGAAGCAAAAGAGATTTTTGATTTTAATGGTGCCGAATCAGGACACCAGCCTAACAGTAGTAATTTCTTAACATCGGAACCAAATGGAGAGATACTAATAATACCAAATTGAACGGAACCTTCTTCAAACTCACTCACAAAATCTTTAATATCTGTTGTACCTGATGAAGTTGGTTTCAACGAGGAATCCGGCAATGTCGTGTAAATGACATAGGTCAATTCACCATTGACAACTTTGTCGTAATCTGATTTAATCTCTTTAGCATAAGTAGCAAGATTTAGTCTTTCCATTTTTTTGTTTCTTTTTTTTTTTTTTATTTTTGTTTTTTTCCAACGGTTTGTGTAACAAAACTGGAAATTGATGTTTGTTTCGTTAATTGAGTTAATTGATCCTGGGGTATCAATTACAACAAATGAAAGCAATTCAAATTAATTAATCAAAGACACTTGACACAAGTTGAATGCTCGCCAAATGGTGTGCTACCCAAAACGGTGTATGTGTGTGTGTCAGTTCGGGACTAAAAACAGAGCCAGCGCCCTTTTCGGGAAAGTCTGTCTGCCACCACAGAAAAACGGGTGAGTTTGGTAAAAAGTTTCCCCAGCCACATAGTATTGGATGAAATGTTGTTAAAAGCACAGCCACGGGTGTCTTTAACAGTTTCTCAGATTCCACACAGCCACAATTTAGTTACACCGTACGTCTCTTGAATGCGCCGCGTCGCGCCTCCCCGTTTTGAGCTTCGCCTCGGTGCAGATCTCATTTGTAAGGTGGTTTTGTGCACAGCCTGAGATTTCAAGGTGTTCAGTTGCAGTCGCAGTTGCAGTCTATTGAGATTTGCCTGAGATATGTTCACCTTGTGCTGACTTTCAGAGGTACGACATTACACAATCTATGTACTACAAATGTTTTAAAGCTTTTCTGACTCTTTGGGATACAGTAGGAATACTGTGTAGGGAAACTAGAAGCAAACAATTGTATTCATGTCAACATTATGCTTCAAGCTTAGCACGTATTGTGACCATAAACAACATAACGCAGTCGCAGTCGCAGTCGCAGAGTCGCAGTCGCTCTCACCACTTGCTGACCTGTTGCTGAGACCCGCGCCTCGCCTTGTTTCACATGCGCCTCTTTTTCCCAAAAACTCAAGGCAGTGCTTGCAATTTTTTTGAAAAACAAACAAGAGAACAAGAAAAAATATGTATGTGCACAGCCGTGGCATCGGCTTTATTAGACTGTTGAAGGTTAATAAGTTGCATTGCATGCATATGTTGTTGATCGGATTGTGGTAGCCAGAAGTGGATGGATTGATATATTGATGGGTGAGTAAAATCAACAAATACACCAGAATAATCAAGTTCAAACAGTAAACTAGCAACTGGTGTTTTCAATTAAGAACTTTCGGTAATTAGTGATGTCCTTTTGCTTAAGTTTTATTGTTGAGAAAACGGTATACATCAAGTGGGCTTGGCTTTTTTTTTTGTCTTTTTTTTTTGTCTTTTTTGTCTTGTCAAATGGTCAAAACTGCTGACCATGTTTCTACCGTAGTTGTAGTTGTAGTTGTAGTTGTAGTTTGTTTTAACCGTTAGAAAATGGGAGCTTCAGCCTTGTTGAAACGGTTCATCAACATGTATAAAAACGGAGTTAAATTCTCATTTCTTGGCATGTTTTTTTTTACTCACAAATATTTAACTTAAACCAGTCACCAAAACACACCAACTCACTTAACCACCATTCAATGAACACTACAAAAAGCCCAAGTTTCCTAAAACAAGACTCAGTTTTGACAACCAGCATGAGCGACACCAACTACGCAAACACTGGAAACTCTCACCAGTCCTCTCAACTCTCCCTTTCACAGATTTCCACTTCTTTTTCTTACACAGTTAACGACTGCAATCTTGAAAAACCAGTTAATTGTAAGAGATCCATTTGGTCCAAGTTTAAAGCCAATGTTTGGCACAATGGTAATGCCTGGACAAAAATGTATCTCTTAGTTTCACTAGCATCAGTAGTGATCATTCTAGCTTTAGAATGCTTCCTCTTTGGTATTTTTGTCAAAAACATCGATGGTATCCAATTTGACAGAGAGTTACCACCAGACTTTGATTACCAAAGATGGAACACTCAAAAGAAGCATGCCGTTGCAACTTATTTAGCTTTATACCTTTATGCTACTATTTACCAATTTGTGTTCAGCATGATTGTCTTATATACTAAAAGTTCGCTTCTCTTGCGTGCATACGTTCTTTTTCTAAACTCCATGGCAATCTACTCTGGTCTACAATACTCTGAATTGACAAACTCGTTATTCTTATTATTGAAAATCAACACTAAATGGGAAAAAGCTTGTATCGGTATAAGTATTGCACTTATTGTCTACTCTTGTATCTTTTCCTTAGTCCAAGCTTATATTTCAATTCAACTCAATCGTATATTCAAGCAAAAAACAGGTGAGTCTACAGGTTTGAATGTTGATTTGATCAAAGCAAACACCGCTTTCAATTTCCACAGAATGGGAATCTTAATGGCTTGCTTCTATTATCCAGCATTCACTATCCAATTCATTGTTATTGTTTTGAACAAGTCAGATCCTGAATTCATAATCACCGTGATTGTGTTATCTTTATCATTTTTTGTGTTAATCTTTGCAGATTATTCAGCAACTAGGGAACTGATATTTGGTATTTACTTAGCTTTGGTGTCATACTGCTGTGGATTGGCTTATTTGGGTTTCAAACTATACAGACTCTTTACAAAATATGCACTCACACCAGGTAAGAGACCTTTGTTTTCCTTCAATATCTTTTCCATTGTCTTGACATTGTGGTTGATTTTTACTACTATCCGTCTAAGACGTAATTTCGGTAAAGGCTTGAAAAAGTTGTACCACTCTAATTACAGATTCAATCATGCTTCCAACCCAGAAGAGGTTGAGATGGGCTTCAATGAGCGTGAAACTAACTTCAACAAAAATGGCAATCTAAATAACACCAAGTCTGAAGAAGTCAATTTCTGATCAGCGCTTCCAATGACGATGTCAGCTTGAATTACATCAAGTTACTTGTCTATGAAGACCCTGATCATCCCCTCTCTTCTTTTTTCCTTCTTTTTTCCTCCTCTTTTTTATTTTTTAGTTTACAAACATTATCAATAATTTACTTTTATATGTATCACTAATTTACTGTGTATTAATACATTTTTGTGCTTTAAACTGATCTGTTTCATCAAACTTTAACAACATCTTTCACTTGAACACTTTTTCCGGCTCCATTTCATCACGCTTCTCTTTTTTTTTTCTCTTTTTTAGCATTTTTGTAGACGCGATTCACCTGCAAAGATCAAAAATTGAACTTTGGTAGTTATAAGTTGTACATTGTCACAACACTTTTAATAGCACCAATAAAACTCTTTTGGTATAGGTTAAAGTCAGAAATTTGTAACATTTGAGTAGCAGATCACTTTGGCAGACATTGAACCATGGTAGATTTTGAATTAACCCGTGACGTTTTAACGCAACCCGCATCTTACGACAAGGACAATGTTTATGATCTTCCAACATCATCACGTTCGTACGCTTATCAATTCAACTCCTTGTACTCAACAAGAATGAAAAAGCTTAAATCTCGGGTCCTGCAGATGGCCAACGTGAAGTGGAAACTTGACTCCACTATCAATGGCGTAAAGACAAAATACGTTAACAAGATACTAGATATAGCTAATATGACTCCATCATACATCATTGGAACGGTATTTGTCGATATGAAGTACAAGCCAAATATCTTAAAAGAGGTGAGCGATAACGTGTACGGAGCACCAGAGGTGAAAATAGATGACGGGGCAAGCAAGTTGGACAAATTGCGCTTAGAAGCGTACTCTGATCCCAGACACGATCAGATCATGCTCGAAGACGAGTCTGGTCGAATTGTGCTTGGTGGTGAATTGTTAGATAATATAGTCTTGCTGACAGGTGCTGTTGTTGGTGTGTTGGGAATGGAAATCGAAACTGGGATCTTTACAATCGTGGATATAGTTTACCCAAGTGCTGGCCCACAATTACCCAAATCCGTAGTTGAGAAACAACAAGGTGATCAGATAATGTTTTTATCTGGTTTGAATATTGGTGAAACTACAAATTTCGCAAATTTAGAATTGTTAAAAGAGTACATTATGGGGGAATTGGTGTCAGATGAACAAAATTTACAATATTTGAAAAAAATAACGAGAATAATAATAGCTGGTAATTCAATCAAATGTTCAAATAAAATTGATGAAAAGATTACAGAGAAAAATAAATACAAAGAGTCTAATAAATCTAATTATGATGCTGACGCATTGCGTGAATTGGATAATTTCATATCGGATTTGCTTGTATCAATTCCAGTGACTATAATGGCTGGTGAGACCGATCCAAGTGAAATTAGTTTCCCTAAACAACCATTACATAAATCATTTTTCACAAAAAGTTCAAAATACGAATATAATAATAGATTCCAAAGAGTGACAAACCCCAAATGGTTTGAATACAACGATGGATTGAGAATACTGGGTACATCGGGTGAGAATATAAATGATTTATTCAAGTACATGATTCCTAATATTAATGTAGAAATGAACAGCGATGAAGAGACCAAAGATTCGGGAATATTGAGTCCTATCAAGAACGAAGTTGTGAATGAGTCGAGATTGAAATTGATTGAGGCCACTTTACACTGGCAAAATATAATTCCAACTGCCCCTGATACACTATGGTGTTATCCTTATGAAAATACGGATCCGTTCACTTTAGATGAGACTCCGCATGTGTATTTTGTTGGGTGCCAAAACAAATTTGAAACTTCGATGGTGAACCTAAACTCAAAGAATTCAGATTCAGTTAAAGTTAGAGTCATTTCAATCCCTGAATTTAGTGAAACGGGCGAGGTTGTATTGTTGAATACAAATTCTTTAGAGTGTACTAGCTTGAAGATAATCTGTTAGTTAGATTTATAGTATGTACAAAAGTTTCTAAGGCGTTATTTTATAGAATGAGGAAAAAAAAAGATAATGCTACATTTTAAGCTTTTTGTTGAGGCTCGATTCTTTTCAAAGGCACACTTTCTCCCTTGTTGAAAGTTGCATTTTCACCAAACGTTAAATCTGATCCTATTTTCAAATAATCTAGTGTTCTTTTCGCAGAATCTACATTCAGTTTATCAAGTAACAATTTTGAGTATTCTGGCACAACACATTGTAATATTATCAAGACACTTCTTAGCGAGTCGAGTGCTGAAAAGATAATCAAATCCTGTTTCAGTAAATTCAACTGATTCTGTTCGTCTGAAAGCTCTGCATTGTGTTTCAACGTCCATGGTTTATAAGTATCGAACATTGTGTTGACCAAAGGTAGAGTAGACCATATAATTTGAATTGCCTTGTGCATTTCAAAGTTGTTAAACAATTCATTTGTGTTGTCGTGTAAAGTATCGATTTTCTGGTAAAGTCCAGTCAGGTCATTGACAAACTGTTCATCATTGGTAGATTGTAATAAGCGAGATAAATCTTCATTTTGCAATCTGTGTAAAGCTCGAGTAATGCTGAAATTCTTCGACAATGATCTAGTTAACAAGTTACAAAATTTGTCAATAAATTCAGTTCTTGTTGTGTTTAGTTTCTCATGTGAGAAATCACAGTCTGTCTCCAAGACTGAAAACCGCATCATGAACAATCTTAAAGCATCAACATCGTAATACTCGCCAGCCTCAACTGGATCCACAACATTACCACGGCTCTTGCTCATTTTTCTACCGCCCATTAACCAATGACCATGCACAAATACTTGCTTTGGCGGGTTCAAGCCAGCAGCCATCAAGAATGCTGGCCAGTAAACACAGTGAAATTTCGTTATATCTTTACCAATCAAGTGTTTCATTTCAGGTAAGTTGTCTATATTGGAAGGGTATCCGACCGAGGTTAAGTAATTGACCAAAGCGTCAAACCAGACATACACTTTCTGCGAGTCATCGTTTGGTACTGTTATGCCCCATTGAAGTCTCCATGTTGGTCTGGAAATACTTAAATCTTTCAATGGTCTAGACTTCAATTCGTTCAGTATTGACGCATGGTAGGATTTTGGGTAGATAAAATCTGGATTTTTTTCTAGATGATCAATTAGCAATTGCTGGAATTGAGAGAGTTTGAAAAAATAGTTTTCCTCTGTTTCAAAGACAACCTCTGATCCTGTCTCTTTTGAGATTTTCTTACTTGGATCATCAGGAGAAGTGATAATATCGTCTTCAGAATAGAAAGTTTCATCCGATATCGAGTACCAACCACTATGATTACCTTTGTAAATGAACCCATTATCCCATACGGTGTTCCAGAAATGATTGACTGCTTGAACATGATCCGGATCGGTTGTTCTTATAAATCTATCATAGTTAATCTCAGCGAATTTAGCCAATTTTTTGAAATTTGATGATAACTCATCACAAAATAATTTTGGATCTGTATTGTTGTTTAAAGCAGCTGCATTTTGCACTTTCAAACCGTGTTCATCTGTGCCTGTGGTGAAAAAAGTGTCTTTACCATTAAATTTCTGCCATCTATTCTGCACATCTGCCAATGTCATGGAGTACAAATGGCCTATATGCGGTTTAGCATTGACATAGAAAATGGGCGTTGTTAAAAATTCGGTTTTTTTCGAAACAAACCGGGTCTGTAATGGAACCACTAGTTTGTTAGTAACTTTAAAATTAAACATTTTTGTGGTGTTGCGTTATGAAAACATAATCTCCCTGTAGGCTCATTACAATGATTGAATCAGTTCATTTCTTAACTACTTACTTTATCTCAACCTTAAAAAAAAGCCATCCAGTTTCGAGGAAAAATTTCACACATTTTCAATTTCCTCACTGTTCAGGTTGATGTACAATACATGTTTTACTGTTTCAATCGTTAGAAATCTCATTGTACGTATCTGAATCATAACATTCATTTTAATAACTAACAAATATGCAAAAGTGTTGTGTATTGCATAGAAGTACATATATATATACAAGTTGCATTTAGTGTGAGAAATCGGTCGCATTTTACCGATTCCCGTAATAAATACAGAATTCAAAAACTGCTGGTAAAGATGTACAGCAACACATGGAAAAAACAGTCTAAAAATGATGTAAAAAAGTCTAATTGGCAACTTCTCTCTTGTAGCCACATTTAATTGAAAATATCTTTATAATAAATTATCGTAACAAAAACTGATTTGCATCCTGTACACTATAAGTCAGCAAGTTTACCTTTAAAAAAAACCCCTCAAAACAGTAAAGTTATTTGGCAATTTCCTCTTTAAACTGCAATTTTCTTGAGTGACTATCAAACAAGTTTGCAAAATCAGCCATTTTCATAGTAACTGGATCACCTTGCATCACTTCTTTGTCTTTGAAAGTCACCTGCACGATTGGCTTACTTTTGGATTGGGCATTAAGCAACTCGAAATCAATCGCACATATACCTCTTAATGAAGGTGGGATCTGGGACAAGAACACTCTCGCAGACTTGGCTTCTGGACCAAACGGGTTGAACTTAACTACCACTTTTGTGAAGTATTTAGTAATCATCTCTAAGTGGGGGGTTAATATGTCTCGAGTACCTTTTCTTATGTAGTATTCCAGTATAAAGGTGAATCTCTCAAGCAGTAGATTCTAGCTTCCTTATCCAGTCTTTTTCAGCTACTCAATCAATCGATCTATCAATCTACCATTCCACTCACTCACTCATTGTGTCCTTCATTGCACCACAGCGCAGACATTTGCAAATTTCACCTTTTCTTCACTAGAAAAATATTTACTGACCCGTTTATTAAAATTGACAGAAATATTTTTATTTTTTTTTCAAATCTTCATCACACCCGTACACCAGCTAAAATATTTATTTTTTTTTTTAAATTTCCCAGTTTTGCAATAAGAAAACCAAAATTTCTATAATAAATCCCAATTTTACAAATATTAACACACACTCTTTAATGGATCTGAAGGTGACACTGCGATGGCATTGGTGCTATAGAGATGGTTTAGATAATTCAAGAAACTTATAATTACTTATGAGTTTATTATGGCTCTAGAGTGAGTAACGTTTTTGATTTATAGCACTATAATACAAATCATTTTACTGAACTTACTGAACTTAAAACAGGAGGAGGAATACCAATGTTGAGTAATATTCTTAGCTTAGTCCTTTCGTTGGTGCTGTGCTACTTACTTCCAGTGTTAGCTAGAGATGGTGACAAGAGACCAGCTTTTTATACTAATGTCAATTCTATTTACGAGTTGAACCCATCGAATTTCAAGGATGTTGTTCTCAACACCAATCACACAATTGTGGTTGAGTTCTACGCTCCATGGTGTGGGTACTGTGCCCAGTTTGAAAAAGAGTACAGAAAAGCCAGCAAGGCGGCATCGGATTTTGTCAATTTTGCAGCTGTGAATTGTGATGACGACAAAAACAAACCTTTGTGTAACGACTACAAGATCCAAGGGTTCCCTACAGTGATGGTGTTTAGACCGTCCAAAGTCTCCTTAAATAAACCCAAGACAGAATCATCCTCGGGCAAAAAGAAAGTCGCATCTTCGTCCAACAACCACGCTACAGAGATTTACAATGGTGAGAGAGCTGCTGGGCCATTGGTGGAATTCCTCAAGGGTAGGGTGAAGAACTACACTAAAAAAATTAGTTTGAGTAAAGTGCAAGATTGGCTTAAACCAACAACAAAATCAAGAGCACTTTTGCTCACTTCAAAGACTTCAGTCTCTCCAATGCTGAAAAGTTTGTCTATCGATTTCTTGGAAAACCTCGAAATTGGCTACACTTATATTAATGCCAACGATCAAGCTGCCCATGCAAAATTGGCAGAGTTAATTCCACAGCTAACTCCAGACTTCAAACTGCCTGTGTTGCTGGTTGTAGACAAGAACGACAGCCAAATCTCATTTTACAACGAGAAATCCATGTCCAAATCTAAGCTTGCCGCTTTCCTGTCACAGTTTGCCCAGCCTTTAGAAGGAGAGTTCAGTGCTATTGGCAAAATACTCAAAGGTATCAGACAAAACACTTATAAGAACGTGAAGGACTACCTCAAGAAGAACAAGTCGTCCGACTCGAAACCTAAAGCAGATATTCCAAAGAAAGACGAATTGTAGTGATGTGGTGCTATAATTCTGCAGTACTGCAGTTTTTTTCTACTAACTCACATAGTCCTGTCTTGTATAGATTCTTTGTAATTTACACTCTTTCTACACTTGTCGAGAGTCAAATGTTTCTCCGTATGATGATCATTACAAAAAGATGTAAAATCGCACCAGATGAAAGCCCGCGCAGATGAAGAAAAAAATACACCGCGTAATAGAATTAAATTACCACATACAAAGACTAATAGTAATCAACCACTACATTTCATTACACCTCTTGCTGGATCTTATTAGTTGATTCAGCCTATGGCAAATCATTTACTCATAGCTCTTATCGTTGATAACAAACTATGGTCTCGTGCCCGATATGCGCAAAAGATATTGACTTAGATTTCATAAACAAACATTTAGACAAATGTGCGGGCAAATCACCAACTAAAGATCCTTCCTCGTCGATCCACAATACAAGCGACTCAAGAATTCTTGGTGAAACAACAATCAACGACTCGGAAAATGAAGATGATGACGTTGTTGAAATTTCACCGAAATCGTCTCCAGTGACCTTGAAAAAAGAGCATCATATCACTAACGGTAGTGGCACTAATAACATACTATCTGCTGTTTTGAGCGGGAATCAAAGCAGGAGAAAGTTTAATGGTGTCGGGTCTCAACACCAACAGCGGAAAACGCAACCAACTTATAAGTTTCAACCAACGGAACAACCGGTGAAACGACAGGCAACTGAAATGACTGCCTCGTCATTAGAAAATAAAAACCAAACAGATAGTAGATTCAATGAGGAATTGCCCGTGAAACAACCGAAACTAATGTCTCTACCCCCAGGTGAGAGTCAACAGGATCGGTCTCAAAGGCAACAAGAAGAAATACGGCTTCTTAAAGCCCAGGCTCGACTCCCACTTGCTGAAAGACTGCGTCCTACTACGCTTGCAGATTACATTGGTCAAGAACATTTGGTTGGAAAAGGAGGTATTCTCAGGGGATTTATCGAGCATGACAAGATACCATCACTGATTTTGTGGGGTTATCCCGGAACAGGGAAAACAACTTTAGCTAGAATCATATCTCACGCTACAAAGTCTAGGTTCGTTGAACTTAGTGCCACTGCAAATGGTATATCTGATTGTAAAAAAGTGTTTGAAGAGGCTAAAAATGAGCTCAAATTAACCAAACGGACTACAATCGTATTTGTGGACGAAATACATCGATTCAACAAGACGCAGCAAGATATATTTTTACCACATGTTGAAAAGGGAACTATCATTTTGATTGGAGCTACAACTGAAAATCCAAGTTTCCAGTTGAATTCTGCTTTATTATCTCGTTGTAGGGTTTTCGTTTTAAAAAAATTGCAAGTGTCAGAATTGAAAAAAATTATAACAAAAGCTTGGATGTTGATAAATAGAACAAGAAAGTTGGTATTGAATGTACCTGTTATTAGATTGTCCAATGATGCAATAGAGTATTTATGTGATATAGCTGATGGAGATTCAAGAAGTGCATTGAATTTACTAGAATTGGTGGATTCCCATTTCATTACAAACACAGTGAGCAAATCACAAGATGTCTCAAATGGAGAAACGGAGTCGTCGCAGATACAATCCAAATCTCCTGATAGTGGGAAAAAACTAGCTTCAAATTCAATTGAAGTTTCAGCAGAGAATATACGTGAAATACTTAAGCGAACACACATGGTCTACGATAGAGTAGGGGATGCTCATTACGATACTATTTCCGCGTTCCACAAATCCGTTAGAGGTAATAATCCAGACGCAGCAATGTACTACCTAGCTAGAATGTTGAAAGGAGGTGAAAGCCCATTATATATTGCAAGACGAATGATAAGAATTGCTAGTGAGGATGTTGGAGTGCTTGATGATAGTTGCTTACCTTTTGCTATTGCCACTTACCAAGCTGTTCAATTTGTCGGACTGCCAGAAGCTGACTTGGCATTAGTCCATTGTGCTGTAAAACTCGCGAGAGCTCCTAAATCAGTTGAAATTTACAGAGCTTGGAAAGAACTCAATAGTAAATTAGACAACGAGCCTGGATTCTTAGCCTCACCTATACCTTTGCATCTAAGAAACGCTCCTACTAAATTAATGGATGATTTAGGTTACGCCCAAGGTTACAAATATCCACCTGATTATAAAGATGGGAAAGTCACGCAAGAGTACTTTCCAGAAGGTTTTAAAGGTTTTAAACTCCTGGGTGGGAAACACATGGGTGATCAGATAGATCCTGATTTGTAATTGCAATATAAGAAATTTTTTTAGATAAGCTTAATAAATCCGTCTTGTGCAATTGGTAAACGGGTTTCATGCGCATACGTCATATCACCTATCACCTATGGCATCTCCCAAAAATTTGTAAAATAACTAAAGTATAAAACACGAAAAAAGAATCTTGTGAATACGAGTAAGCTCAACTTCGTAAACTACACTTTCAATTGATTGCTTGTCCACGTAACAGTAGGCATTGCGCCTTGAAACACGGTTTTTGTTGACCGTGTTTTGTCTCGTCACAGCAAAACACGAGAACGGTTTCACGCTTTTTTTTTTTGTTTCTCTCATGAAAACGCGTTTTTTATGTTATTGTTTTCAATTAACACAAATAAAACAAAACACGGCTTTGCGGCTGTAATAGAATTTGAGCCTCACTTTAAGCTTGTTGAAAGGTGTACCTTGCAGTTTGACAATTGTCTGCTAGTTGCTGAACACAATAATCTAGACGCCAGGTACGACTTTCCATCAATTAAAAGCTAACTAGGCAATAGCTACTCCTGTGCATTGAACAATAGTTGACGCTTGGTATTAACCCCTTTGAAGGTGAAAAAAAAAAGTTTTGTAAAACCGTATCTTGTGTGATGAGCGTGAACTGGAGGAGCTTATACCATTTTTCAGTTTACTAATTCGTAAAAGTATAAAATGCTGAAAGATTGCCATCTCTTTGGTGACGGAGCATTTGTTAGTATGGGCGACACTCACACTTGTGCTTTGCTTCCACTTTTTTCTTTTGGTTCTTCAATATTTATTAAAATAATCAGCCTTTTTGTTGAGTTACACTTGTTATTCATAGTAAGTAATAACCATTCACAAGAAATTACGAAAAAGCTAGTACTAACATATATTAATCCATCACAACCTGTTTTTTAGTATACTTCCAACTTTTGAGTTTTAATTCACTCGTCCATTCATTTCCGCATAGCGATCATTCAAGTTTGAAATTTACCAAAATTTTCAAACCAGTCATTCATTTACAAACTTTTTCAGTGCTATTGATATAACAACCCTAATACTTTTGCCCATACATCAAAATGAGATTATCAAATACGACTCTAACCTCAATTCTATTGTCTTCATCAGTGTTGGCTCTTCCTGTTCCTGATCTTTTTCAAAACTTGGCCAAGAGATACGATAACTCTTCAGAACCAATAACTTCTCTCTCTTCAAGCGCTTCTTACCAAGTGGAATGGAGCTCGAGTAGTTTATCAGTTACTCCTGAAGCTGCTTCCGTGGCTGCGGTTCTTTCTTCATCCCAAGACTACACTGTTTACACTACCGTTGTCGATGGTATCACTCAAACAGTCACTGTTCCATGCAGTGCCACCAATTTACCAGCGGACCAAACCACCCCAGTGACGAATCCAGAAGAAAATGAAACAATCATCACCACATACACCAAAACTTCAACTATCTACGTGACAAAAACATCAAGTATTCCAAGCGAAAACTCAGCTACTCCAGCTGCAAATGCTGCAGTTGTTGATCCATCACAAGCACCTGCCGCTCCTGCTGCTTCTTCTTCTTCTGATTCATCTGCGGACTCTAAAGACGACAGTTTGGACTCCATCAATGGAGCCAACGTCAAAGGTGCTCAAATTGCAGATATTGCAAGCAGTTCAAGTGCTTCAGCACCAGGTGTTTCTCCAATTTCATCTGTTGCACCAGCCACTGTCACTGTTACCGTTACCGATAGTAACTGTTTGTTATCCTCATCCACAACTTCAGATGAAGATATCACCTTGACTCAAGTTATCACTGCTACCCAATACGTGACTTTCCCATTCTCCACTACAGTTCCAATTACCGATGATGCTGGTTCCACCATCACTGTTGTCACTGCTGTCACTAAATTTGTCAGTGTTGTTGAATCAAGTTACACAACAACTGTCATTGCAAGCAGTACTACCCCATCATTGTCTTCTGATTACTCTTCTTCAAGTGCTTTCTTTGGTGGTAACTCAACATACTACTCTGCAACTTTCTCCGCTAATGCTACAGCACCTCAACCAACTGACTCATATGCATCCATTGCTGCACTCAATGCTTCATTACCAGTTACTTCTACTTACATCAATCAAACAGCTCCATATTCAGCAACTTTGACTCCACTTGATTCCACATACACCACTGTGGATTCGTCATTGGCAAAGAGAAGTTGGTTCAACTTATTCTTCTAAATCAGTAACTCCAGTGATTAGAATTGGACTAGAGTACTCCACAAGATGAGCTTGTATTTACTGCGCCGCTGCTACAACTGCAACTTACAATCTACAAGTCTCTTGTTTTGTACCCACTATTCAGATGAACTCTTTTCTTATCTTATAGCCCCTTTTTTTGTATTTAATAATTTATGTGTTTAAACTTTGAATACTCAGTGTATCTACACTTGTATTAAAGCACCGTCGGTGTTTGTCTTTCTGTAAAAGCTTCAGCTCATTTATCTCCGAAATCCATACCTGTGTACGGATGTATTAGTAATTGATTTTTCTTTCTTTTTTTTTCATTGCACGCTCTACCAATAAGGAGTGAAGAATTGGTAACAGTAGAAAAAGCAAGACGGGATAAAGAGTTCTGTCACTATACTTGAATCTATAATCCCTTGAATCCAAATTACTTGACTTGAGCAGCAAATTTATTACATTGAATAAACAGATACGATATGGCTTCGGAGGATCAACCAAAGTGTCCTGTTGATCATGCAACTAGAGAAGCATGGATTCAAAAAGCGCAACAGTCTAAAACTGCCAAAGATAATATACTTCAACAGAAACAAATGCAAGCGTCTATAGACAAACATATTCAGGAGTCCACCCCAGTGTCAAACAATGATGGTACTGGAGGAAAGTCTTGGAAATCTGCTATAACGGGTTTATTTTGGGCACAGCCAGTTGCAGGCACCACAATCAGCAGCAGCGAATGTCCTGTTGATCACAACACCAGTAAAATTACTCAGACAAGAATACCACATCCTGTTCCTGAAGGAACACCAGAAGATGCTGTTTGTCCTGTGGATCATTCCGCAAGAAGCGTATGGACTTCACAACTATCCAAACAACCACCTAAAGTTATTTCAAAACCTACTGAAGAAGCTATTGAATCTACGACTGTGTGCTCTTCAGACGATATTCCAGAGACACCTATAATAATAAGCAATGTTGACTTACCTGAAGAGAGAGAGGTTTCGTCTATACCACGTACTGGTACTGGTTCCAACTGGATTTATCCATCACAAAAGCAATTTTTCAATGCAATGCTACGTAAATCTTGGAATCCAGAGACTGAAGATATGAAGACTATTGTTCCATTGCATAATATGGTTAATGAACGTGCTTGGAATTACATTTTAATGTGGGAAAGAAATCAAGGAGGTGAAGCATGTGGTGGTGTTAAGTTGACTTCATTCCAAGGTGATTCTAAGAAGATTACGCCTAGAGCTTGGATTGGACATTATATTTTCGGAAGAGACTTGCCATTTGACAGACATGATTGGGTTGTTGATAGATGTGGGACTAGAGTGGATTATGTGATTGATTTCTATTCCAAGGGTCATGATAGCAGTAATGGCGAGAATACCACTCCTACATTCTACCTAGATGTTAGACCAAAATTAAACACTTTGGAAGGTGCTAAACTTAGAGTGTTGAAAGCGTTTGGAATATAGAGCGGGGTGGTGTGGTGTGAGCGTTGATACACCATGAGCCTTGGGTATGTAAGTACCTCAGTTATCTTTTGTAAATAGCACTTAATATATAGATTTGATCGTAAGTGAATTTAAAGAGAAGTCTTATTGTTCAATATCTTATGTACAAATTTTATATATAGATGTAGATATAGTTTATATATATTGATATATGGATAGATATATATCTTGTAATGTGTTTTTCACAATTTCAATAATTAAAAGTTCTTGCCTAAACCACCTTTACCAACAGATTGCATACTTTCACCAACTTTAACATTAGCATCAAAGTACTTAGCGACACATCTATCAATGCATAAACTTTCGTTTTTAGTCAAATCACCTTCTTCGTAAGAGTTTGTGAAACATTTCTTATGACATGAATCGACTAGTTGATTGAACATAGTTGTCACCATATCTAATTCAGCTTCAGCTGCTTTGATTTTTTGTTCAGATGAAATTTGTGGAGCGGAACCTCCTAAACCTAAGAAAGACATTTTGTGTGAAAGTGGTGTTTGGTTATGGTGAATATGTTTCAGCAATTAGCCTATCTTAGTCGTGGTACACTGTTGCAAAAGAGTGTGGTTCAGTTAAATACAGGGTATTGAAGCCTAATACAATAAGCTGTTACTCTTGCTCTCTGCCTAGTGTGTGTATCTTCTCTCCTTGGCTCTTTGACTCTCGCATTTCTTCAATTTTTTTCAACTTTTGGAAAAACTTTTCATTAACTAAGCGAGAAAGACAAGTGACGTAATAACCCCGAACTGGCTTATTCACCGGATACGATGAATTACTATAAATGATAGTGAACAAATTACTAGTCCTATTCAACTTATGGTAAAGAAACAAAACATATTAACTTTAATTAAATATACACCAAATTGCTTTAAAGTGGGGTTCCCAGGGGAAAAATAATGCAAATGAGATTATGAGACCATGGAACTTACATAAAATACAGAGCAGAAAGAAACAAACCAAGGGATTAAAAAACAAAACAAAGATTAAACAGTTTTCTAGCTAAAAAATTGGTATAAATTAGTTGTAAACCACTGATAAAAAGAGTAGGAGACACACAATTAAGCTTTGTAGGATTGTTTTGGGAAAGGATAAGAAGGACCAATTTCTTGAATACTCAACTTAGCTAACCAGTGACCCATATCAACAGAAGTTTCTAAATCTTTTTCTTGAACTAAACCGGCAACAAAACCAGCAGCAAAAGCATCACCTGCACCATTAGTATCTGTAACCTTAGATGCTTCTAAAGCGTGAACGGAGAATTCTTTGGTAGTGTATTCACTTGAGGCAGCGTTATATGAAACGGCTAAAGTTGGGTCGGTACCTTGAGTGATGATAACAGTTCTTGGACGTTGAGTGTTGACTTTTGGTGATGATGCAATGCTCTTGGCAACTGCAGTTAAATCTTTTGGATCCAATTCATGGGATTCAGCATAAGAAGCAGCTTCGGATTCGTTACAAATGATGAAGTCGGTGTATGGCAAGACTTGATCTAAAGCGGCTTTAAAAAATTGAGGAATGAATGGTGCTGAAAAGTTTAAAGTGAATGGTTTGTTTTCAGCAGCAGCATGTTTACCTAATAATTCAATTGCTTCAACGGAAACGGTCAAGTGGAAACCACCAATGTAGAAGAACTTGGCTTTCTTGACATGTTCCCAGTTTTCAGGTTTTTCCAAATGAGTTGGCTTGAAATGGTTAGCAGCAGCTAAATCAGTGACTAAAGATCTGTTTTGGCCAGTGATTAATGCAGCACATTTACCAGTTGGGATATCTTCTTGAACCATGTAAGCAGTAGTCAAACCAACAGAATTGTTAGCTTCAACTAATTTATCAGCGTAGATATCTTTACCAACTGAACCAAAGTACAAGACTGATTTAGGTGGTAAAACATATTGAGCACCTCTGGCTGTGTTTTGAGCAGCACCACCTGCAACCAAGTGCAAGTTATCCATTTTTAAAACTTCCTCAAAGATTGGTAAATGGTAGTCTTCAACTAAGATAGCATCGTTAGCTTTTAATTTGTATTTTGCTAAGTAAGCTTCATCGACATCGACTTGCAAGTCTAATAACGGATTTCCTAAACACACTAGTTCGAAAGACATCTTGTACGGGTACGAATATAAAATTGTAAATTCAACTTTTAATGTTTTTTTTCCAAGCTATAAGAGTTGAAGAATTGCTCAAGTATACTCTCAATGGATACATCCTAAAATATAACTCACAAACCAAATTAGAGAACAAACAACCAATTGATCATCATCATCATCATCATCATCCTCATCATCATCATCCTCATCATCATCATCATCATCATCACCGTGTCTAACCTCAAGCTCAACAAAGTCAAGTCTCTCTCTGTACGACACAGTAAAACAAACGAAATCTCACTGCATGGAAATGGGAATTACCGAGTGCATGTGCTTTGAAAATTTTATTTAATTGCTGCGCCACACGCCAGTTTAATTTTGAAAAAAAAAAGGAAAATTAAATTTGTGGCTGAGTAAATTTTTTATTACACATGGTGTACGGATGTTACTACCACTCGCTTAATTTGTCAACCTTTGTACTCTACTGTACTGTTCTTTACTATCCAATCAAGTTCTTAGACTGATTTGATTCATTCAAACGATACTGTTGTCTACTTATTTTAACTGTATTTACATGAAATTTTTTCTGTTTACAATTGACAAGAATAACAGCGACAATATCTTATCTTATATCTTGGCAAGTGATTGATACTGGAAACTTAAACTCCGTCTTTTCTCGCTTCCTCCTCCTCTTGCTAATACCATTTCTATTTATCTTCACGCTGACAATATGAAGCTTTATATCGATCAAGATCCATTCTTGAAATACAGACCCTTTCCTGAAAACCCTACAAACTTGGTTTTGAAGCATTGGCATGAAATTGTGGCATCTACGTTGTTTTACTTTGGTTTTATGGCTGTTGCTCCTTTAATCAATTCAGCTATTTTCGGTAAATTTTACACCGAGATGGAAAACAAAAGAAGAAAACTTAATTTCGATGTTCATATTGTTTCATTTGTTCAAGCTATAGTATCAACTTTGGTTTGTATCCCAATGTTTGCTCATCCAATGTACCACGAAAACCCTATCTTGGGCAGTTACGATTTTGCCGGATTTGTCGCAGCCATCACCACAGGTTATTTCATTTGGGATTTGTTTTACTGTTGTATTTGGAATTATAAGATTTTCGGATTTGAATTCCTGTTTCACGCTTTCGCCGCATTGGTTGTCTTTGGTTTCACATTTGTCCCATTCTGTCAACCTATCATTTCAATGTTTTTGATTTTTGAGCTAAGTTCTCCATTTGTCAATTTACACTGGTTTTTTTCAAGAGCACCAGCGGGATTTGTTAGTGAAAAGACTATGCTGATCAATGGATTGTTGTTGATGTCAACTTTCTTCTTCTCTAGAATCGTTTGGGGTATTTACTCTGCTTATTACCTATTCTTCGACTGTTTAGCTATAAGAGATCAACTATCAGTTTACACCATTCCAGTCATTTTCGGTTTAAACATTGGTTTGAACTGTTTGAATATCTTTTGGTTCCAAAAAATGGTCTCTATAGCTTTAAAGAAGTTCTCTTCTGCTAAAAAACAAGAATGATTACATTCCAAAGAATTGTTTGTTGGAAATATAATGATTCAAATTGTGCCCATTACGAGATATTGACTAACTCGAAAGTCCATACCAGTTGCTTAAATTTTTATCTTGTACTTACTTAGCCATTTCTTCTGCTTCCATGGTTCATCACATCTTACTTACGCCTTTACGTATTATGAAATTTTACCAAAACTTTTTTATTTTGTACCTCTTATTAGAGTGAGTAGATAGACATGCACGTAAAAAATAACTTTTTTATTAAATTTCGGCTACTTAATTAGTCAGACAAGTTCTCTAATTGTATGTCGGATTCAGAGTCTTCCAAGTCACTTGACTGCTCTTCATCGCTCACTGATTGTTTACCGTGAACTTTTGAATAATCTGTATGGTCGTCTTTAAACCGAAGAGCGAAAAATGCACCAAAAATGACAATCAAAGACCCAATAAAACTGTAAATATTAGGCAAGTGGCTCCAAAACAGGAAATCCCACATCATGGTGTATATCACTTGCAAATACGACATTGATAGCACTCTTGATGCTTTTTCTCTTTGAATTGCTGAGGTGATTAAAAACTGCATTATAAAACCGGCAAATCCTATAGCTAATAAGAGCAACCACTGTGTAAGAGTATGTGGGACCTCGAATCCGAGTCGTGGATCGACTATGATCCCCAACACCGAGCACACACAAGTGACTAATGCAAACATCCCGACTGTGACCAATGGTGATGCTTGGAATCCAATTTTTCTTATCAAGCAACTAGTACAAGAAGCTGTAAAAACAGAAATAAGCAACATGGCAACACCAATCAATCTCAGAGTCTCATTACTAGTCTCAGCTGAACCTTTATCGTTTATCACATCGCCATTAGAACCAAATTCACCAAATAATATTGGTGGTCTAGCTATCAGTAACACTCCTGAAAACGAAATAGCTCCACCAATAGCTTCAATCTTGGTGAATCGCTCGCCTAGCCAAATCCAAGCTGCGAATGCAGTCACAGTCGGGCCTAAAAATGTGACAACCACTGAGTCACTCACAGTCAACCATCTTAACGAAGTATAGCAAAGGTACACACCAACAAACCCGAAAAAGCCTCTCCAGAAGATTAATTTCCTGATTCCAACTGGTCCAAACGGGAAATTCTCAATTTTTTGCTGTTTAGCATATACAAAGCAACAAATAAACGTGATGAACATTCTCACTGCTAATATATGAAATGCGTCAATGTTTTTGAATCCTTCGTCCTGTAAAAGCAATTTACAGAATAGAAGCATTAATGAGTTGAAAAAATGTCCAGCCATGGCTAATGCAATACCGAGATTATTACTAACAAGTTTTTTAAGATTGGTTAGCAACGAGTCTTGTGTGTTGGAGGTTGTCTTGTATAAGGAAGGCAAGGTATCTGATGATTGCATGGGTATATCGTCATTATCACTATCACTGTTATTGTTTTGCGCTCTGTCGGAGATAAAAGGTTCCGTTTGCAACCTTTGATCAAGTTTCATCGTTAAACCTAGACTTTATTTGTAGAGTAGTCACAACTGAAAGCAAAGCTCTAAATGAAGAACCAATTTAATGTAACTTAAGTGCACAATTTGAGTCAACTTTGAACTTGTTCTGTTAGATAAAGTGAGTTAATTTGTCATCTGATCTGTAGATAATGGAAAATTTAAAACTTCACTGGCAAAAAGAAGAAAGAAAAAAAAATTTAAACAGAAAACCGGAAAGTTGCCGCAAGAGATTAGAGTTTGAAAAAACCCGCATTTTGAAATCTCAACGGTTTATTTCTTTTCCAAGACTTTTCAAAATCTTGCTTATCTTTTTAATGGGCTACAATTATTAGTGAGAGAAACTTGTAAATGTTATCTTAAAAAACGTGTTATAAAGAACGACAATGGTGATAATGTAAATCGAGAAAAATAAAAGCAGGAGATAGAAAAAAATAAACACAGAAATGAACTGAACCTAGACAAGACAAAGAAAGAAATTTCAACAATTAGTATACTTGATACTTAGTGTGTGTGAGAAACAAAGTGACGAAAAACAAACCATCGAAAAAAGCGGGTTTTATAAAGCAAAAAAAATTATTTTATATAAAGATTGTGGGAAATAAAGTTTTTATTATTTGGTTTAAGACATAGTATATTGAACACCCATTCTTGGAGCATTAATAATAATACCACAAATGATACCAGCGATAAGACCAGCAATAGGAACAGTGATAATCCAACCACAGTAGATCCAAATGACCATTCTCCAGTTAACACCTTTCAAGTCCCAGTTACATAAACCAACAGCAACTGTGGAACCAGTGGCAATTTGAGTAGTTGAGACAGGTAAACTTAATTGAGTAGCCATAACGACGGTAACTGCAGCACCAAGTTCGATAGAGAAACCTCTTGAAGGAGATTGTAAAATCAATTTGTTACCCAAGTTACGAACAATTGTGTAACCCCAAGTCCATAAACCAATAACCAAAGAAGCAGCAGTGAAACATAACACCCAAGTTGGAACATCCATCTTTGCTGTAGTGGTATTTGTCTTCCAGACTAAGTAAATGGTGGTTAATGGACCAGCAGCATTAGAAATATCGTTGGAACCATGAGCAAAAGACATGGTACAAGCGGTAATACCTTGCAACAGAGAGAAAATATGTTCAACTTTAACATCGTAGAATTTAGAACGGGAATGCATTTGATGAACATTTTTAGCCAAGGCGGATGTTCCATTAGCCTGTGAAGTGATAACATCGTGTCTAACACCGTGAGTTAAAACAAGGATTAATAATTTTGGCCAGTATTTTGGTTGGAAGAACATTTGTTTCCAAACTTGGTATTCTGCTGGTGTAACATAATCTGTGACTGAAACTGTTTCTGGAGTTAAAATCTTTTCAGCTTTAGTAGTTGAAGTGACTGAAACTTGTTTTTCAACATCGACAAGTTTATCAGATGATTCATCTTCTTCATTAGCAGATTTATCAATAGATGCTTCTTCTTGTTGTGCAGTAGTAGGTTGTCTTCTACCTTTGTAGTAATCCAAGACTAATTCTGTTCCTTTTGGCATTGATGGGATATCAGATAATGGTTTGAAATAGTACATAAAACCAATTGGGATATGGTATGCACGTAAAGTCCAATCATTGTGGACCAATTTTCTGTACAAGACAGGGAAAACAAAAATCATGTAAAGGATAGCAGCAACACCACCAACACCAAAGATTGAGCCAACAATGGCACCTGTTGATAAATCATCCAAATTCAATTTTGGAGCACCTTTCCAAACAATCAACATGGTTAAAACGGCCAAAGTAATAAAAACAACAACAGGAGCAAGAAACAAGGCATTTTTCAAGTAATTCTTTCTTTCCAAGATACCATATTTAACAAATAAAAAGATAACTGCTGAAAAACCACCACCAACTAAAGGAGCAATTGCCCAAGAAGCTGCAATTTTAGCAAAACCTTTCCAACCCCAGAAAATGTTGTCACCACCAACAGCAGCAATACCTGCACCAATAAGACCACCTGAAATAGAATGGGTTGTGGAAACAGGCATACCGATATAAGTAGCAATAGTTAACCACACAGATGAACCCACAAGGGCACAAGCCATGGTTAACATCAATGCGGCTGGAGAATCTTTGAAAGCATTCAAATCAACAATTTTGTTTCTAATAGTATCTGAAACTTTAGAACCTGCTAAGACGGCACCCAAGAATTCACAAATAGCGGCCAATATCATAGCTTGTGGGTAAGTCAAGGATCTCGAAGAGATTGAAGAGGAGAAAGAGTTGGCAACATCATTGGCACCAATGTTGAAGGCATCCAAAAAGGCGAAAATGATACCAATGGCCAAGATATAGTCAAATTGTGCTAAAACCATCTTGAGTTATTATTGTTAATCAATATTAATAGTCGAGTATGTATATTTTTATCTGTATATAGTGGTAATGTACAAAAATGAAACTATAAGCCAGATGGAGTAAATAATATATGAGATATCAAATTACTCTTGTAAAGCAAAACAAATTTATAAGATTTATTTTGCTAGTGCAATTAACTGTGCTTGGTGACTATTGATTGATAGGTACTAATCTGGTAGAAAGAAAAAGAATTTAAAACAAGCTAAATTGAAAAATCAAACTTGAAAAAATACATAGATACAAGAGAGAAACTGTGCTTCTTTTATACAGTTTATTTGCAATCCGGTACAAACATACGCAAATTGCAAATAACGTGGAAATCGGCAATGGCAGCACAAGCCAAAGAAAGAAAGAAAAAAAAAAAGAATGAAATGAAAAACGAAAAAATTAAAGATTTCTTGGCTAAAAGCAGATTGCAATGCGAGTTTAATTAAAGCATATTGTATTCAATAGTAATTAATAGTATTTAATAGTAGTTAATAGTGTTGAAAAAATAGTTGTTATATTACTATACGTAGGCTAATTAACTGATGTTCTAGCTATCTTGAACAGAATACACGGCATTTTGTTTCAAACTTTTCATTCACTTCTCCTCTCAGTTAAATTGCACTCGACTCACATGGTCAAAGCTAAGCGTCTCCCGTTGAAAATACGTACATAATAAACAAGTTTAGTCACTCATTTGAAAAGATTATTCAATCATATAAACGCAATCTGCAAAATATTGAGTACATGTGGGGCACCAGTAATGTATTGACGGTGTAACAAGAGACGTGATGGATGGTGAAAAACCCAAAATACACAAACACTCTCAGTTAATTTGTTAAGGGCCTCTCCTCTCTACCTACCCTTGAAAAAAAATACATTCTAATACGGGACCCTTCCAGGGTCCCAGCCAGTTGCGCCCCTTGCAAAACACACACTGCTCGTGCCGTGCTGGGACCCTTCCCCCGAATGATGCAGGGTAAAAAAGAAAAAAAAAAAAAAAGAATTGATATACTTTACACCCACCGTACGGCAAAATAAAAGGCAGAAGGGGTCTATCTGTTTATGTGCCTTGATAACAAATGATAATAGTAGCGTCCAATAAATAATCATATGCAGGCTCTGTTATAATTGTAGTTTTGTACCAGGAACGTGGGCTATTGATCTAGCTTGTTATCTTATAAAAGAGACCCTTTTAAGAGCAGATAATAGCCCTTACCGACCTGCGTAAGATAACACGTTCTCAGAAAAAGTCCCTGCAAACTGATCCCTGTTTTTTCCCTTCTTATTCTGCTGGTGTGGGTGGCTAAACAAAGTGTTAAACTTGTACGTTGAGGCACGGCACTAGATACAAAGTGCTGGGGAAAGTGAGGTCACAAAGCAAGGGACACATTATATACACACACACACACGTGCTCCAAATAGAGAGACCCTTTTTACATGCATGTTGACGCAATAGGGGAACTTTTACGCCGCATCATGCACCTTTTTTAATGCAAGGGTCTTGGCGTATCCACGTGCGTATTTTTGTATTCATTGGTGTAAAGGTGTCATGTCTTTCAAAGATTGTTTGTCGTGATACGGAAACTTTCCTTATTTGGTCTTTTTGACATCCTATGTAAATCTATGCATTTGATCTGAATGCTTAACAGTGTATTAGCTTGCTTCTAGTTTAAAAGAATCTATATATGTTTATGTATATGTATAGGTATATGTAAATTCTATCTTTAAATTAAAATATCGCTTTCTCATGTAGTGTCGGTAGTTGCAACTTCAGAGTTTCCAACATTCCTGATAATCAGGTCCGAGCAGTCCTCGTTATTTTCAATTGTAAGATCGTGCTCGTTTGCTAAATGCAACATACAAATAAAGAAAAATGAAGTTGACAAGTCCTTCTTCGTTTGTCCGTCATATTTCACAGACACATCTTTAACAACGTTACTCAGCTTAACGTACGCATCCGACTCCTGCTGCGACTCCTGCAATTTTTTCTCTGCTACAGTGGACTCCCATAAGTTGTCTTTCAACAAACGAACATCAACTTTTTTGGCAATCTTTGCATACTTTAACTGATTCTCTTTCCGGCTTGCATACATCGACTGCGGTTGAGATCTCGATACAGGCGGTGTTGAAAAATCAATTTCACCGCCGTATCCATTATAACCAGCATCGTCTTCATCATCTTCTTCCTCGCCCTGTGCATTCCCATTAGGCCTAGTGCTCAAGATCTCTTGTTGATTAAAACTGTCCATCGTAGCACCAAAATCACCCTGATCTTTACCGTTATCGTCATAATTACTAGCCCAAAATTCTTCATCTGCTACAACTCTAGCTTCTTCTTTTTTCGGTGGTTTAGCTTTCAATTTTCTAAACATTCGTATATTTTGATCCGGATGTAGAAAATATTTAATTAATTTCTCAGAACTCCATTTGAAATCGTCAGGTAATGTGGTTGGTTCATCTGCCACTCTATACGATTCTGGTATTAAAGGAGGTTTAGCAGCTTTCTTGAACAAGACTGATGGTTCTAATTCCTCTCCATCGTCATCATCGTTCATGAAATTGATTATCTTGGCTTGTGTCTTTGGTTTTTTGTCAAGGTCAAACCCAACATCTTCTTGCTTGACTTGTTGATTGTTGACTTGTAAATCCTTGTTTGTAACTTTGTCTACATCATCCTTGGGCTTTGTATACGTCTTCTTGTAAAGAGAAACTTTCCAGTGTTGTGGTCCCCTCCAATTCTTTGTAGATTTACTATCAAGGTACTTTAAAACTTGGTTTAATTCGGCTTCATCCGTATATTCTTCTTCATTTTCAGAAACATCAGTATCAAATATTGTGCCTGTACTTTTCTCCTCTCCTATTCCTTCTCCTCCACCTATTTCCTCAAAATTGTCGTTGAAATCAGGCATCAATACATCGGCTTGCTGAAACTCTTGTTCAACTCCATTTACACCAACTTCGTCGTCGTAATTGAATGTATCATTTTTACCTTGTTGTAACTGTTCTTCAATAAATCTTTTCGCCGCATCATCTTCAAAATTTGTTAAGACGTACTCCAAACGTCTTAACCCGCTACTCACCTGTAACTCCACATTCTCACACTGCGTTGGATCATTCATCTGGGATATCTTGTCATTCATAAACTGCCTTCTCAATGTTTCCTCTGACATTTCACTATGCTCAACATTAGCATTCTCTTGACCTTTCGTATCATCATCATCATCAATACTCGGATTTACAAACCTTCCATTGCTCGAAGTACTCAATGAATCATCAAACACTATTCTACCTGCTTTGTCTACAGTTAGTGAATTCAACAATAAAGACTTTGCACCACCTTCATCAAAATCAGACAACATTTTTCTAAACAGTGGATCTATATTCAACTCTTTCTCGTACTGTTTCAACTTGACCGTTTCGTAATCTTTGGCAATTGTCACTTTTGGCTTGGATAGCCGCACTCTTCTCTTTTTAGTTTGATCGTACTCTGGATCATCCTCGTCCTCGTCTTCCTCCTCAACGTCATTGCTTTGTGTTCCTAACCCTGATAGCAATTTACCAGTTTCGCTAAAAACGGAATCAATTCTATATGAAAACACCTTCATGCACCCGTCTAGCGTGGCCCCGGCTTTTTGAAAATTGATCGATGACCCATCTCCACTTCTTAACAAATTAATATCATGAAAATAATCAATTAAAGCTATATTCCATGTATTTTTCGGGTTGATCTTGTTATCAGTAGCTAATTTGATAGCTTCGTCAAAATCAACTTGATGACTAGCATCAAAAGTGAATAACCGCTTAGAACCAAAGTCGTCATTTAATTCGTCTCCAACATCGTCCAAGAGTCTTTTTCTGGGTATCTTTTGCTGGAATGCATTCTGGTGTTCTGCAATACCGGTACTCATTTTCAACTGTTGTAGTTAATCAAGAGCGCTTATTTTTCTGATCTTTTCTTTTCTGTTTACCTTCGATCGCCTTTGTTCGCCTACTACCACCTTCTTTACAACTCTGAACAGATGCTCCTTACTAAGCACACAATGGCAAGTGGTTTATGTGTGTTCACATTACACAGTTACCTTCAAACATAATATACCATTAACCAATATATAAAATCACACTCTTACTCCAAAGACAACATCAACAAACAGGTCAAAATGCGGCTTTGAATTATAAAGAAAACACAAGCAGGGCTGCGTAACCGTCCACTTTTTGCTGCTGATTTTGCGTCTGATCGAACACGGTGATAGGTTTTATCGTCTTGCGTATGTTTAGCTTGACATTGTCACTGTAGATTGATCGAAACTTGTAAACACTGGTCTTTGTGTAAAAAGTGGAAAGAAAAGATTGATCCGTTAAAAAGAATTGATAAACGAATTTGTGTCTGTGTTTTTTTGGTATCCCTCTGTGTATTGCATTTCAGAAACCATTGCAACAAACCACACAAACATACATAAATCCGAAAAGAAATGTCAGAGTCAGAATTTGCATCCAAGGATGAAATCACTTCAATTTTCACAAAATTGAAAAAACACCCATCAAACAAACAGTGTTTTGACTGTGCTACTAAGAATCCAACTTGGACTTCTATTCCTTTTGGTATTTTCTTGTGTCTGAACTGTAGTGCAAACCACAGAAATCTGGGTGTGCATATTTCTTTTGTTAAATCATCTGTTCTTGATACAAAATGGACTTATAAACAATTGAGATCAATGAAATGTGGTGGAAATAATAATTTCAAAGATTTCCTAATAAAAAATGGAGGTTCAGCATATTTGTCTAAAGAACCACAAGAAAAATACGGTTCTTTGATCGCTTCAAATTATAAAGAAAAACTGGAAAAGAAAGTTTCACTTGATGTTAAAAACCATCCAAATATACTAGAATGGGATGACGGCTCTGAAGCTAATGAGTCTGAAGAATCAGGTGCTGCAGAGGATAATTTCTTTGCAAAATGGGACAAACCTTCAGCAACTCCTTCACCATTAGGTTCCAGACCGATTACTCCAGTCAATAAAGCACCAACTCCTTTAAGTAATAGTAGTAGCTTTGGTGCCACTGATAATAATACTAGCGCTACTGCTGCTAATTCTTCTGCTCCAAAAGCTAGAACCATTACCAAATCTTCTACAAAGACAGCTACCACAGCAAAGAAAAGTATTTTGGGAGGCTCTTCTGTTAACAGAAATAAAGCTAAATTAGGTGTTAAAAAAGTTGCAGCTGCTGATTTCGATTTCGATGACTTTGAAAAAACTGCACAAAAGGAGGCTGATGAGGCAAAGACTCTTGGTTACGATCCAAACGAAAACGATAATGTCAGTGGTGCCAAGGATGAATTATCAGAATTAGATAATTTCTTACAACCAAAAGCTCAGTCAAGAACCAATTCAGTTTCATCTGCCAGTTCGAAACCAACTGCTGCTCCAAAAGTTGACAAGCCATTAACATTTGCTAAATTAGGTTTTGGTATGACCAACGCTAGTGCAGCTGCTCAAAATCAACAATCTAGTCAAAAGAAATATCAAGAAGTTGAATACTCTGGTGATGTGGCGAAAAGATTTGGAAATCAAAAAGGTATCTCTTCAGATCAATTCTACGGAGTGGGATCTTACGATGAAGAACAAGCTAAAGAAGCTAGAACTAAATTGAAAGCATTTACAGGTGCTCAATCTATCTCTTCGTCTCAATATTATGGAGAAGAAGAAGAAGCCATGAATGGCGCTAGAAATGGTAATGTTCAAGGTTTTGGAAACGACGATATCGAACAAAAATTGATGAATTTGGCTGAAAAGTATATAGGTGAAGACATCAATACAATTAAAGATGCATTAGAAAATGGTGTGGAGTCTTTAGGAGGTTTACTTAGAGATGTTTTGAGATAAATGGTGTGTAACGAATCTAAGTAGGATTGTTTCTTTTTGAATGCATAAATTTATTGAAAGCAAAAGTTGTCAGTAGTTTTAACTTGTATAGTAGGTACAGTAAATTCAAGTAGATGAAATTGCTTCTCCAGCATGCGGCGATTCTCAAAAATGAGAAAATAATTTCCGAGCGCTAATTTAATAAACGGATGATTTTTGTTCTACGGTTTTTGGATTCTGGTTATATTGTTTTCTATAGCTAGTTCTTCATTTCAGGTGAAAAAATCCGTTGAAAAGATCAAAGTTCAACTAAAAAAGAAAAATCATAGGTTTAATCATTTCAAGGTAAACTATCATAATTTGAAAAAATGGTGGAATCAGTCGCAGTTGTAGGTGCAGGATTAGTTGGTTCCTTGGCCGCTTTAGGTTTAGCTCATCAAGGTTACAAAGTGTCTTTGTTTGATCTCAGATCAGACCCTCGTCTAGAAAGTTCAAAAGCGAAAACAGCGCAAAGATCAATCAATTTGGCTGTTAGTGAACGTGGTATCAGAGCTTTGAAGTATGTTGATGAGAAAATGGCTGATAGGATCCTACAAGGCATCATACCTCTGTATGGAAGAATGATTCACGATTTGAAAGGAAACCAAGAAAGTCAAGTTTATGGATTGTTTGGAGAGTCGATAAACTCCATAGATAGAGCAAAGCTCAATGAAAATTTGGTTGAAGAAATTTCACTCTTCAATAGCACACATGAGAGTAATTCAATTGACTTGTTATTTGACCATAAAGTGAAAAATATGAAAATTCAAGATGATGTAACATTAGAATTTGAAAATGCCGGTGAAGTGAAAACGTTCACTTTTGATTTTGTTGTTGGTGCTGATGGTGCATACTCTAAAGTCAGATCATTTTTGCAAAAATGCATTAGAATGACCTATAGCCAAGAATACATTGACATGTGTTATCTAGAGTTGTACATTCCACCGGGGCCAAACGGTTCCTTCTCAATTGATCCAAATCATTTACATATCTGGCCTAGAAAAAATTTCATGCTAATTGCTCTTCCTAATAAAGATGGTTCTTTCACTTCGACATTTTTCGGTCCATGGAAACTAACCCAATCATTGAATACTAAAGAAGTGATTGAAGAATTTTTCACGACTAATTTCCCAGATGCTGTCAAACTAATTGGTTTGGATAACGTTGTGAATTGCTTCTTGAACCACCCTGAAGGTGCATTAATGCAAGTCAACTGTAGTCAGTATCATTTCAATGATAAATGTATCATAATTGGAGATGCTGCACATTCAATGGTTCCATTTTACGGACAAGGGATGAATTGTGGATTTGAAGACGTAAGAGTTTTACTTGAACTGTTGAATGATTATAAAGGAGATAGATCAAAAGCTTTTGAAACATATTCCCATACAAGAGCCGATGACTTGAAAGCAATTTTAAAATTGGCTTTGGATAACTACAATGAAATGTCAACAAAAGTTAGTTCATCATTGTACCTGTTTAGAAAAAAATTAGATTACGTTTTAGGAAAATGTGTTCCTAATTATTGGATTCCATTGTATAGTATGGTTTCTTTCAGATCAGATATAAGTTACTCCAATGCTATCAAATATGAAAAGAGGCAGCAAAAGATATTAAAAGGTGTCGAGTTTGGTCTAATTACTGCTACTGTAGCTGGTTTGGCAGCCTATTTGGCAAGAAAAAGCAGATAGTTTCATGAGGGTTTCCCTTTTTCTTATCTTCTTATTTTTTTCCCTCTTTCTTTTAATGACAAGGACGACATGAAGTGACATAGTAGTTCGAGTCCGTTACGATATGATATAAATGATGTTTCTAGATAGTATAGATTTTTACCCTTTCTTTGATTTTTCTCGGTCTTCATCCTTTAAAAGGTGTAAGAGTGGTCACATGACTAACGATCACACTTATCCACATGCGCCACATTACTTACTGGAGCAAAATTGCACCAGCCGTGTGGCTAAGTAGTAAAAAGGCGCTTTTTTCATTACCTTCGCGAAAATTGTGATTGGCTGCGCCTAGTGGCCTACCGGGCCGCTTGCGAAAACCGGACCTGTACCGGCGCTCGAGATGACTGAATTTGTAAGTGGAAATTTGGAAAAAGACTCACCTCCGACTGAGTTTGTTATATATATCTGCATATGCATCTGACGATATGATGAACAGATGAATATTCATCAACAACTCACTTAAATTAAATATAAGTATTTTTTTATCAATTAATTTTTGATATACAGCTATATCAGATTTGTCTTAGTCCCAAGGAAGGTCTATTAATTAGTGAAGTCCAGAATTAATTGTACTTATCTATTTATATATTATTATACGAATAAAAAAAAAAAAAAAAATGCCATCTGGAACAGCTACAAATCCAACAACTTTATACGATAAGGTTTTCGAAGACCACATTGTTCACAAAGATGAATCAGGATCTTATTTATTATATATCGACAGACATTTAGTCCACGAAGTCACTTCTCCACAAGCTTTTGAAGGTTTGAAAAATGCAGGTAGACAAGTGAGAAGAAAAGACTGTACATTGGCTACAGTGGACCACAATATTCCAACAGACTCAAGAAAAGATTTCAAAAATCTTGATACTTTTATCAAAGTTCCAGATTCGAGATTACAAGTTCAAACTTTAGAAGATAACGTTAAAGAATTCGATGTGACGTATTTTGGTATGATGGATGACAGACAAGGTATTGTTCATGTTGTTGGTCCAGAACAAGGTTTTACTTTACCTGGTACCACAGTTGTCTGTGGTGATTCTCACACCTCAACCCATGGTGCATTCGGTGCTCTTGCTTTTGGTATTGGTACCTCTGAAGTTGAACACGTTTTAGCCACTCAAACTATTATTCAAGCAAAATCTAAAAATATGAGAATCACCATCGACGGTGAATTATCTGAAGGTATCACTTCAAAAGATTTGGTTTTACATGTTATTGGTGTTATTGGTACTGCTGGTGGTACTGGTTGCGTTATCGAATTTGCAGGTAAAGCTATTCGTGACTTATCAATGGAAGCTAGAATGTCTATTTGTAATATGGCAATTGAAGCAGGTGCTAGAGCTGGTATGATCCAACCTGATGAAATCACTTTTGAATACATTAAAGGTAGACCTTTAGCTCCTAAAGGTGAAGAATGGGAAAAAGCTCTAAAATACTGGAAGTCATTGAAATCTGATGAAGGTGCTAAATTTGATTATGATATTGTTATTAAAGCTTCAGATATAGTTCCAACTATTACCTGGGGTAATTCTCCACAAGACGCATTACCAATTACAGGTAAAGTTCCAAACCCTGATGATTTTACCGATCCAATTGCCAAGAGCGGTGTTGAAGCTGCTTTAGATTACATGGGCTTAAAGGCTAATACTCCTCTCACTGAAATTCCTATTGACAAATGTTTCATTGGTTCATGTACAAACTCTCGTATTGAAGATTTGAGAGCAGCTGCAAGAGTCGTCAGAGGCCATAAACTTGCTCCTAATGTCAAAGAAGCTTTAGTTGTTCCGGGTTCAGGTTTGGTGAAACAACAAGCTGAGAAAGAAGGTTTAGACAAAATTTTCACAGCTGCTGGTTTCAAATGGAGAGAGGCAGGTTGTTCTATGTGTTTAGGTATGAATCCAGATATTTTATCACCTCAAGAAAGATGTGCATCTACATCAAATAGAAACTTCCGTGGTAGACAAGGTGCTTTATCAAGAACTCATTTAATGTCTCCTGCCATGGCTGCTGCAGCTGCAATTGTCGGTAAGTTTACCGATATTAGAAAATTTAAGTACAATGATGCTGTTGACCAACCAAAGATTCAAGTTGATTCTACTGAAGAATCTAAAGCTTTACAAGAAGCTGTTTATGAGCACGAAAAGGCTCCATTACAAGAAGGTGAATCTGTTGATGAACAAGTTGAAGATGAAGTCAACGATATCCCACCATCAGACCACGTTTCCAAAGAATCAGTCCCAGCTTCAAGCGAAACTCCAGCTGCTGCAATGGGTATGCAAAAATTCACTACTTTAACATCAATTGCAGCTCCATTGGATAAAGCTAACGTTGATACTGATGCTATCATTCCAAAACAATTCTTGAAAACAATCAAGAGAACAGGTTTAAGAGCAGGTTTATTCTACGAAGCGAGATTCACCCAAGATGCTAATGGAAAAGACGTTCCAACTGATTTTGTTTTGAATGTTGCTCCATATGACAAAGCTCAAATATTATGTGTTACAGGTGATAACTTTGGTTGTGGTTCTTCAAGAGAACATGCTCCTTGGGCTTTGAAAGATTTTGGTATCAGATCCATTATTGCACCTTCATTTGGTGATATTTTCTACAACAACTCTTTCAAAAATGGTTTACTTCCAATTAGAGTTCCACAAGAAGTCATTTTAGAAAAAATATATCCATTAGCTGTCGCAAAGAAAGAAATAACAATTGATTTACCAAACCAAAAAATCTTGGGCCCAGAAAATGAAGTCTTGGTGGATCACTTTGATGTTGAAGATTACAGAAAAGAATGTTTAATTAACGGTTTGGACGATATTGGAATTACTTTGAAGAATGAAAAGTACATTACTGCATACGAAGAAATGAGAAGAGTTAAATTTTCATTCTTGGAAGGTGGTTCCAAATTGATCGTGCCAGTCAAAGGAACTAAGAAGTCCAAGTACGGTGTCAAAGCACAAGAATGGTAAAATTTCAACCTTCACTGGTGCTTTTACCAATTTAGCATTTATGTGTTTTCGTTCCGTTCATCAAGTGTATTTCATTATTTATTTATTTAGTTTTTTATCTAAGTCGTACCAATTAATTAATTTATTTATTATAAACCTCTTTACGTTTAAACATTTTTTCACCGATCAGTGTAGCAACTACCTAGTAATGACTAAATCAGAGTAATCGTTTGTATTTTCTATCGTTAACCCATGTTCATTGGCTAAGTGTAACATACAGATGAAGTAAAAACTAGTTGATAGTTCACTTTTCTCCTTTGGAGAATACTTTTGTGTAGTTTTTGAAACAATTTCAGTAAATTTCACTTCTTTATTGTAAAGTTCCTTATTTGCTTTTTTATTCGAATTCAAATCGTCTACGGTTTGAACATTCTCTGTGTTTTCCTTATTTGATTCTTCATCATCAAGCGCCTGAGCATCTCTTTTGTTAGCCAGTGAGACTTTCTCTAACTCTTCCCACAAATTATCTTTCAACAGTTTGATGTTAACTCTCTTTGCTACTCTTGAATAACTCAAAGCTCCCTCCTTTTTCCTCAAAGGTTGTGAAAAAATGTTTTCATCTGGTTGTGAACTAATAGGTATGTCTGGAATGTCATCGTCATCATCATCCACATCATTGTCAAACTGATCAAATCCTTCATTTCCTATGTTATCATCACCGAAATTATCAGGATCCATGTAATTATTGACGTCTCGTTCTTGATCTTTGTAAGTGTTTGCAAAAAAGGTTTCATCTGCAATCTTTTCATTATCATATCTACTCAATTTTGTGGGCAGTCTCTTTCTCTTTGTTAAAATGGAACTTATTTGTTGATTAGGTTTGATACTCAAAAAGACCAATCTTTTTGTTGTGAACTGTAAATCTTCAGGTAAAGTGTTTGAAGTTGGATGAACCCCTCTATCTTTTTCTGGCAATAGTATTCTATTTTCTTGTTTTGGACGTGCAAACAACTCCTCGGTAGAAATGTCATTGTCGTCGTCAAAGAAATTCACTGAAAATGGTTCGTTTTTTTTGACAGGTAAGATGTTATTTTCATCTATACGATCAGTTTGTTCTGCTGTATTTCGTGACAATCCCGTTGACTGTTTTGGATACTCGGATATCTCGTTTTCCCCCATGGTCTTTTGTTTATTTAAATTTCTTGCCATTGTAATCTTCCAATGCTCAGGTCCTCTCCAGTTTTGTTTTAACATTTGATCAAAGTATAACGCTATTTCTTGACCACCTTCCTCATCTTCAACATCATCTACTCTACTAACAAAACTCTCATCAAAAAGTTTTGTTAAAGTCAAATTTGGACCAGAATAGTCTGATTCATTATCACCATCAAGGAACAAGGAAAATTGGGTACGACTGTGATTACTTATGTTTGTACCATTGACATTATTATCGTTAAAGTTATCAAAGTTGTCGCCTTCAAACTGTTCATTGTCATCGTTATTAAATGCTGTAGAATAATCAATCTGCCCTATTTGTTCTAATAGCTGTGCAGCACTGGCTCCATCTTTAGTGATTAGCTCCAATTGTTCAAGAGAGGGGCATACTTTGGTTTCTTCGGATAAATTACCGGGGAGTAGTTGGAAAAGTTTATCAATATTTGTATGTAAATCTTCAAGTTTCACTGATGACTCATTAACATCATCAGTTTCTTTTCCTTCCAGTATATTGATTTGATTTTCTTCGTCTACATTTACCAGCTCTTGTGATTTCTCAGTGGTATCAAAAACTATACGCCCTTGGCGATTCATCTTCAACATATTGGACAATAAACTTTTCGATCCTCCTTCATCGAAATCAGATAATGCCTTCTTGAAAATGGGATCCACAAAAAGTTCTTTTTCAAAATCCTTCAACCTTATAGCATCAAAGTCCTTCACTATCGTTGTTGAGTTCCTTATTCTTCTAGACTTGGTCTTTTTTTTCTGTGGATCTGCAAACTCTTCGTCTTCTTCATTTTCATCATCGGTGATACTTTCGTGAATATCTTTGGATGCACTCAAACCTGATAACAATTTCCCTGTTTCTGTTGCCGCTGAGTCAATTCTAGAGGCGTAAATCTTAATACAGCCATCCAGTGTTGTAGAGGCTTTTTGAAAATTGATGCTGTCACCGTCTTTAAGTCCTGACAAATCATGAAAATAATCAATCAAAGCAAGGTCCCAACTGTTTATCGAATTGATTTTCTGTAAAATATCAAAAGGATGTAGTTATGCATTTAATGCACAAAACTCATGTTAGTATCAAAGTTGAACACTTTGCCCAGAGGAAAATTCAAAAAGTGGAAGCTTAGTTGTACATACATTATCAGTAGCCATACGAATCCATAACTCATAATTGTCCGTTGACGGCTGAACAGCAGTAGCTGCTATGTTGTTTTGAACAGCCATCTACTTTGAATATTTGCCCTTGCTTGTTTTAATCTTTAAGTTTGCTAAACGTATCAATAGATGTGTAATATCAAATTTCCGTTCTTTTTGCAGTAGTAATTTAGATCTTTTCCGGTAGTGTATTCTTTAACGCTTCGCTATTGATCTGCACCTTACGCTCCACTTAGACACACAGCACAAAACCTAAGATCTCCTTGCTTTGGTGTCAGGTATCTACAAATTTGTAGTGCTGAAAATCGTCTATTTGAAGTTGATGTAGTTAATTGCTTTAACATTGCATCCATCATATTTGAAACAAGCTCTAATTTTTGTTTGTTTACTTTTCAAAATAAAACATAAAACGCGTACCAGCCACATGACAAAATGTGGCTGGTACGTTTATAAGTTGCACGGTTTTTAGATTGGCAGTCATGTTAAAATTTAAATCAAAAGATAAAAAGGGGAAAAAGGGAAATTTGAAACTAAATGGATACAAAAAGGGGGTAATATTGTTCAAGGTGATGTTTAAAAAGGCAGAATTGATATACCGACTTGATAAAACACTTTTTTCCTTGTATTTCTATGTATTATGTGTACGCTATTTACTAGGCAAAGAGGGCAATATCAAAGAAAGTAACCTTACTCATGTCATTGGTTATTAACCGCAAACTGAACGAAGTATTAAAATTTCTTATTGAATGGAATGTTTTACTTACAGATCCCCCAGTTAAGGGTTTTCTGTGTGAAATATATTTTTGTTTCTTGAGTTCTGCCCAAAGTAAAGGAAAAGAAAAAATATCATGGTTACAGTTTGTTAAATGTTTGAACTCTTTGAATAAAATTACTGGCGGTTCAGGTATTAGTTGTGAGCCATCAAATGCATTAGAAATGGTTTACAATGATCCATTTAAATGTTTCAACAGAATTTTGACTATTGACCGTTTGAGTCTTTCAATAATCATGAATTTCCAAAAGTCATCAACAAGTACATCAGTAAAACCGAATAAAGTAGAAAGTGATAAGCAAAGTAAACCACTTGAACCGGGTACTGATTTGGAAGTCAAAAAACCTTTTAACAAAACAGAGATGTATGATAAATTGATTGGATTGATCGATGGACCACAAACTAAAACTGGGAACTCCAATAACGATACATACAAGGCGTCAAATAATAAACTGATACCTGTTGACCCGGATGATATATATACAACTACTACAACTAAGAGTCGTCTAGAACAACTGTCATACCTGTTAAATTTACAATCGGGGTCTAAGGCACTAAGTAAAGAAAAAGCTAGATTGAGAACAACAATTACAACATTTTTTGATTTCTGCAGTGATAGTGAGCATGCGGAAATGTTAATTCCACTGACTACTTTCAACAGAGACTCAAATTATTGTAGTATGAGTGATAGTAAATGGAATGAGATTTTGAGTAAGAAAGACAAAGAAAAGTTCAGACAACTAGCTAAATGTATTGAAAACAAAATTCATTTTATTCCAATTATTCAAGCTCAGACAGAAATTCAATCTGGAGATTGTTCGTATCTAGATACATGTCATAAGATGCATAGTTGTAAATATATTCATTATGGTCAATTGATGCCTAGAAATCAAAATGAAGACAAAGAGGTGACTGAACACAATCAAAATGTAAAACAAGTATTGAGAGTATCAGATTATACAAGAGGTGAGATAATGTCACCTTATATTAAACCAGTATTACCAGCTCAATGGATCAATTGTGATGTTACAAAATTAGATTTTAAAGTTTTAGGTAATAACTATGCGGCGATAATCGCAGATCCTAGTTGGACAATTCATATGAATTTGAATTATTCTAGTTTGACCGATAATGATCTTTCATCATTGAAGATGGATTTATTACAAACAGAGGGATTATTCTTTTTGTGGGTCACAGGCAGAACAGTCGAAACAGGACGTGAATTTCTTGAAAACTGGGGTTATAAAGTGAAAAATCAAATGACATGGATAAAGACAAATCAATTGATAAAAACAATAAGTACAGGTAGAACTGGACATTGGTTGAATCATTCAAAAGAACATTTGTTAGTTGGTTTAAAAGGAAACCCAAAATGGTTGAATGTAGCTATGGATCCTCAAATACTCATTTCATCAACTCGTGAAACATCAAGAAAACCTGACGAAATTTACGGTATAATAGACAGATTAGTTGGACCATCTGCCCGGAAACTTGAAATTTTTGGACGACAAAATAACACTCGACCTGGATGGATAACAATTGGTAATCAATTGGATGGCACTAGAATAATTGAAAAAGAACTTGCTAACAAGTATTTTTCAAGTGAGTGTTACCAAAAGTCATTAGTTACCAAATAAGATAACAAAAAGTACAAGATAAGAACGCATAAATATCCAAATATTACATAATTGCTGACATGTGCTGCATTTTCGCACCTGTCGTGTCCTCTCAACAAAAATCTAAGCCAATCAACGCACTGAAATTCCGTTTCACAGGCGAGTGAGAAAAGTGGTGCGAAAATTTTTGAGTAATGGTTTGTATGTGGAGTGGTAGGAGGGAGGTACAGAGAGAGAGAGAGAGAGAGAGAGAGGTGATAGATTGTCGTTTGTACTGACTGTCACTGTTGCCTGTTGTCTTGCCTGTTTACCTTACTCACTTACTAGCTTGGTCATTTTCTACTCTTTGTTTGGTGTGATGTGGTGTGGTTGTTGGTGTTTTAATTGATAGTTATCAAATTAATGGTTATAACTGTTGACATTATATATGTAAAAAATTTAATTTAAAAAAAAAATCTTTTTGACTGTACAGATTTTAATATAATCAACTAAAACAATGTTCAGAAAAATCGCACAAAGACAATTACAAGCCGTTGGTAGAAGATTTAACTCCAATGCTGCTAAGTTAGATGGCCCAGCATTTAAGGCAGCTGATGCAGCTAAAGCTAAAGCTTTTGCTGAACACTCTCAAGCAGTTATTGACCACTCTGGAAAGACCACTGCTATGTGGAAAAAAGTTACTTATTTAGTTGCTTTCCCAGCTATTGCTTTAGCTGCAATCAACACTTATATTGTTGAAGCTGAACATGCTGAACACAGACAACACACCAAACATTTATCAGATGAAGAATGGCCAAAAGATTACCCATACCAAAATGTTAGAAGAGTTAACTTCTTCTGGGGTGATGGAGACAAGACTTTGTTCTGGAACCCAGATGTTAACAGACACGTTCAATCAAATTAAATTCTTTGAGTTTCTACTTTCAGAGCTTGATTTGAGAAAGCAATCATAACACATAATAACACAAAAAAAAATTAAACTTATTAAAAACAAAAAAAAAATTAAACCCATAAGAAACTGAAACGATAGAGTTTCATTTTATTTATTCATGAGTAGTGTTTAGAATGAATCAACAGAGATATTTGAAATGTGATTTACAAATTTTATCGATGTAAAGTGGGAGTAAGTGTAAAATCTTATCTCTTTGCCCGATACTGTTTGTCTTTTGTCTTTTTTTTTGTTTCTCTGTCTTTTAGGGTGGTTTTCATTCTTTATTTATATACATTATTACTATTTCATTCACAGATTTCGACTTGAATTATTAAATTAAAATTCATATAAAATCAGCGTTTAGTTATGCGTAAAATGAGTTCTGTAACGTACTATACCAATAAATTACAAAAAGAAAGATCAAACAAGTGGGGCGAGATTCAACCCTAAAAACCAAAACGCAAAACTGGTAGATTAACACAAGTGTAAAATTCTGTTACACAATTAAAAACATAGTATACTCGTATATATGTATAAAAATACAAACATTACAAAATCATAAAGCTGAAAAAATGTATAGATTATTAGTAGCAGCAATGGCAACTGAGTTTTCTAATGGATGCCAACTCAAGTGTAAAATATTCTTTTTAAAATCAATTGTTTCGAAATCCATCTTATTACTCATTGAGAAATTGGCATTATTTCTTCTTTTACTTGAATTCAATTTTTTAGCTTTAAAAGCAGATTTATCTGCTTGTAGTACAATTTCCTTTTCGGTATCATCCACATTTGTCGAAGAAGAAGGTGTTGCTGTTGTTGATGAAGATGATGTAGCAGATTTAATATTAAAAGAAGAAGAACCAACTGAATCTGTATTGTTATTACTTCCATTAACAGCATTTTGATAAATCATGAAATTATTATTATATGAACCTGTCATAATTGATTTATTATCACCTGAAAATTGAACTTCAAATTTATCAAAAATAGCGTCATTTTCATAAGTATCACATAATCTATCTCTCAATTGTTCGTGAATATTAAATGTCTTAATTGGTTCAGTTTCCATTGCTATATCCCAAATTTTAACAGTCATATAATCTCTACTAACGATATATTTACCATTTGAAGAAAATTTAACATCTGAAATTGAAGAAGTAATTTCAGTGAAAAAATTATGATTTGATGGATCCATATATTCTTCAAAAATTTTGGAATGACTATCACATAAAGAATTAACTCTCATATCATTCAATTTTATAGTACCTTTTGAAGAAGAATACATGAATAAATTACAATCAGTTGGATGAAATTCAGCAGATGTTATAACTTCTGTTAATTCTTCCATATTAACAGGTTTAATATCAACTATATTGAATGATTGATCAGCTATACCAAGATTCCATAAATTAATTCTTAAATCATCAGAAGATATAAAAGTTTCTTGATCAGAATTAACACTTATTGAATTAATATGATAAGCATGAGCATTTGCGTAAATTTTTTTAGGTTGAGCAGCTGTTATTGTATCATGCATTGTTAATTTGGGTAATTTTAAATTTGATACAGAAGTTAAAAATTGTTGTTGCTGTTGTAAACTTGAATTATTATTGTTATTATTATTATTATTGTTGATGAAATTATTATTTGTTTGAAATGATGTAAATTGAGGTAAATATGATGATGAATTGTTTAAATTATTATTTGAACCTTGTTCAGTTAAATTATTTTCTGAAACCATTTTAATTTGTTTTTCAAAAATTTTCCATAATTTAATTGTTTTATCATTTGTTGATAACAAGAAATTTGATTGATTTGATCTTTTTAACCATTTAATTTTATTTATTTTTTCTTCAATTTCAAGTGATTTTAAATAATCAAACTCTGCATCATGACTTTGAAATTCTGTGTAAAATCTGTATTCACAATTTTTTTTATTTTCATTTCTTTCAAATAAAACAACTCTACCACCACGATCACCAGTTGCAAGAAATTCACCGGTATGATCAAATTCAACAGTAGATATTATATCAGCTTCAGTTATATTTTCAATATCACCTTTATCACCAAAACATTGGCTAAATTTCCAAGATGATTCTTCCATTTTGTAATTATGTTGTTAGATGAAATAGAAAAGGATAGTAAAAAAAGAAGAAAGCTAAAAGTAATGAAAATGCAAAAGAGTTAAAAAACAAAAAAAAAAAGGTCAAGTGAAGGGTAAGGGACACAAGACGCAAAAAGTGGAATAATCTGAATTGAACCAAGCAAATTGAAACGAATCAAAAGATTTGAAAAAGCAGAAAAAATATGAAAAAGATGAAAAATATGAAACACTCAATTGGAAGAAGTAAATGTACAATAGAATAGAAAGATATAACACACAAGCACAAAAAGCAACTACAAATCTCGATAAGACAATTAAGATGTAGTTTTGGTAAGAGTGATGCTATTGAAAGTTAATTGAAACCACTGGATCGCAACAATTGGCACTGTTAAAGAGAAGAAGTCTTTTCGAAAGTGGTATACTCAACAAAGCTAATGGAAGTAAGTATCAAACCAAACTAAAAGCTCAATGAGTAAATGAAACGATGGAACGATGAAACAACAAAAAAGAAAAAAAATTCAGTGATTGGAAATTGTTTTTTTGAAGTATGCAAATATGATTATTTCTTATATCTCTTATAGATACATATAACAATATATCTATATAACTAAGGGGAGACAAATGTTCTAGATGTGTAAGTATGTATGTATTTATGTGTGTACAGCTTTGATATAAATTAAAATGTTTAAATGTGATTCATTGAAACAGAAAACAAAGAAGATATTGATGTGAAAACACAATTGTTGTTGTTAATAAAGTTCAATGATGGTATTGATGATGATGATTGTACTTATTGCCTCCTTCTACCAAATGCCTTCACACACACATCTCCTACTCCAATATCCAATATTTTGCCTCATTTACTGTTTAATTATCAAAATTGAGCTTCTCTTTTTCCTTTTTCTCTCCCCTTGCGCTGCGCTGCGTTGGACGGAGAAAATAAGCAGTAAAAAAAATTTAACAATATAATAGACGGTGTACGGATGTGTGTCTGTAACAAGTGGAGCAATATAATTTAGGGAGAAAAAATACAACAGGGATACTGTTGTGGGTGCAATATTAGGGGTAGATTGAACCAGTTACTGTTGATGTGTTGTGGTAAAGGTCATTAAATAGCAAGAAAAGAGTCTTGTCGTAATTGTATGCTGTTTATGTTGTGATATCAGTGGATTGTCATCTAATCCAGCGTTGATGATAATAGTCAAAGATCACGTTTTTTAGATTGGTAGCGTTTGAGGGAAGCATAGGAATTTAAATTCAATCTAATTAGTTTAATTTGCGTTGTTTGTAGTTGTTCAAGTACTTTCGTTACCCATTGTTATGAACTGTGTTGTTTGTAGCGTTACATCAAAAGACAGAGAATTGATTCATGTGAATATGTATAAGTTTAGCTGATAATAAGTAAAGCATACCTTATATTTGTCTGCAGTTACTTTTCCGGGGTTTTATCATCTCAGCTAATACTCCAACAAACTGGACTCGAGTTTCCGTTGGATTTCATGTAGGTTCTGATAAAATTGCAAGTATGCTACAGCTTTTGCATTAAATAATAAATTTTTCTCTTGTATTATGAATATACACAAACATTATAAAGAAAAGAAAAATCAGGAAAATAGGTTAAAACACACATACACTTGTATACGAGTTTTTAAAAAAAATTTTAAAATTTTAAACTTTTTTTACATGTTTTAAGCATTTTGTTAGAAAGGAAAAAAAAGCAACAGAGATAAATCGAAAAATCAACATTATAAAAATTAAATTTCAAATTTAAACGGTAACTTTCTTAGCAGCATCAGCTGGGGAGACTTTCTTATCCTTGTTGAATCTTTGTCTAGCTGGTGGAGCTCTAATTCTTCTAGCAGTTCTTGATCTAACTCTAACAATTCTAGCGTGAATAGCACATGAGACACAGTAGTGCAACTTGTTGTACAATTTTGGTAATGGGTATTCATCGTAGACTGAAGCTTCAGATAAATCTCTAACAGCAGCAGCTTCAACCATGTTTCTGATGGTGACTCTCTTGATGGCCTTATCTTTTGGAACACATCTTGAACAGTTAATACATCTAACTGGCTTGACGTGACCTCTACCCTTCTTGTTTCTTCCGTTGGATGATCTCTTCTTTGGCATATTGACTATTTTGAAATGGGAATAATTATCAAAAAGAAAAGATAATTTACAATGTTAGTATTTTTCAGAAAGAAAAAAATTGTTACAATGTTTGTCTTGTATATTTTCTGCCCATGCTGAGTTAAAGTCATTGAGTGATTGCTATTGTTGTGAACACTCTTTTTCTTGTTCACCATTGGTGTAATTTTCGTTTACTGAAAAGCCCTCCTGCAAATTAAATTCAAATATAGATTGTGCTTATAATCGAGTATTAAGGTCATTGTAAACACAGTGAATCAACCTTGTTTATATTAATGCGTTCTCTGATGTTTTTCAGTTTAGTATCAATTGGAATAAAACTGCTGTATCGAATAAACATAACCTATTTCTTAAAGGGCATTTTCCTAATACTGAGTTACAATTTCAACTTGTTGTTGTAGCTGTCTTTGCCTTTGGTAGTGAAAACTTTCTCTCTCTGAGACCTCATTGGGGGTAACCATTTGATAGACATTAAAATACAAAAACAATTTCTGTGATGATGGGGGTGGTGTTGTTGTTAATAAGCTACATACCTAGTTATATATCGTTGATGATATTAGATTCTTCTTTCAAAAAAGCTAAAATAATATTAACGTGTATAGATTGTATACTTTAAATTGATATATTTTAATTAGTGTAGAATTTCAGTCAAAATTGTGAAAGACTCAAAGAGTATAGAGACATTGAACACTCAGAATAGTATGCAAATGCAAAGAGAGAGTTAGAGATTGTGAGTGAATGATTGAGAGTATGGTGTATAGTGGTGGGTGAAAAATTGGCTACTAAGGAGAACAAGGCATACCAGGGGGGAAGTAGTAGGAAGCACCAGTAGAGGTGCTGCTAGCAGGGTGCCTTGTACGTTGTACGCGGTGAGAACTACCCATGGACAACCCCAGTGGCACTGAAAAATTTGTGCTGAATACTGGATGAAGTTGACCGGAAATAATAGTTGGCAGACAATCTACAGGTGCGGCATGAGAATGAAGAAAAGAGAGCGAGACATAGGTGGTAGGTGTGGATTACGCACTAGTATTTCAAACAAAACTACAAACCCTTAAGTAAGTCACGTGAAAGTAACTGAGAACAAAAAATTGTAAAACTTATCCGTGCAGAGGTGTCTTATTAATTATTTTTAAAAGTTTAGCACACCTCTACACCGCACTCGTTTATTTCAAAATTTTAAAATTTCTTTTTCAAAAATTCAACACTTTAGCACAGCCTTTTATAGAATAAAATGTTTCAACGCTCATTGGCTGCCATGCCCGTGGGAAGATGACAAAATCACACCACACATTTTCTCCAGCGGGTGCAAAAAATCACCACTACCACTACCACTACTACCACTACACGTCACAGGCTGGGCTTGGGCTCCCTTATACTCCTGGTTTACTTAGTAGCAAATTGTTAAGGTAGCTGTTATGCTGTAATTGGTCTGTAGTGGTAGTGAGTGAGTATGCTCTTCACTTTGTGTACTACTACACTCTATTGAGCTCTAAGTGCTAACTGCTAACTACTAACTACTGTAGAGTGCTGGATTATTCATATCGTGTGTAATCTTCTTATCAACAACCACCAACTAATTTATCAGTTATAGATTGAAGTGATTTTAAGAGACTGAAATCACTAGTACCTTTATATCACTACTCCTAGTTCTGTTTTGTTTCCGCATATTAGAATTCTTGTATCATATAAAACCACCAATATACAACACAGTATGTTCATTTCATGACAATAGCTAACTACACAGACACAAACACTGGTTGACACAATTTTTTTTCGAAAATAATAAGCATGATGGGAAGAGACGGATGCTTTGTTGCACCGACATTACTGTAATTGACAACCACCATATATGTACACAATTATCTAGCACAATGGTCCATGCCATTTTATATTTAACCCATAATGACGATCAGTATGAGACAAACTGTAGCCAATCAGTAGGCTTCAACATAATTGAACTATGACACACTTCAACCTTCACAACACCACCATAACATGTTTTCGCTCTTGAGCAGACTGGATCGTTAATATATTTATATATATCTCGAATGCGCTTCCATATTTGAAATGCTTATCCATTCATACCTTCCCTCTTGAGTTAATTTGCTCATATACAAATCCTGTTTTTACTTTTTGTTTTTGTTTTCCCATCGCTTATATTTATCACCAGTTTGAAAAAAGAAAAGTGTCACATACTTGTTTCAAACAAAAACATTGTATACTAACTAAATTATCTATATTGGTCTATATTATCCCTGCACCTCTTTTTTTTCTCTCTTTTTTATCCACAGATGTTAAGACAAACTTTAAGATTAGCCACTAGACCAGTGAGAGCTTTCTCTACTGCCACTGTCAGATTCAATGCTCACAGTTCAACTCCTAAACCATTCAAGACCGCTAAATCATTAAGCGAAGTTACTGATAAATTTGACTTGGTTGGTCCTGGTGCTCAACCAGGTACTGTTCCAACCGATTTAGAACAAGCTACCGGTTTAGAAAGATTTGAATTATTAGGTAAATTGGAAGGTGTTGAAGTTTTCGAAACTGAACCATTAGATTCTTCAAGAATTGGTACCATGGCCAACCCAATCGTTGTTGACTCTTATGATGATTACAGATACGTTGGTTGTACCGGTTCTCCAGCTGGTTCCCATGAAGTCTTATGGTTAAAGCCAACCACCGAAAAAGTTGGTAGATGTTGGGAATGTGGTTCCGTTTATAAATTAAACTACTTAGGTACCGGTGAAGACCACCACCACTAAGTTATTCAATTGTCTTTTTCGCCCTTTATTCAAAATTAATAAACAATTTTTTTTTAAAAAAAGAAAATAACAATATGAAATTCATTTATCATGCAACCTTTCTCTACTTCCCTTTCTTCCCCCACGACAATCATAACAAAATACAATTTATTATTTATAAAATCAAACATTCTTGAGCTAAGAAGATACATTTGAAAATGAGGAATATAAGACAAGGAGTTTTCAAAAGTTGAGATTTTAAAGCTTGGGGTCACTCTAAGTTGTTTGTCTTTTGAATGCACTTGATCTTCCTTTCTTCCTTCCATCTCCGTTTAGATTCTTATTTTCCCATTATATTACTATTTATTTTATATTTTCCGTTTAATTAACAACTTTAATTAAATTCCAACATTCCAGGTAAATTAGATTCGGGCCAGTCTACTCGATGTAAATCAACAATTGATGTGTATTTGATAATTTATATACTCCACAATTGGTGTACAGTAGTTAAATAGGCCTAGAAGTTTCAAATGCTTTGTCTGCGCCATTAGCCATAGCACCAGCCACAAAATTCCGGCCCGTTTTATGGTAAAAAAATACTGCACCGCCCGCTGGTGCACTGCCTTGTGTAATCGTTATTTTTCCAAATCTTGCTTTTTCAGCCGCATATTACCCTTAAAAGTAAAAATACCGAGACAAAATAAATAATAAACAGATTAAATACCATTGCACCGCCATAAAATCTTAGATTTGGAAAAGTGTCAACGAATTACCGGTAGTAGCAGTAGTACCAGTCGTAATAGTAGTATTATATTCTGTTGAGCATCTTTATTTTCGTTTCTTACACATATCTTCAATACTCCTGGTCCCATTTACTTTTAATTGGCAATATACACTTTTGCCAAATATAATAATCTCTTGCCAACCTCTCGACACAGCATGACTATTACAACCGATCTCTCTGAAAAACCACATGTTTTATTTCTCGGCGATTTAAATGAATCTCTACCAGAGTACATTGAATTCACTGAGAAATTCACCGTTATCAAGTACACACTCGTTACTAAAGAGCAGTTCATCAGTGATTTATCAGACAAGCTTTCCAAGATCTCGGCAATTTACGCAGCTTGGCAAGCTTTCTCAAACATTGGTGGATTAACAGCAGATATTATACAACACTTACCCCAAACTTTGAAAATAATCACAGTTTGTTCAGCAGGTTTTGGTGGACTAGATCTAGTCAAGCTACGTGAGCGTGGAATCTCATTCTGTAACACTCCAACTTTTGGAGCTAGTGACGTTGCAGACACAGCTTTACATCATGTCTTGGAAGGTTTCCGTAGTTATGCCACTTTTGATAAAAAACTAAGACAGGTGAAAGATACTATAAAGACAAGAGTTGTTTTGGAAAGGGCCTTCTATAGCGATTCTAACGAAGAAATCGATTTCAGCTCTATCAAACACACAGATTTTGCATTTGGTCATTTAATGAACCGTGCAACTCCTGTCATCTCACCAAAGGGTAAGACTGCTACAATTGTCGGATTCGGTGCAATCGGTAAAGAAGTGGCTAAAAGATTGTCTGTGCTCGGGATGAACATACACTATGTTAAAAGATCAAAGTTGTCCGTCGAAGAAGAACAAGAGCTAGGTTTCCCAGTTAAATACCACGCATCCTTGTCAGATGCTGTCGAAGCAGGCACAAATTGTATAATCTTGTGTGTTCCAGGAACCCCAGACACCCATCATTTAGTTAACAAAGATATCATCAGTAAGCTCGATGGCGCCGTGCTAGTCAACGTTGGTAGAGGATCTTTGATTAACGAAGATGACTTGGTTCAAGGGTTGGATAACGGTAATGTCTTATCTGCGGGCTTAGACGTGTTTTACGATGAACCTTTAGTTCCTGCAAAATTGATCGATCGCCAAGATGTTTCTTTAACTCCTCATATTGGGTCATCTACCATTGACAATTTCAACAGAACTGCCATCTTTTGTCTGCATAACATTGCTTCGACTATAATCGAAGGCAAGACCGAAAACGTGCAAAATTAGTGAAATTCTGATTCAGTGAACGTCCTCTTAAAAATTGAGAAATTTTATATTACTGCTTATCTATTTGTACCACCAATATAAAGACTTTCTTATAAACTCATTGCAACGGCAATTGACAGACCCTTTGGTACTCACCGGCGTAGTTTTTATACAAATCTTCCCAAGCACTCACTGCATCACAATCGTCAATAAACTTGAACCCGTATTTTCCAGCCAACTTTTCATCGCACCTTATTCTTTGCTCAGTTGCAAAATGAACATCATGAGCCAAGGAAAACCAAGGCTTTGGTATTGGATAGTCACTGTAATGAATCAATTTAGCATTTTTGTAAATCTGATCAGCGTTCCATCCGTAATTAGTCGCTTTCGTATCGTGATCAGCAGACCAATAAGGTTTCCAAATATTCTCAAGCATCTTGTTAATATTCTTATTGTCCCTTTGAATTGCGACAAACGGTAAATCGACAGGATCCGCCAAGTACGACTCATGCGCTATTTGTGAGTCAGTACGTAAATCACCAGAAAGGAAACCATACGGATTATGAGGCATGATCATAACTAGTGGTTTGTAAAGATCGTTGGATACTTGGAAAACGTTTGCCTTAATTCTATTATCGATATCTATCAATTTGTTTATTATGTCCATGTCATACTCATTTTTTGATTTCTTTTCCGATAGTTTGACAAGCGAGTCAAATATCTCCAAGTTTGGTTCCAGTACCATTATATATGTTCCAAAAGTATAACTGGTTTTCATCTTGTGTGAGAACTGGACGCCTGGCTTCATCGAGGGTAGCGAATTGTATAACGTGTAGTATGTGTTTGAGCATGACTCACGACTTATTTCAAACTTGTTACCTGAAATGTAATCATCAAAAATCTCTATTGTCTTATCTCTTTCCTCAACAGTTTGTATATTATACTTTTTTCTAATCGCCTTGTCGAATTCCAATTTGACCTTTTTCGCAGTGTTGGAAAATTCGTTATATGCCACAGGCAACGCAATCATTGCAGGTGGTAAGAAGAACAGTTCGTCCATTGTAAGCTTAACTGTGGAATCCGAGTCAAAGTAAACCACTCTATCGTATTCCACCAGGCTGAATGCGTACAATTTAGTGAATGACGATGCCCATGTTGAAGACTCGGACTTGTGATTTATCTCGGTGACGGGTTTTACTTTGATTCCGAGCGAATCGGCTTTATCCAACAGCTCTGCAGCGTCTACAATCTCGTCTAATTTCTCACTGTAAATCAGCACTAGATCTGCTTCTGTTACTTTTAGCAAATTTTGAAAGTTCATGATAGCTGAACATAAGTAATTCAAATCAGTGGCATATTGCACGTACGCGTACCTTTTCCAGTCAATCTTTTTCCCATGTTCTGAAACTTGATAATAAATCTGGTTGATAGTCTCGTATGGGACCATCTTGACATCACTATAAGTGAAAGGCAGCGAGTTTAAAGACTCAGATAATGGCATATAGCCATGATCGCTGGTTGATTTCGGGAGTAGTGGTAATTGTAGTCCAGTTTCGCAAAATGTGTTGAGCAGCGAAACCAGTATATACAGGAGAGTTATCAACGGTACCAGCTTCTTCAAGCTTTTAATGATTAGTTTTGCACTCATTGTAATATTGGATGTTCAATCAATGTTGTATGTGTAAAAGAACAAGTAACTTACATATATATATTCACCACCTACCACAATCAAATTTGCTTGAAAGTTGTAGTCAATTAGATAAAAGATATATAAAATAAGTTTTTGACCGTTTATCTTTCCAACGGTCAAGATCCGTGCGGCTGATGATTACCTGAATATTTATTTCAAAGTAAGTGTTACTCAGACCAGTGAAGTACAGTAAAGATCTTATTGTTTTACAAACTGTTCTGAATGATGAGTTACTACTAGCTACTGAATCTAAAGAGAACAGTTGTATGTTACTTTATTTTTTATTGAACGAAAAGAATAACTATAACAGTAACAATAAATAAGAAAGGAAATAAATATATCTCGCTTTAGGAGTTTGTAAAGGGAGCATCCATCAGTTACAAATCACTTCTAGTGAATTTCGACAAATCAATTGGGTCTTTAGTAAGCAATGTCTTTGGACCACTGAATGGCTCGCATGTTTCTCTAACTGTGGAACCAATCTCAACAGGTTTACCATTTTTCAAACTGTCTAAAATTTCGATAACTTTATCACTTGTAAGGTCTTCGTAGTAATCATCGTTGACCTGTATCATAGGAGCATTAACACACGCGCCTAGACACTCAACCTCTTCTAAACTGAAAACACCATCCGCACTCATTTCTCCTGGTTTCAATTTCAAATGGTGCATAATAGTCTCCATTATAGAGTCGGAATTGCACAACTGACATGGTGTTGTGGTGCACACTTGAACATGAAACTTGCCCACAGGTTTACGCTGATACATTGTGTAAAAAGTGGCAACTTCATACACTCTCATTGGCGGCATATCCAACAATTTAGCCACATAGTTCATCACCGAGATTGATGTGTATCCTAGTTGACGTTGTCCCAAATCCAAGAGCCCCATTACCGCCGCTTTCTTATACTGAGGCGGATAACGTGCAATAACAGTCTTTGCCAACTCCATGTTTTCAGGAGTAAATTCAAATGGAACAGAAGGATTGTTTTCTTTAGTGTTTCTGTGAACAGAAATAATATGTGAATGTCTAACTTTTGAAGTAGTTTTCCCCGTCAACACAGATTGAGCATATGGGAGAAGCCAGTTTCTCGATCCCCAGCTTTTAACCAGACGTCTACTAATCATCGTTTGCATAGTGGGAGTATGTCTGCTTTGAGTTAATATAAACTGTAGTTTTGTAATTCTACTTATACCTGATTAAAGTCAAAAAAAGATAAATAAAAATGGAATTCAAGATATATAACTGATGTAGTAATCTATTAATGTACCAATTAGCTAATAAGGGGAAGTTTCTTCCCCTCATTTTCAAAGAATTATCAGCCATTGACACAGCCACACTTTAGCACACTCACCAGCCACAAAATAATTAACACAGCCTCATAACCGTTCAGCCGCATTATATAATTTGTTAAGCCACATTACCGCATTATATTATTTTCTGTGTTTTTTTTTTTATTATTTTTCATGTTTTCTGGTTTTTCTCTGCAAAATGACTCTTTTCTTGTCAGGTGAGAGCAGTGGCTTTCTGGTGGTGAATCACTTCTTATCTTGACAACTAACAAGGTTGGTACCATTCATTGTGAAGCTATGTTTCACCAGGATCAGCAACTTTAACTAATTGATATTAAATTTGTGTTTTCTTTACCGCTTTTTTTCGTTTCGACTGAGACCTTTGTTGGAGCTAGTTCTTCACCTAAACTCTTAAACCGTCAGAGTCATTCATTCACTTTAAAAGTTTTGCCATTACAATGTCTCCTCCATCTTCATACACCAGAGAACCAAGAGAGTTCAGCTTAGAGACTACTGTTGTTCAAGGAACACACAAGGATTCTAACAATGCCTCTGTGGCACCAGCATACTTATCAGCCACTTTCAAGCCAAATTCGTTGGATGACATGGGCGAGTACGACTACACCCGTTCTGGTAACCCAACAAGAACCAATGTCCAGAAACATTTAGCAAATGTGATCAAATGTAAGCATGTCTTTGCAGTCAATTCTGGTATGTCTGCCTTGGACGTTATTTCCAGATCTGTTAAACCAGGCGAAGAAATCATTGCAGGTGATGATTTATATGGTGGTACTCATAGACTATTAACCTATTTGAAAACTAAAGATGGTGTTGATTTAAAACATTATGATACCACAGACTTGGAAGTTATGAAATCTAAAATTACTTCAAAGACCAGAATGGTGTTTTTAGAGTCTCCAACCAATCCATTGATCAAAGTTGTCGATTTAAAAGCCATTTGTGATCATGCTCACGCAGTCAACCCAGACTGTGTTGTTGTGTTTGATAACACTATGATGTCGCCAATTTTAATGTCTCCACTGGAATTAGGCGCTGATATCCATTACGAATCTGCTACAAAATACATGAACGGTCACCACGATATTATGGCTGGTGTCATAGCCACCAACAGCGACAAGTTAGCTGAACAAATCTTTTTTGTTATTAATGCAACTGGTGCAGGATTGGCACCATTTGACTCCTGGTTATTACTAAGAGGTTTGAAAACATTAGCCTTGAGAATCGAAAGACAACAGGAATCTGCAATCAAAGTCGCAGATTGGTTATCTTCAAAAGGCTTTAAAGTTCGTTATCCTGGTTTGAAATCCCATCCACAATACGAATTGCACAAGAGTCAATGCAAAGGTCCAGGTGGTGTCTTGTCATTTGAAACAGGTGACGTTGAAGTGTCCAAAGCTATTGTCAACAGTTGTCAACTATTCTCGGTCACTGTTTCGTTTGGATGTGTCAACTCTTTGATCAGTCTGCCTTGTATGATGTCCCATGCGAGTATCGACGAAAAGACTAGAAAAGAAAGAGAGTTCCCTGAAGACTTGATCAGATTATGTATTGGTATTGAAAACGTCAATGACTTAATCTGGGATTTGGAAGAAGCTTTCAAAGCCGCTGGTATTAACTGAATCTATCGATTAGCATCTAGTGTTTTTTCCCAGCCAGCAAACTTTGCAATCCTGTTTTGTGATTTTGTATATGTTAATAAACTATGTATCTGGGCCATTGTGTCCATAGTTCGTCCATTACTTAGCACTCTTTAGTAATATACCACTAAACAAGAGTCTCCACACACTAAACTTATCATCCTTATATATATATATATAAAACGCATCCTTACACACCGCAAAAACAGAGTCCGCAGAAACTGGAAAAAGACTCAAAATTCAGACTCACTCTCTCTAAGGGGAAAAAAACACAACAAGCACAACATCAGCCAAAGACTAAAATAGAAGAAAAGTCTATCATGGAAAGTTGTAATAGCATACAATTGAATTGTTTATAGAGGTAAAAGAGTGATATTCCAACTTTGAATACAACTTGTAATTATACACCAACCACCTCGATATTCTTCAACAACTTGTCTTCATCTGTGTTTTTCTGTTCTTTTCATTTCATTTTCTTAACACTATCTAACAGCATAAGAAGGAGATTTCAGTAACTCTCAGTCCACCACTTTGACAATTATTAGACTTTTCATCAATAAACAGTGAACTTGCCAGTTTTTCTTCACCAAGTTGAAAGCCCATACATAGTTGGTCATAGAAAATATAAAGTCACTATCTGGGTACAGCTTTTGTTTCTAGTTACTTTACTGTTTTTTTTTTTTGTTCATTTTCACTTGCTGAAGGTAGTTTGAGAGTAAAGTACAATATACTGTGGTGAGAAGATAATAATTTTTTGTGCTTTTATTGTACTCTTTCCGTTTACCTCTACTTTTAAGTTTTAATCCACTGTTTAATTGACACCAATAATTATTAAATACCGGGGTTTGCATATATTCTTGCTATTTGAACTACAATAAGAGCTTAAATACTCTAATTAATTAACTAATCCAGCATTCACGTCCCATGTCCCAGTCGAACACTCCTCACTCGGGCCCTCCTGTTGCCAGTCAACCCGTGCCTCAAGAGCATCCACAGCAATCCCAACAACAACAACAACAACCACCACAACAGACTAAAACTCCACAACATCAATCAGCACCATCAAAATCAATACGCCAGTCTAGGTCGACGTCAACCGGATCTTCAAGTAATCAAGATGGTCGTAATATCATAGCATCTCATTACCAGATTGCTCAAAAGATAGGAGAAGGCTCTTTTGGTATTATCTTTAAAGGTTATGATTTATTGCGAGATAACCAACCTGTTGCAATCAAGTTTGAAAGTAAAAAATCTGAAGCTCCACAATTAAGAGATGAGTTCAAAGCTTATAAAATTTTAAACAATTCAATTAATAAATACGTTAGAGATGGTCCAGATCATGATTCTCATAAATTTCTTTCAATTGAAGGTATACCTAAAGTTTATTATTTTGGCCAAGAAGGTTATTACAATATACTAATTATTCAATTATTGGGTCCTTCATTAGAAGATTTGTTTGAATGGTGTGATAGAAAGTTTAGTGTCAAGACTGTTGCACAACTAGGTAAACAAATGATTCAAAGACTGCAATTTGTTCATGAAAATGATTTAATTTACAGAGATATTAAACCCGATAATTTTTTAATAGGTTCAAGTCCAAATGATAATATTGTTTATCTGGTTGATTTTGGTATGATAAAACAGTATAGAAATCCTGAAACTAAACAACATATTCCTTATAGAGAAAGAAAATCTTTGAGTGGAACAGCTAGATATATGTCAATTAATACTCATTTAGGTAGAGAACAATCAAGAAGAGATGATTTAGAATCATTAGGTCATGTATTTTTATATTTCTTGAAAGGTGAATTACCTTGGCAAGGTTTGAAAGCACCAAATAATAAACTGAAATATGAAAAAATTGGTGAAAAGAAACAATCCACATCAATCCAATCTTTATGTTATAAACTACCAAAACAGTTTGCTGATTATTTAACATATGTTAGAAATCTTAGATTTGAAGAAGAACCTGATTATGAATATTTGATAAATTTGATGGATGGTGCATTAGCAGAAGTTGGCGAGGTTGATGATGGATACTATGATTGGATGAAGTTAAATGGTGGTAAAGGTTGGGATTGGAATAAGAATAAAAAGACTAATTTGAACGGCTATGGATCAAATAATCAAACAAATAGACAGTTACATCAATCAAGCGCTAATCAAAATCAATATCAGCATCAAAATCATCAACAACAGCAACAGCAACAACAAAAACAACAACAACAACAACAACAGCAACAATACAGCCAATCTAAGTTAAACAGAAGTGATACAGGTAGAAGACAATCTCAAAACACTTATAATAGTAATAACGCCACAGGACATGTATACAATAAAGTCGATGAGAATACGAGATTGATTTCATCTTCCGGAGCAAACGGTCAATATGGAGCTTCTCAATCACAAGTGTATGCTCAAAATGGGTTTGGAGATGATGATGATTTCGAACAGGGATTTTTCAAGAAATACTTTTGTTGCTGTATATAAGGCACCGATGCAACTTGTCGCCTATATTATGTGATTGAGATCTCTCTTTAGGTCTACAGTTTGACTGTTGTACATTTTTCTTACTTTTTAGTTCTATGCATTCTGATTTTCTTCATTTTATTCTTGTTTTTATTGTTAATTTTTGTTTTTTTCTCTTCTTCCTTTTTCATTTAGTTTCTTTACTACTTTTACTTTTACTCATTTTACACATCTCTTATTATTTTGTGAAATTAGGTGTTATGCTATGCTACAGTCAACAGGATTTGACTTTAAAACCCATCATACTTTTTAATTTTATTACTTGAACTTTTTTTTTCTATTTATTACTCAGCTTCATTTTGTTTTACAGATTCTTACAACTATTATTTTTCATTTTTTGTACTTTTAAATGATTTTTTTAATTTGCCATGGGCACACTTTAAAGTGATACTTTGCTTAGATTTTTCACTGTGCTTTCTTTTTTTCTTAACACATGTTTTAACCTTTTCATTCATTTAATCTCAACATTTTTCTCATTCCGGTATTTTTGATTCAACGAGTAAGAAGATATCGTTGCTTTCCATTCGTAAAACATTTTGTGTGAAACTTTTCAAAACATTAACTTAAACCCATCACGCACCGTCTTTGAGTTGAGCTTGTTACGCACTTGTTGAAATTTCCTCACCACAGATCACGTAGTTACAAGTTGAAAAGAGTTACTGAGACATTTATCTTTTTCTTTTTTGTCAATCATTTATCTTGCAAACAGAATTTCAATTGATCTTTATTATTGAAATTTTAGACGAAACATTGGCGTTTTATATCTAATACTTGCAAATGTCGTCTACAGTCACACACGATTTGAATTCAGAGGTGTTGGTATACCAGGGACCACTACTATACACTGCAAAAATTTTGAAAATATACTATCCGTTATCCAAAATAACGAAATCTTTCCATGCAAAGGCTCCCAACACTATAATAGAGTCAACTAAACTTGATCCAAAGTTTCCATCAGAGTACCAGAATCAGAAATGTTACAAAGTTCATTACAAAGGATGGAAGGACAAATGGGACGAATGGGTTCTCAGTGACAGAATCCTCAAGATTGATTCGGAAAGTTTACTATTACAAAGAAGTCTCAAGATCCAAGTCAAGCAGCAAAAAGAGCAAGAAAATGAGATAGTGTCGTTGGATGGTGGCGAGTCTGGTAGAACGGAGAAGCAAATTGAAAATAAACGTAGTTTACAGCTGGATGATTCCAAAGCAGCATCTAGTAGAAGTAACAGTCCGTTGTTAAATTCTCATACTAATGGCAGGGTCAAGCATAAGGCAAACGGTCATTCAAATGGGCAATCACTATCTGAAAATGGTGGTTCTAAAAAGCATAAATCTGCTCATAGTGAGTTGAAAGTGGATATACCCGACAATATAAAGCTTTTTTTAGTCGATGATTGGGAACGTGTGACTAAGAATCATCAAGTGACAAGGTTACCTTGTACCTTACCTGTATCCAATATTTTAAAATCATACACTATCTATTTAGTTGAAAAACATCAACCCGGTTTTAGTTCTGATACTAAAAAACGAGGAAATCAAAAACGTCAACATTTTGATGATCCTGATTTAGATAATCAAATTGAACTCATAAATAGTGTAAAGACTTATTTTGACGAATGCTTGGGGTCTTTGTTGTTATACAGACATGAGCGTCGTCAGTATCAAAGTATCTTAGAGACATACCCTGGTATCAAACTGTCTGATATTTACGGAATCATTCACTTGCTACGACTGCTCAGTGTTTTGCCTAATTTACTGCTCTCTGTCAGTGTAGATTTTCAAAGTTTGAAAGTTACTAAACAGTTTTTGGAAAGTTTTTACAAGTGGGTAGATCAAGAAAGCGATACGTTATTTGTTAAAGAGACCAAAGTTGTTGACGGAATCGAAATTGATGATAGATATGAAAATAATATTCCGATATACTAATAGGTTTATCTGCTTTTTTTTTTATTACGTTTTACGATTACTACTGAAATAAGAACAGATAGCTTAATAGTAACTTGTAGCATCAGATTGGATTTCAAAGTCACACAAGTCATGTTTGAAACAATTTACGCAAATTCAGAAACGTTTGATGAAAAAGATATTAACTATTAAAAATAATACAGATTAAATAAATGATGTCAAAAAAAAAAAACCCAGAAAAAGAAAAAGAAACAAGATAAACAAAATAAAATTAAATTCAAGTGAAAATCACAAAATAGATATTAAAGAAGAAAAACACAAACAAAATCAAGGTGCCTTACCACTAGACAAAAACACGAGGAACCTATAAATACAATTCATTATTAATTATTGTTGTATTCAATTGATCAATTAGTTGCTTCATACCAAGATGAGTGTTGTCTGATGAAATATTGGAATTGACAAAATTTAGTTTCTCGGTATTGGAGTGGAAGGCATGAAATTCACATTTTGTCTTTGCCGAGTCAATTGAGGATCTTGAAGTGTTCATTGTTTTATCGTCAGGAAAACTTTGTCTTCTATTTGATTTTGAAGAAAGAGGACTGGCGAGAGTTGTTGCCGAGTCACTAAATTCTCTTTGATTGGAAATCAAGGTCTTTGAAGGAGGTGACAAATCAAACGAAGCAAACTTGTGAGTTTTTGGTGTGAAACATAAAGATGGCTCGTACACTAAAGTATCTTTTGATGCATTCAATGTCGATGGAATGTGATGGTTTCCACTGCTAGCAACAACTCTTTTAGTATGATCGTTAACGATTTCTTTGTCATTGAATACCGTATGTAGTCCAATGAAATTTTTATCCAGACTCAAAATTTGATTGTTGTTTGCATCATCAGTTGGTGCTATTCCAACTATTTGATTTTTAGAAGCAGGAATCAAAGTACCACATTGCGCATATGTGACGTTTATTTGAGATGACTCATCTTTAACAACACAGTTGATTGGAGATTGAATGTTATTATCTTTGTTCATTAATTGAGTATCATTGAAATCCCATTGTAAGATACTACCATCATTGGCACCACTATAAAGAAAGTCATACTTTTCCCAGTGTAAAGAGGTTATTTGATCATTATGACCTGATAGACTAGCTAATGGTTTTAAGTTTCTTATATCCCAAATGGTTAGTTTATTGTTCAAACCAGCTGAACAAAGATAATTTGAGTCTTGATTACACCATTTGACCAAGGAAGATTCAGTATTTGAGTTATGTTGAAGATAAAAAGATGAAGAGATTCCAGTCTTACAAGCTGATCTTATGTCGAATAAAGACACTCCTGAAGAACCGGCAAATGCCAATAAACCATCTTGATTTGCATTTGAATCAAATGAACAGACACCTTTAAATTTGGTTTTCAAGATAGGACAAGAAGATCTGGAAGTATCCCACAAAAAGATATTTTGATTGTATAAGGACAACAATGAATTTTTATTTGCCGATTTCCAAGATTCTGGAGTTGTATCCAATTTGTAAATGGTGTTGTTGTTTCCGACTAAATTGTCCGGAAACGATAAAGAGACATGTTTTTGATGATTGAACCTTTTGATGATTTCAGCGTTTTTAAAATTTGGATTTTCAACATTTGGTATTAATGTCAGATTAACAATTCCGTTATCATGGCCAGATAAAAGAAGTTGATTTTCTTTTAATTCCAAGTCATTGCTGGTATCTAACACATTGTACAACCATTTTAGTGAATGTATATTTGGGAGCGAGATTGAGGACAAGTGGGTAAGCAGATTGTCGTTTGAGTTCAAATGAAAGATTTTCAAACTGTTGTGTTTTGTGTTTGAGCCAACTGCAATGTAATTATTTTTCATTGTGATAGATGTTAAGTCATTGTTCGACTGAACATTTTCGTTGTCTATTTGCCAATAATTAGATTGAATTTGCATTGAATTAGAGTGTAGTTTATCTTTTTGGTTTTTTCTCAATTTTGAGATTTTTAAAACCAATTGTTTTCTTTTCATTTGACTTGCTAGTCTTTTCAACTCTGGATTGGTTGCTGTTGCTGTTCCTGGTGATGTTGATGATAGCATTTGGATTGTACTCTGAAGATTATCAATTATACTTAATGAAGAGTCTGGGGTAAAATGGTATCAAAGAGTGAAAATGTATTTAAGTATCGATTGAAATAACACACATCTTTTTTTTTTTTTTTTTCAAAACCTCCCATCATATGGGTATGTAGATTATCATTGGGTTTTCAATTGTGGTATATTTTGTGGTATATAAGTATTTAGACTTTTCAAATAACAACTCGTTAAGTTGACAAAATGGCTGGTAAAGTAGTTACCACTTTAAAGTTTGTATACAAATAAATTTGTGATTGCACAGCCTTAGATCTACCAATTTCCCTTTTAGGACACCCCTAAACGCCCAGCCATTTGCGATAGTCTGCGCAATAGCACTCAAAAAGTTCAAAAGATGCATATATATCGATTGATAGATGTCAATTTTAAAATAGCATTGTGACCATGCAGTATGTGGAATGTAGTATATTGTATGATGTATTAAAAAATGACGTGTTTTCACAAAAAATACTCTGTTAGCTTAATAACTACTAAAAGATAGAGTAAAGGTACTCAACCCGCCCCACCTGAAAAAACCTTACATCTTTGCACCCCTACTGAAAATGGCTTCTTTCTGTTTTGGGGGTGAGTAGGTGGGTGCTCTCCCTCACATCGGGCCTCCGATCGAATCATTCCACGGCCGGCCGTCTCGGTCAAATTTATACGTAAAACTCAAGCAGTAAACAACGCACCTGTACACCATCAAAAAACGGTTTTTTGCAGTGTACCGGCGCACACGCCACGCCATGCCACGCCACGCCACGTATCCACCGGGCGCTAAAATGCTGACTCAATGGCCGGAAAAATTTTCCCCTCTACTAACGGAGTGGCTCAGTAGCGGTTCCACGCGGTACTCGCACGCCTCCCGGAACTTCCCAGCCTGGCGCAGTGGCACTGAACCTGATCTTGAACCTGAACCAGGGGGTGATTTTGGCACTTTAGTCACTTTAGTCACTTTGCTATATGCTAGGGCTACACTGGGCTACGCTGCTTGCCTGTCTTTGCTGTACATCTGGTCTCATCTATTGAAATCAAATAGAAATCTTTATTATCAATTAATAATCTCTGACTCTTGACTTGAATAGACTGTTTGATATCAGTGATTAATTAACTATATACAAACATTAGTTACTAATAAGCTTGAGTGATAAGCATTAAGAAAATTGTTGTTTTTTATCAACTTTTTTGTTTATTTTTTTTTTTTTTAAAAATTCTTGCCTTCTTCGTTTACGTTTTCGATAAAGGAACAGAAAAAGAAAAATCAAGAGGGCAAACAGCAGTACATTGGGTTTGAGAAATCACAGAATCCCACTCTTCATTTGTTGAAATTTTGTATTGCAAAACAACTTACAATAGTTATTTTTACAGGCATTCGTGTTTCTAGATATCACTTGATACATTGAACTATTAGATACCTATAAACAGTACAATTGTCGTGTATTTTTTGTTGTTGTTACCAGGTTAAATATCAGAACTTTAACAAGTTTCCATACCATAGTTAGAAAGTTCATTAAAGGCAACTTGTTGAAACGTCATTGTACACTTAGACAACTTTAAAATCATAGATTTAAACTAGAAAGAAAACAAATTGGCTTACTCGAAAAATATTGCTCGCTTCTTTGTAATAATACCGATTTTTTAAGCCCAATTCACTAGATCAACTTAGTTGTTACTTTCAATTCAATTCAATACCCAGTACCATCTTATTCAACCACTTGCATCGTTATATTTACCGTTTTTTATACCATGACAGCAAAGTAAGTATTGAAAATACCTAATTTTTTTTTTCTTTTCGTTTCCAATTCAACTAATATCCCCGCATCACTTACTAACATTTTCATTTCATACCATTCATTTTATTGTAGTCGTTCGAAAATCACAGTCAGAGTTATAGCAGCTGAATCACTATATAAAAGAGATGTTTTCAGATCTCCTGATCCATTTGCTGTTTTAACTGTCGATGGCGCCCAAACTCAAACTACTGAAACCACTAAAAAGACTTTATCTCCTCACTGGAATCAATCTTTTGAATTCAGTGTTACCGAAAATTCCATATTAATTATTCAAATATTTGATCAAAAAAAATTTAAAAAGAAGGATCAGGGATTCTTAGGAGTTGTCAATATCAGAGTTGGTGATGTTATCAATTTAAATGACCCTTCAAGTGAACAAACTGTCGCTGAAGAGTTGAAAAGATCAAATTCAAATTTAGTTGTTTCTGGTAAATTGATAGTAACAATTTCTCATAAAAATGAATCTGAATCAAGAGATCCAAGAGACCCAACTAATTTTGCTCATTCAACTTCAACTTCAAATTCAAATCAAATTTCATCTTCTATCAATAATCAATTCCCTGGTAATGCAGCAGCAGTTGCAGCTGCAGCTACTAACTCTGCAAATAATTCTTCCACAAATAATAATACATCCTCTCAACAATTATCTTTAACATCTGAAAGTACTGGTGGAACTTCTACTCAAAGACAATTTTCATCATTTGAAGATCAATTAGGTAGATTACCACCAGGATGGGAACGTAGAACAGATAATTTTGGTAGAACGTATTATGTTGATCATAATTCAAGAACAACAACTTGGAAAAGACCAACTCTAGATCAAACTGAGACTCAAAGAGCTCAAGAAAGAGAAGATTTAAGAGAAGCAGAGAGAGCTCAATATAGAAGTAGAACTTTACCTGATGCTTCAGCTTCTCAAGTTGATTCTCATGCAGCTGCAACACTTGCTGCCACTGGAGCAACAACAACAGGTTTAGGTGAATTACCTCCTGGATGGGAACAAAGATTTACTCCTGAAGGTAGACCTTATTATGTTGACCATAATACAAGAACCACAACTTGGGTTGATCCAAGAAGACAACAATTTGTTAAAAGTTTTGGTAATAATGGTGGTTATAGTGCTCAACGTTTATCAGCAATGGGTCCATTACCAAGTGGTTGGGAAATGAGACTTGCTAATACTTCAAGAGTTTATTTTGTTGATCATAATACAAAGACAACAACTTGGGATGATCCAAGATTACCTTCTTCATTAGATCAAAATGTTCCTCAATATAAACGTGATTTTAGAAGAAAACTTGTTTATTTCAGATCTCAACCTGCATTAAGAATTTTACCTGGTCAATGTCATATTAAAGTTAGAAGAGAAGATTTAATGGAAGACGCTTATAGAGATATCATGAGACAAACTCCAGAAGATTTAAAGAAAAGATTAATGATTAAATTCGAAGGTGAAGAAGGTGTTGATTATGGTGGAGTTTCAAGAGAATTTTTCCAACAATTATCTCATGAAATGTTTAATCCATTATATTGTTTGTTCCAATATGCTACAAGTGATAATTATACTTTACAAATCAATCCAAATTCAGGTGTTAATTCTGAACATTTGAATTATTTCAAATTTGTTGGTAGAACCGTTGGTTTAGGTGTTTTCCATCGTAGATTCTTAGATGCTTTCTTTGTTGGTGCAATGTATAAAATGATGTTGCATAAAAAGATTGTTTTACAAGATTTGGAAAGTGTTGATGCTGAATTATACAGATCAATGTGTTGGATGTTAGAAAATGATATTACTGACGTTATTTATGAAACTTTCAGTATTGAAGATGATAGATTTGGTGAAAAAGTTATTATTGATTTGAAACCAAATGGTAGAAATATTGAAGTTACTAATGAAAATAAACGTGAATATGTTGAATTAAAGACTGAATGGATCATTTCGAAACCTGTTGAACAACAATTTAAAGCATTTATGGATGGTTTTAATGAAATGATTCCTCAAGAACTTGTTTCTGTGTTTGATGAAAGAGAATTAGAATTACTAATTGGTGGTTTAGCTGATATTGATATAGAAGATTGGAAAAAACATACAGATTACAGAGGTTTCCAAGAAAGTGATGAAGTTATTCAATGGTTCTGGAAATGTGTTAGTGAATGGGAAAGTGAAGAAAGGGCAAGATTATTACAATTTACCACTGGTACTTCTAGAATTCCTGTTAATGGTTTCAAAGATTTACAAGGTTCTGATGGTCCAAGAAGATTCACTATTGAAAAAGCTGGTGAACCTGATCAATTACCAAAATCACATACCTGTTTCAACAGAGTTGATTTACCTCCTTACAAAGATTACGAATCTTTGAAAAAGAAGTTAACTATTGCTGTTGAAGAAACTATTGGTTTCGGTCAAGAATAGATTCACTCATTAATATGTCTAAACTTTTCTCTCATTTGTTTTATCACGCTATCTGACAATTATTGTTAAAAAATAATTTTCATTTTTTTTTTTTTTCATTTCAAATGCCTCCTCTCCTTTACTCTCACATTTAACCATTTTGACTCTTAATTTCCACTTTTTAATATCTTTATTTCACTTTTTTTTTATTCAATTTTATTCTTGGTCATCCCCTTTTGATATATATTTGTATATATATTCTTGTTTCGCCACTGATGTGTTTTTTTTTTTCTCTTGATCTACAGCATCTTTTACTTTGTTTATGTGTCTTTTTTTTCTTATGTTTTTCCTCTTGCTTTTTTTATCAAATTAATAGAAACGTCAATTTTTTGGGCTGTTTAAATTTGCTTTTACATTTATGAATTATCTGTAGCACTTTTTAAAAGAGAGAACACTGAAAGTTTTTCAAACCTCAGGGGATTTTCAAGACAAGTACAGGAAATGAATTAACTGACAAGACAATCAATGTACTTCTACATACAAAAAGAAATCAAATAACAAAAAGAGAAAAATAAATCAACAATGAAAACTGTTTGTGTTCTTGGAGACACCAATCATACTGAATTTTCAAATCCAAAGAAATGAAACTTGTATTGATGTACTATGATGCACGTCCCCGTCCTCAGTGAGAACATGGGTCTTTTTAATATACCCTTTCCGTTGTCCAGTGTTGAAACACTCACCACATCAAATGCTTTAAAGACTCTTGACAAAACGTCTGTTGTCTAAAAAGATGTTTGGATTTAGTTAAAGTAAACGTATCCTAGCCATTTGACGCCTTGAGAAGACAAAAGTCTCCTGGGAGTTTGAAAAGGGAGAGAGAAAAAAAATAATTGCTGTAGCTGTTGGAGAATATCAAACAGCTACAAGCAGAAAATAAAAATGTCAATGATCTAAAACATAAAAAAGAAAATAGAGACATGTCTGTGGATATTGCCGAGATTGACGATATTATGACTTTTGACCTCAAAAATCAAAATATCAGTTCATAACTCTATCGCAAAAAACCAGAAATCACTTTAAACATGACATTCAATCACATAACAATTGATTAAATTACGATATGGCTAGATTATTCTATTACTACTTTCACTGAAAAGCACGTTTAAAGAAAGAAAGATGATTTTATACTTTTGGGCAAGAGAAAAAAATTTCACCTGAGAGCCAACGAAGGTGGAAAAAACTGAAAACTGAAAAATGCGACTTGAGAGCGAAAGCACAAAACAAGCAAAAAATCAGTTTTCTCCAAGGGTTTTAAGAGGCTTTCACTTAGCGTCTAGCTTTTACTTTTCCGCATTTAAAATCTATAAATTGGGATTTAAATATATACCTAAATTTATAAAACAGTAAACCACAATACATATACACACACATAAACATAAACTGCTTTTACAACAGCGGTACAATTCCTCATACAGTCTTACTCATGCTAAATAAGTGTAGACATCTCTATCATCATCGTTTCTCTTCAAGTACTCCTTGTCGATCAAACCTTCAATTCTAAGTTTGATAAATGAAGGTTTTGGCTTGAATCTGCTCAAGAGTTGCTTGATCACCTCATTAACCAACTCCTGATGCTTCAATTCTTTTCTGGCTTTCATTATTCTAACAATTGCAGCCTCTGTCTCAATTTCTCTGGCTTTATCTATATCTTGCATCGTTTGAGATCTTTGTGAATCATCTTCTAGTTTAGAACCAGAAGACACAGTCAACACTTTGATCTTTGTCTGTGGCGATTTGAATTGTTCGTTCATTGAGAAAACATCAGTAGAATTGATATCTTTAGACATTGGAGTTTTTTTCAACAACCTCGTTTTGGATGCGACTGATATAGATTGTAAGTGTCTTATCAAATCTGGTTTCGGTATTTGAGTAATCTCGTAAATCTCTTCAAACGAATATTCTCGATTGAACATTTCGTCTTTGAAACATGAAAGTATGATAATTGCAGCATATGTTGGCATATTGACTTCATATGTCTTTTTAGGATAGTGCATTCTAATATCAACTGTACCGTAATTAGGCGCCCATGTCAAATTTCTTCCTGCATGTTTATTAGTATAGTAAGCATCAAATTTATCACTTAACACTTGCAGCTCTGGAGGATATTGAACAATTTTAAGTGACTTGTTCATTGGCATAGGCCAATAGTTTGTTGTAAGAATTGATGCATCTAATACGAGTTTTCTACCATTATTGATTTTTTTAATTTCATCGTCTATACTTGCAAAATTGTTCATAAAATCACTTGATAACTCTTGAGAGATTTTAATATCTTTAAACATTCCTTCAATCTTTGAGGTGAAAGATGAACCAATTTCTTGTTTTAATTTACCAATCATATTCATTTCAATATCATTTGAAATTGATTTTTGTTGTAATAATCTTTTAGCCAAATGATTTTTGTAATATTTCTCAAAAACATCTTTATCTTTAATAAACCTCAACACAACAATTGATTTATCTAACATATCTTCAATCTCTTCTTGTGTCATGTCTTTAAATGTTTTCTTAATACCATCATCAATAAACAAAGATAAATACTCTGAAATCTTATTATTTGTGTTCAAAAAGGTGGCAAATGCCAATTCTATTTCTCTAACCATTCCAACATTATTGTCGAATGAATTTTTAATCAATTTATCATATTTGAATTTTAATTGCAAGAAATTTTGAATCCATTTTATTGCAAATTGGGTTGCACTTTCTTTTGCACTTTTCTTTTTCACTTGTAAAGAATTACGTGTTTCATTTGAATCTCCAGTTGCATGTTCTTGTTGCTGTTTTTGCTGAATTTCCAGTTCTTCATTTGTCTTTTTATTCAAATCTTCACCATTTTGAGCCACTATTTGTCTAATTTGTCTTTTCAACATCTCATGCTCGGAGTCCACTCTGCTTATCAATGAATATAAAGATGACAAAACAGTATAGTTGTCATAATGAATCCAACTTTTGAGACCATCATTTTCCAACTTCATTATATTTTCTAAATTTCTTGTAATTAAGTCGTTATCCATAAGTTCTATAAGTTTTGGAGAAGTCACTTCTGGTAAATAAAGCTGGATTCTCGCTTCTTCATCTTTAATCAATTGTACAACATTATCAATATATATGGTACCTGATTGATGCACCAAAAGGTCGGATGCTTTATCTTGAAAGAAATTATGACTTGATTCTAACAACTTAGGCTCAAAAAACCGCAAGTAATAGTTTTCCCCATACCCTGGTGCATTATTAGATGAGTTTTCAAACAATGCAGATTCTGTTAAAGACTCAAACATGTAAATAATCGATTTCACAATAAATTTATCGATTATCTCACCATGTCTACTCCTATTAACATAACCTATAAGAATCTTACTCACTTTTGATCCAATTTCATCGTTATTATATTTGATCACGTAGTCTCTGAAAACGTTCAATCCAACGTCGTATATCAAAGGTAGATGATATTCCTTAGCATAGACTCTATCGAGATACATTAGAACATCACTTATCATTCTCATACTCAATAAGTGGTCTTCCCACTGATTGTTTAGTTGTATCAAAAATTGTTTTTCTTCATTCGTAGAGTTAAAATAATTCAACAAATCTAGTCGTATTCTGTCCTGTAAATGTGTCCGTATTGTTTCTTCCACTTTATCATACAACATCTTACCCTTTTTTCTCAAGACCAAATTGTATGCTTTCCTATAAAGCTCCTCAAAGGACAAATTTGATGCATTTTTGTTTTGCATCTCTTTGATGGCATTCTCAATAACTGACCACGAGCTCTCAAAATCCACTTCATTGGATATTATTTTCTTTGGTGGCCTAATCTTTGTTCTGCTTCTAGCAGTGGCTGAATTTGAAGAGATCATCTTTAATTCCGGTGAATAGTGTTGCTTTTCTTGTTGCTTGTATAGTTTGCAATTTTTCTCCTCCAAAGAGTTTGTACTCCAGTAATCAACTACAAGACTAGCCTAACGACCTGTCACCATATAATAGATACCTATTTTCATCATCGAAACTTGTATACAAAGTGTACTACCATCCCTTTAATCATCTAATAGATCCACTCTAACTTCTTTCTTTCCCTTTTGCCTGAATACAGTTAGTGACACGTAATCGCAAAATGGCAGTTATTTCAAATGCTTTGTGTATTACGAGTTGAGAACAGAGGATAAAATAACGATGAAGACAAGGTGTTTGCACAAAGTAGCAGATGTCAGTTAGGGGTTGTTTACATTAAGAGACGACTGTGTAATTCATAAAATAAGTACATTTGCCAATATTGTGGCTAAACAGAGGGAAATAGCCAGAGAAAGCGCACGAGAAAATCGACAAGGCTCGGGCAAAATAAAAGTCTAACAACAACAACAATAACAAGTTACTGAAACAACGTATCAAACAACTCACTAATCTAATAAAATATTCCTTTCAAAATGGCTTCCGATATTCTTGACGTTTTAAACATTAAGGAGGAGACGCTTATTCAAAATCAACAGCAGAAAAAGGAACAGAAGCTGAGCTCCAAAAGACAAAATGAGGCCGAGTTTGGTGCAATCAATAAGAGACGTAAGAATGGTGCTATGAATAGAGAGCTATTCAACTTGATTGGTAATAACTTGCCACCAGCAGCTATTGAAAAGACAATCAAATTCAAGGAAAAGATCAAGACAGGCAAAGCATCAGCTTGGAGTTGGGTTCCCTTCAAAAATAATGCCAGAACAGATGACACCAGATTTCACCACTGGGTTAAAGGGACAGAGTCTGAGATAGATTTGGAGAGACCTTATAATTTTGAAAGATACAACGTCAAACTCGATATACCTCAATTTTCAGAGGAAGAGTATAACGAGTTTTTAAAAGACCTGGATGAAGATTGGGATTATAAAGAGACGAAATACCTTTTTGATTTGGCGGCATCTTTTGATGTGAGGTGGGCCGTTGTTTATGATAGATATGATTACAAATATGAAGAAGGAAACGAAAAAAATAGAACAATTGAAGACCTCAAAGACCGCCTCTATAAAGTTTCGGCCAAATATTTGAATAGAGTGACAGATGGTCCTAAAGATGTGGTACTGATTAAAAACTTAGAATCGTTTAATAAACAACAAGAGATTGAGAGAAAAGAGTATTTGAATAGATTGATACATAGAGCGCCAACAGAAATTGCGGAAGAAGAGTCTTTGGTTATAGAAGCTCGTAAATTTGAGCTTGCAGCTAAAAAAATGTTGGTTGAAAGAGCTCAATTATTGCAACTATTGGATTCACCGCAATCCTCGGCCTCAATTCAACAATATTTAACATCCTCTGGTTTAACTCAATTATATAATTCATTAATGACGGTTGATAAATCTAAAAAGAGAAAGCCAGAAGTGCCCGTTGCTCCTCAATTGGGTCCAAATGCCATCCCACATACTCAACAAATGCAACAAGCTCAAGCGGCTGCAGCGTCCAATGCACAGTCACAGAGTAATACACCAGGACAAGGACAGTCTCAGACCCAAAACGGCAACCAAAATGTCAGTCAAGCCAAAGGTCAATCCCAAACCCAAAGTAATGGACAAACTGGTACCAAGGCATCACAAAAATCTTCAAAGAAACAGACAACTCAATCTAAAGCTACTTCGGTTGCTGCAGCTGCGTCAGCAAGCAAAACAGCTACTGCTGAGAGTACTCCTAAACCTCCTAATGCTAAATCTGAAGTACTAGATATTATCAAATCTAAAATGTCTCCAGAGGAAATGGAAGTTTACGGATTGAAAATTCACCAAGAAAAACTACAACCAGGTGTTTATATCAGATCGCAAAAACTCTCTACATTCAAACCTGCTGTCCAAGCTAAAGTTATTGAAACTTTGAATGAAATGGGCATTGCCATGAAACCGACTTTGCCAACCGCTGCTGTTTGTTCCAAATTTGACCAGTTATTGCAAAGCATAGCATCTTTGATTGACCTCAAAAAACAAACAGACAAGATTCAAGCCGAGGTTACCTTGATCAAAAACCAAAAAGGGATTAACTAGGAATTGGTATTGTTTTGTTTTGTATACTAAATTAACTATGTATGTATTTTAATATTTATCGGTGATACCAATATGTATCTTTACAAAAGTAGATCTGATTCTAGCGTTCGATATTAGAGTGGTTCAATAATGTATCAAAGTTTTGTACAAGATTACAAATGTGGTAAAAATGACTCTTTTAAGGCAATACTGACTTATAATCAATCATCTTTCTAAATTGATTGCATTTCCAAATTTTGCATAAAGCTGTTTTTTTAAGCTATTCAAACTCTCGTCAATTACTTCAACTCGACTTTCTAAGTTGCTTATCTTTTCATCTAACTCTTCATTATCTTTCTCTAATCTCTCCACGATTTCACTTTGTTTGATTAGCACAAATGCGTCACCGACTTTGTAATTCAACTTCTCATCCTCATCAATCAACTCTATTTCCATTGACAAGTCGTCCAGATATTCTTTTTCTTCCTTGTATTTATCTAATGTGGCTGTTAATGAGTCCTTCTGCGTGATCAGAGTTGAAAACTTGTTGATCTTTTGTTGATCTTCCCACGTAACCTCATTGGTGTTTTTCTGTCCTTCTGGTAGTAATTCCATTTTTTCGTTAAGTGCAAGTTATTGTGATAGTTCAACACAAGAGTTTAATTGTCGTTGTCTGGTCTTTTTGTATGACAAATGTTAGCTTTTATCTTACTTGTACACTGAAATTCTGTTCATCGCTGTGCTTTTTCTATACAGTTTTTCAGGAGAAATTTTGAGCGACGCAGTAGACGCCAAAAATGCCTGAGATGCAAGCCTGAGAGTGTAGATTCCTTTTCAAAGTTTCTTATCTTACTCTGATCGCTGTTTAACTTAATATATATAGCAACGTGAAGCTGTAAGATAATGGTATAGTGTTCTGTTATCAATCAGTTGATGAGTATTGGTTGTCAGTGAAATAAACACAAGATGAGCGACAGCACAACAGAAACAAGTACACCAAGTTCATCAAAACAGCTACTCCATAACTATCTGATCTCATCTAAGGAACTACCACAGCTGTTGTCAAAGAGTCAGTTTCATTCTATAGTACACAAAAAGTTGAAGAATGAACTCACTCCAGAGCTTGAGAAGGAACTGTTCAGCTTGCTTTCTGAACAACAGGGACAGAAACTGATAAGAAAAGTTGAAACCAATATTGCGTCATTGAATCTTCTCAATCAGTTTGACCCAAATAGCAAAAGTAACGTGGAAGTTAGTGATGAAAGTTTAAATTTTATGATCAACTCAATGCAAAAACTCAACAACTCTCTTGAAAAGGAGATATCACAATTGGAAAACGAGGCTGACAAGACCATAGAGTCCGTGAATGAACTGATTGATTCATTAAGCGATTTGAAATACGGAACGATTAATTTTGATACGTCGATTGAAGAATTGAAGCAGGGGCTTTTACAATTAGAGGACAAGTTGCTATCCTAAAGGGCGCTTTCCACATTTGAAATTTCTGGCTGTTGTCACAAAGTTCAGTTATTTTACACGTCTATATATTCATCTATTTTTGAAACTTGAATTGCATCATCCTCAGTTGCGATATATCTGAAACTCTCATATTTCCAGTTCAATGAGCAGGACAGATGAATCATGTACCCATTTCCACTGTTCAGTCCTATAGCGCCAGTTATTGGAGATTCATTGACATAGATGAGCCTTTCAATACGAGAGTGTAATAGTGCCATAGCACACATACTACATGGTTCATGTGTAGTATACACGTGGTAATTGAGGCATAGATAGTTGTTGGTTGCAGGATCGTTGGCTTTGGACGACGAATTTCGACGGTCCAGCTCTTGTTTTGCAATTTGGTTGATACATTCCATTATGGAGTGTCCCACTGGATTGCTCGATGATCTGTTATCCCTATGCATGGCCACCACTTTTTTTTTCTTTGGATCCACGAATAGTGTTACGATTGGCAGTGAGTGTTTCGTATCTTCCTAAACCAATTGAAAAATAAAGAATGTCATGAGAGTTTGAGGTATGTTAGTATATGTAATTTATTGTGTAGAAACACAGGAATAGAATGTCACTTACACTTTGACTTTTTTTCAATTCATTATACTCGTCCAACATGATATTCAAGTACTTCAGGCTTTCTACGAGATTGAAAGCTCTGTAGCTTTCCCTTAATTCTTGTACTACTGGATTACCTTTCCAGATGATAGGCCATATGGCTTTGGACCACTCCAAATTCAACTCCTTATCCAGAGGTTTGTTTATGGGCACATCAACTTTCTCTATTAGCAGTTTTTCGCTCCCACTGTCATTCGTTAAGTGGCTCAATAGCAATTCATGCAGCTCATTATACGGAATTGACTTTACATTACACAGTAAAACCTTCAAATATACTCTTTCATTCATAGTCACTTTAACAAACCGTTTCAAGTGCTTCAATGATTCACCTGTTTCCGCAAATTTGTTTTTGATCAAACTGTTCAGCACTGATGAAGACTTGGGATCAATATATACTGACCAGTGTTTTTCCAACACAGGCGTCGTGTGGTTTTGAACAGGTTGCACTTTCTGGAACCTTTTGTGGAAAATAAGATTGTCGTAGTCGATATCCATGCCTCCCGTGCCATCTGTCGTTTTCATTTCTCTTTTCTCCTTATTTTTTCTGTATTTCTTCAATTTATCTTTCTATAAAACTGGTTGTGATCTCCATTTCAGAAAATTCAGCTCACTTCCTGACATACCATCTCAAATGACACTCCATCAAATGTGACATTATCTCTTAAACAAGAACCACTTTTCACAGAAAGAAAAATTCAATGGAAAAAAAAGTAAAAAATAAAGCCGCATACCTTACACAGCCGTTAGATTCAATTGAAATGTAAACAAACTAAAAAGCTTTAAATTAAACGCCAATTTTGTAAGTGAAAAATGGAGAATCATGTTAGGTACTTATCAAGATCAAATTGAAAGATAGTTTTAAAAGATAAGCTTTGAGTATGTATCTCAGGAGTTACTTAGAGAACTACTCTTGGGAGTCTTGGAGTGGCTTTGAGCAATATGCCGGTGGTTTATACACACGGGAGTTGGATCACTATGCGGATTCAGTGTTTCTGGTTCCAGTTCCAAGTACACAATTTCGGGATCCACCAATGGAGCTCATCAAGGATTCCGATATAATCAGACATGTAGAGCTGGTGGACAGGATTGTAGAGTATTTACTTGTCACAGGATCAAGTAATGTCTTGGTGCTGGGATTCACAGACGGTGCCTCTCTAGATGCGTCAAATAGGTTTGTATGTAGCAGTGTCAGCTCATCTGTCTGTCTGCTAAAATCTCCACTATTCAATATCATACATACAATAGTTGGCAGCGATAATTTTGTTTCGTTGATTTTGAATTTTTCAGCTTACTATCAACAGAACAAGTTATGGGGCATAACTTCCTCTGAAGTGAAGAAACAAGAATATCGGAAAAGTTCCCTCAATTATATCAAGCGTATGCTCTACGCAGATAATATATCACCTCAGAGACTAGATCCAATACCACGCAATTCCACTTTATTTTTAAAACAAATTTACAACCATAAAAATTTTACTAAAAACATACCCAAACGCTATAGAAAATTGATACGAATACTAAAGAATGTGATTACCAACCATCATCTGAAGCAAGCTAGCTACCCGTATATTTTTGACTCGATATGTCCTAGAGTCTCGAATCAGGAAATGAAACGCATGAACAATTTCGACATTCAGGTGAGCAGGAAACTAGTGATAAAATTTATTTTGATAATTGTCAAGCTGGTTTTTCCAACGGAAATTGTTGGGACGGAGAGAAATGTGTCACTTTTGATGAAGAAGATAGCCAACGTATTGAATGGTAATATTACTGATCAACTTGGAATACATGATCTTGTCAAAGATTTCAAAATCAATGAAATTGACTGGCTGAAGTCAAGAGAAGGGAAATGTTTGAATAGAGTTGAATTTAAAGCGGCCCAAGAATCGTTCAAGTGTTTGCTTGATTGGATTTTTAGAACATTTTTATTCAAACTGGTATTGTCATTCTTTCGTGTTACCTCTCAGTCACAGTCAAAAGTGTTGACGTTCTATAGACATGACGTATGGAAAGCTAGATGTAAGAGCTTCACAGATAAGTATTTTGCCAAATTTTTGAAACCAGATGATGTTGGGTTGAACAATATGTTAAGTTATGTTGGTAATGATGACTATATCGGTACACTAAAACTGCTGCCTAAACAAAACACATTCAGACCTTTAGTCATACCTTTCCGAGGAACTAGAGACGAAACGTTTGATTACTATTATTTTGTTAAAAATGAACTCAAGCCCTTGGCTAGGATACTTAATTCCAAAAGGTCAAAGAATTCTTTAAACTCGGTCTCTCATATCGTTCCAGTGGTATATAAATATAAACAAAAACTTTGTGAGTCATATGGTGGGAAGCTTCCAAAAATGTATGCTTTGAAGTTTGATGTTAAACAGGCTTATGATTCTATTCCACTATCCAAAGTTGAGCAAGTAGTAAGAGACATGTTATTCAATGATTCAGATGATGCTCATTTTGTGATTCGTGAGTATCAGTCCTTATTGAAAGAAAAACTCAGTTGTCGGCATAGAAGAATTGTGAACAAAGAAAATCTTATTACACTTTCAACAAAACAGTTTTTCAACACTCAAAAAGCTTCAGAAACTCAAATTGATAGAATTAATACTATTGTGCTAAGTAAGACAGAAATAGCATCCATGGTGACCGCCCAGCTTGGAAAAACATCATTATTTTACAAATCAAAGACTTTTAAGAGAAAAAATGGATTATTTCAGGGGTTCCCTTTATCAGCAACATTTTGCTCCATCGTGTACGATCAATTGGTTCAATATTTGTATACTTTGGCTGAAAATCCACTTGAATTGCGGGACTTGAAAATTATAAGACTGGCAGACGATTTCTTGATTCTTTCACCTAATTTCAATGTTATACAACGTTACAAAAAGCTTATCAACAGACCTATAACAGAATATAATATGATAATTAATAGACAGAAAACTGTTGTGAGTTCGGACTACATTGACTTCATTGGAGTTCAGATAGATTTAAGCAATCTTTCAATTTTCAAAAGTGTGAATTCGTACGACCTATTACCTTTATCTATTTCTTCGTTTGATTCATTATACGAAAAGCTGAAGTTTCTTGTGGAATATAGACTGAGAGCTAATATTTGTAAGGCTAAATTTAACGATCCATTAGCATTGAAAAGAAACTGTCAAGATCTTATTCGCTCAGTTATCATAAAATTTGTGAAGTCTTACAGGTTAATTAAAAAGAGGGACAAATTTTGCGTTGGAAAATTCAACAGTTTTCTGGAGTCCATGAAATACACTTTACTGAATTCGATGGGCCAAACCCCATTTTCTATTGATGAGGTGATAGCAACATGTGTTACTAGTGAATGCAAAGCTATCGATTACACTAAATAATTCGCTTTTTCTGTTTTCTGTTCAGTGCTATTGAGATCAGTCTATTTATATGCTATTCGGTTTAAACATTCCAATTAAACTCCAGTATACTCGCCTTTATAATTTGCCTCGTCTTTTAATTTTCGAACTCTTTCAATTTCATCGATACCACCACTTTTTTTCAGCTTTTCATTTTCAACAAAATCGCCCAGTTCTTCTTCAAAATTATCCACGGCAAACAACTCTTTTTCTTTTTCTCTAAGCTTTTCAGCTTTAATAATCGCCTGTACCCTTGAATCATGATCAGGGTTCAAACTTCTCACTTCTTCCATCAAGGCGGATCTTATATCAGTCGATGCCACTCCTGGGTCTACAATTGGTAAAGGTGGAACATAGTGTTTTTGAATATTTGGATTTTTGTCCAACTCTTCAACACATTTCACAATTAATGCGAAAGTTTCCTCTGCCGAATTTAAATCTTCTTCCAGTAACTGAATAATAGTTTCTTGCTCTTTGAAAAATTCTTGCTCTTGTAAAACCGCTGTAAGTTCCGATTGCCAACGGGCGTTCCAATTTTTTCTTTCAGCTGACATATATCTTGTAAGATTATTCAAATTTGACTTTGTCTTTTCCATCTCTTTAGTGGCGTACAAGATTTGTTTTGGAGATGGTTTACTTCCTCTTTTGCTGATATCCAGTTTCAAAGCTTCCACTACATCCTGCAGATCGTCAATTGTAGTAACTAGTTGTTCACACTCAGTACTAACTTTAGTCTTACACTGTTCCATATATGGATTACCAATGACTCCTTGTGGAGATTCACTAGTTTGCTGAAATTGCTGGACCATCGATATAGCTTTATTCACAGTTTCAGTCAACATTTTTTTGTTTAGCAGTTGTGCTTGTCTTGCCTTTGATAGTTCAAATTTTAAATCTGCTAAAACTTTTTTGTCTACAATAACTTGATTTTCTCCCAATTGTGGGGCTGGCGCTACATTTTGCGAATCAGCGGGTATGTCTTTCGTGCTGTTGGTGTCTGGTTTTGTGTTTGGACTGGTTATACTAGTGTTTTTAAACTGCACTCGTTCGATTCTCTTTATCAATGAATCTTCCATTTTCACCATCTCATCTTTTAATAAATCAATCTGTGATTCCATGTGCTTGGCAACAAATGTAGCTATATCTGGTTCATATAAAGATAGAATGTTGTTTGGCTGTATATCATTTATATTTTCTAATTCATATGAAATGTCATTTGCACTTTCTTGAATGTAGATAGGAGGTGATGCTGATTCTGTTGAAGAGTAACCAAACTTTTGGGTAAATAAGACTCGTAAATTTGCTTCTGTAGTGGGCAATTTAAGCTGTAATTTTTTAACTTTATTACCCAGTTTCAAATAAATAGTGTCGAGGGATGATTTTGATACTGATAACAGTTTTTGGTCTGCTAATGTGGAGGAAATAGTCTTGGTCGAGTGGGTATCTGTTGAAATATCGGTATTAGACGATCTAGATACTCTTTCTGACAGAGACAAAGAATCTGAGCTTAATGCGGAATCTTCCGATAATGGTGTGGTCAGTTGTTGATGTACTTCTGATTGCCTTATATTTTTGGTAACTTCTTCCTGTAAAGGACTTCCTGGTACTTTTGGTGTTGTTGGAAACATGTCTGATTCGGACGACACAGGAGGAGTTGATATTAACCTTGCAGACTGGTAAGCTGAAAATCTTTTCGAAGCCCTTCTTTGCAATGTACTGTTATCCTGTAATCGGCTAATAGGATCACGCATAGCTCTTGGTGAGTTGGACAGCAAATCTCTTTGAGCATTGGCGTTGGTAACGGAACTAGGAATCATTGCAGGCCCAGAAACGGATCTTTCCTTCTCTTTAGTTTTTCTCGACTCTTCCAATAAATGTGCCTCAGTTTGCTTTTCTTTTAACAGTTTCATCAAATAAGTAACAATTTGGCCAACTTTAGGTAAGAAAGAATCCAGTGTTTCCTGAGAAGGTTGTAAAATCAATGATTCCTCTAAAATGTGTCTCAATGCCGAGGGAATGTCAGTTATATTTGAAACGTCTAGTCCCATATTAATATACGACTTCCGCAATGCTTTAAAATCGTCACCAACCTGAACAAATTTTGCAGAGACATCGCTGACAGAAGCTGTATGGTTAGCCCATTGTGTCAATGAGTTCAAAAGTGCCTTTGTAGATGTCAATATTTGAGCAGTTGTAACCGATATCGAAGGAGACTAAAATTAAAAAGAAAAAAATGTTCAATGGGTTGTCAAATCCAGCATTATGAATTCTGTTAGTAAGTTGATACTACTTTTCTGTAACATACTTAAAAGCATATTAGCTCTTCTGAATTGAAAAAAGATATCACTCAAACATACCGTTCTGCTTCTCTTCATCGGAGACCGTGACATTGGACTTGTGATTTCGGACATGAGTATCCAAATTACTTTAATAAGGCTTTTTTCTCGCAATTGAACAAAAGTATCCAGAAATAACCCAAGAGATTAAAGTAGTACATGTTCAAGATTCATTTTAATCAAACAGTGTTTGAGCTTTATCCAGTGCATTGGCAACGGTTTTTGTCGATGCTAAGCAAAAGACGCGTCGATTTGTGGTGATTTAAATAATAACCAAAATGCGTCGATCGACGCGTTTTTTTTCTTAAATATTATCATGGCTGTGCTGATTTTGATAATAATTATTTTGGCGTTGTTGATGTTAAATTTAAAGGGAAAGAAAGGCACAATACATAGGTTTGGGATGGTCCAGGGCAACTTATTTTGAGGGTTCTAAATGTATCAAATCAAAATAATTGAAGTAGCTATTTATACCTGATTTGAACTGAGCCTAATGAAGTATGAGTGATGGCGAAATACCCGAGTCGCAGGATGAACGGGACGATGTGCTTCTCACAATGGAGTACGTCAAAGAGCTAGAGGTAAGTTTCAGCATTATGAGTTTCCCCTTTTTTTCTTTTTTCTTTCTATTTATACTACGAAATTGATAGCAAATACTAACATCTTTGATGCTGATGCTGCTAACACCATATTATTGTAAAGAAGGAGAAAAAACGGCATGAACTTGCTGAGAAACAAATAAATATTCTTCGGAAGTTGCAACCGTTGACTAACGAGTTCAAATCTCTTCCTGTTACAGCGTCTCGAACGACCAGAGATCGTGGTTTTTACCAAAGACACGTTTACACAACCGACTTGGCAGAGTACCTTGGAATATCGACGAGGCGTGAATTAGATTTTATGTCCAAGATTGGAAAAACTGATGAACAGATATTGTACATGTTGAATAGAAAATACATTAAAATACGGCGTTTTTATGAGAAACTCAATGTGCGACGTCATATTTTCATGAAACGTAACTTTAACGTTTACTTGGAAGATTTTAAAAAGTATCAAAGTAGTGGAGGTGGTACCAGATTTTACGAAGGTGTTGAAGAAGTATCACTGCCAAAAGAGAATAAAAGACAACTAGTGAAATTACAAAGAGAGTCCCTTGAAGCAGTTGTTACTACCGAAGAGGAATCCGAAACTGAGGACGATGAGGAAGAGTTAGTGAATCATCAAGGCAGGGTTGAGGAACGTCAGAAGCCTGTAAAATCCAAGACAAAGAGAGCAGTAAGCGATAACATAACAGACCTGAATACTACTGATAGCTCAGTACCGAAATCAGTTCCCACAAATTTATATTCAAATTCTCAGGATAATATACAAGCTGTGGATCCTATCAGTATTGTCAAATCAAAACAAACTTACAAAAGCAAAAAACATCGTGATACTCGAAAACATATTTTAACTGAAACATCTCTACTTTCTATTGACAACACTATAGACTCTTCAGAAAGAGAATTGTTCAATCCACCAATTGGTAAGTCGTCAGAAAACGACTCTACAAATGCAAGCATATTTGATTTCACAGATGCACAGGTTGATGAGGGGTTATCATCAGATGTAGAAAATTATGAAACAAATCATTTCAACTATGAAGCATCATCTAACAACATACAAGAAGATTTGGCTCAAAATCAAGAAAGTCAATCTCACAAAAATAACCATCAACTTGAGACAAGTGACTATGGTGGCGACGACGAAGGAGTGTCTGGAACACAACAGATTTTAGCAGAAACTAATCCCTATGATCAATCTATTCAAAATAATATTGGTGACTATCAACGAGTTAGAAGAACAAGACGACACAAATTTTCTCAGGATCATGTTTATGTGACTGATACCGCTGTTTACCTTGGTTTAGCTACCATCTATTATTTAAACGACCTTTATGAAAATGGAAAAAGTTATGAGCAGATAATGGATTTATTGGAAGAAACTTACGCCTCTAAAAGAAGTATGAGAGCAAAAAAAGAAATAGGATACGGCCCATTTCTCAAACCAACATTTAAAGAGTACATCGATTCAGAGACTAAGAAACTTCATTTATCGGCAAAACTTCCTGCTTCTTTACTTGATAACAAAGACTCAATTGCCGTAACTGATGAAGATGATGATTCCGACAAGGAGTATCTTAGTGCTAGTCAATTGGATGATGAAGAAGACAATGGTATTGAAAAAACTGGTTCCAAATTTGAGACCAACAAGTTATCATTACCAAATGACGGCTTCAATGTGGATTCTGGCTCAAACTCGGAATCAGACTCAAATCAACAAGATGATGAAGTTTTCTTATTCAGAAATAAGCTATTAAAGAAAAGTAAAGCGTTAAAGGGTGTTCTTCCAAAGTCATTCCTAAGGCTCGGGTCAAATAATAAGCATAAGGAGAAAAAAACAATAAAGAAGATTGTCAAATCACATCATGTCGGTCTGGCTAGAAGAAAACTAAATAACGGTTACGTTGATCGAAACTCTGCAGATAATGTAGAAAGTTTTTTGGCACCTGACGGAGAAGTGAGTGAAACTGAACCAGACGCATATTTGAACCCATATCTTGCTAGAGAGAGAGCAAATCAAATTGAGTTGGACGGCAATCACGATTCTCATGCTGATTTGGAAATCGATGAGGACCCTGTTATGCTATCATCTAGTGCGGAAGAAGAAAGTGAAAGTGATGAAGATGATATGAAAGTTTATGATTGGTATTTGAGCAATATGAGGTCGAGAATGGATATGAATGATTTTGCTGAAGAGGACAATGCAACGGGGATTGATTTTATGCTTAGCAGACCCGCTAAATCACCAGATGACAAATCTTATGGTGATAAACACAAACAAAAGTCCAATAGAAATGGTAGGTCAGGATCCAAACGACAAAGGCTGAGTACTGGTAGTTTTTTACAGCTTTCCAGAAATTGTGCACAATATAGGAAAAATTTGAAAAATGGTAAAAAAGTGCAGCAACAAAGAAAGCTAGACACGAATTATTATCTTAATCAACAACCAAGATTTCGTTTAGATCAAATTGGTGATTCAATGGACCGAAGTATTTATATCACTGACAACGAAGAACCAGATAAAGAGGCAGAGAATGAAGAGATGTACCGTTCAAGTGATGACGCAACGAATAGATTTTCATCGGCTTCCTTGACAAGTTTATCCTATTCTAACAACGCATCGAGGTTGAACCAAAAAAAATCATCTCATTCTTTCAAAACTAATCATAAATCAAGTAGAGTTTTCAATTCTGCTGCTAGCTCTAAAAACCCAGACACTGGAAAATACAATACTTCTGCACCAAAAACTGGCTTGTACAGCATGAATGACAATCAATACTATTTCAAAAGAAAACCAGTTGTAGGCACAATTCAGATATCTGAGGTTGCTAATGATAAACTCGGTAAACCTGAGTTACCAGTAGTGAGGAGAGCCCACCGCAATATTGAACCTCGCCCTGAAAACGTCTTCAGCAGTACAGTTGCAAATCTCGAAACAAAAGCATTAAATGATTTTAGCTCATCACATCTTACGCAATTTGATTCTTTATCTACATATTGTGTCGCATTATCTGTGATGAAAACTGTCAAATCACCTTTAAACTCGTTTCTGAACTCAAGCATTTTCAAAGCTTGTATTGATGTTGAAGGTTATTATTTTGAAAGCGACTCCCTTATTTTTGAATTCTCAAACATCCGTTTTGAAGTGAATAGTGATAATTTATTAGAGTCCAATGGAACAGTTGAAAAATTGATGAAAGCCATTATCACTACAATGAAAGAAAAAGTTGTGAACGAAGATCAGCTCATTAAAATGCGATCTATTTACATTAAATTGATCAAGCTTGCATGGAATTTAAATAAATGGAACCACTTGGAACTTAAACGTTTTGCGAAAGTCATTTTGGTTTCAACCCAGTCATTTCTCAGTATTATTTTAACTAACGACCTTAACTTGTTATACATGCCGTATCATCTATTAATATTAAAACTATTGGAAAGATTTCTAAGAGGTGACCAAGAAAAGTCACTGTTGTCAAATCTAGAATTGATGATGGAGAGAACCATAAAACAAATAATAATATCGGCTTGCAAGCTTCCTGTGATGAAGTTTATGCAATTTATTGAACACAAGACTCAGGAAAAATTCAACTATAACATTGAGTCGCTTCTTATCTTTCTTGAACTATCGAAAAACCCCTGGCAGTATATGGCATTGATAGCAAAGAATCATTCATTATCAATTGGTAGTGTTGTAACATTTTTAAATTTCATTCACTCTCGAAAGCCAGTTTTAGTTGATTGGGAGTATTTTATAGGAGTTTTGGATAATTTGCCACGTACAAATGACCAGACTTTGTGGAAACCAGTGTTGACTGTGATTATGAAAATTATTTTTGATCTTGGTTGGTATTTTGAAGAGCAATTGTTGGTTAAAATTTACCGTTTAGTCAGCATGCAACGTTTTGAAAATATTGGGTCTTCAAAACAGAAAATGGAATGGCTTTGGTCTTTACCCAATACAACCTCAATTTTAGATTCTGATGGATGCTTAGACATTTATTTCAAATTCCTCACCCTTTATGTGAATCACTTTTTGGACCCTGAAAAACGGTATAGTTTGATGGAAAAGCTGATTCCTATTGGTGACATTAAAACGAGTACCACTATTTTACTAAAAAATAGAGCAAATGTCTTGTTAATCATGACCATGCTGTTCAAGAGAGATTTGTTAAGTCACTATAAAAGCATATTAGGAGCACTTTTATCTTTCAACAATATCGAGTCTTATAAAATTGCAGTGAATCTCATGTTGGTTCTGAGCAGCTGTTACTCAAAATTATCATTTAAACTGCCCTATGGTTTAATCAAAGGTTGTTTAGACAAGATTGTTTTAGCTATATCTGGTGATTCATTGAAGTCAGCAGCTGTTGCAGATACTTTGAAAAAGTTTTTTGATTTTTTTAAAGATGACGCTCTCAAGAATAAGTTTGATGCAGTAAAGACAAGTAAATGCTTAAAAATCCTTTCTGTCTTCTTGAGAATCAAGCAATTTGGTGATGATCTATGGATGAAGCATATTATTACGCAAACTCTTCATTATTTAAATTCTATCTTAGAGTTTGCTTCTTCTGATTTTTTGAGAGGCATTGAGACACAACTTAAAAACGATATAACTACAGCATTGAAAACAATTATACTCTCAGATAATTCCAGTCACGATTATCTAAAGACAAAATGCATTACAAGTTGGATTCTTATATCTGCAAGATGTGGAATCAACATAGATGCGCTTATACATTTGGATTGGCGATATTTTGGGAATGAAAGAATTCGTGAAAAGTTTGAGTTGAACTTTTACTCGGCGATTATGATAAATTATCAATCCAAGGATGTAGAAAACATTAGCGATACTCTTTTGATACTACTAATGAAAAACCTTCCAATGTTAATAAATCCTGCACTTTATCAGTTTTTCATTCTAATGTCTTCTCATACAAAACTAAAAAAATACTTTTTGTTCAAGGATGGAAATGATCCTTCAAAGTTTTCTGAATATCAATTTAGGCAATCCAAACAACAGGTGACGATCAAATTACTAGCTAAAATTGTGATTGAAAGTAGAGTACCTGGGATGGCTGAGAAATGTCAAATTTTACTTGATCAGTTTGTGAAAAGCCTAAACACTGAGTATCGGCGTCAAGAACGGTTGGAAATTAACATCTCAAATTACAAACCATATGCAAGCCATGTTGTACAATATCTAAATACTGTCGCTAAAAATCAACTTCTCAATACCACAGAGTTTATTGGCTTAAAACATGAGCTGTTAAATGATCAATCTTTGGCACCGCTCAGTGAAAGAATTGAATCCATTTCAAACGTTTATGAGTTTGTTACGCTTATTGAAAATGATTTTCTTACCGCACTTTTTGATCAAAACATGGGACCCTTTGAATCAGAATTAATACCAGCTTTAGCTGAAGTATCCAATTTTGCTACAAGTGAATTGCAGTTTTCCAATTTATACCCTCTTAGTTTACTTGTATCTCTTCATTTTGAATGTATCAAAAAGAAAGTTGTTCATTGGCTGTTTTTTACTAGCTGGTTAGATTTACTCAGCAAACAAATTGAATCAAAAGGATGCTTGTCAAAGGCTGATTTGTGGTGTCTATTGAAGTTACTAACATCATTGACTGACATAGCGGCTTATCAAGACAAAAATTATGTTCATTACTACATGAAATCGGTCATTTTGATCAAGAAATTACTGGACTTTATAAACTTGTCTTTAGTTGGTTTTGGGGACAAAAAACAGTTCTGTAACTCTTTTGATGTTACAACATTTATAGAATACAGTGGCGATGTCCCATTAAATAATGCACATCACATCAACTCTTTTGCCTCACCTGATCTCCTGCAGCATTTATGGAAAGTCTACAAAGACCGTGACGACTCCATCTCACGATTTACAGGTTGGCTTACAGAGTCAACTATTGTTCAGGAATTTCAAGAATTGAAAGATTCTTTAACAGCAGATGTGGAAGATGTTGATGTACACGATAGTGACTATTTCGGTTATGATTTTAGTTACTCGTTACTTTGAAAAATGACGTGGGTCATTTTATTATATAGTTGTGTAAGAACATTTTTTGTTCACATATATGTACATAGTAAGACAAATTGCTCTATTTCTGTACCTGTCAGGCTGAGCAAAATTATTTGTCCTACATTTTAATTTACGGCGGTTAATGAAAAATATTTTTTTTTATTCTTTTGCGAAAAAAATAAAAAAAAGGGAAAATTATCCTTAATACATCTTCAGAATGCTAACTTATAAAAGTAAAGTGGATTGATTGTGTGCTTATATACTTCTATTTTGTTAAGCCTAACTCAAAACAGCATCTAGCAAAAACTGTAACATAGCGGTTAACAAAAACAATGTCACAGGTTGATTTCAAAGAACAAAAAAGAAGAACTTCAAGCTTATCAGCCATTAGCTCGCCCAAATTGAAAATGGATTATTTACCTAAATCTGCGATTGATTCTTCAAAGAATACAGGAACTTCTGCTGACAATAGAAAGAATATTGAAGAGTTGGAGCAGGAAATAACACCAAAGAGAAGATATAGCTTGACTTTACCAATCATACCAACAAATGACTTGCCTGGTTCAGAGGAGGAAATTCATTTCAAGAGTTTAGTCAATCGACACCATGGAGTTGTCAGTTTTGAAACACCAGATGTTGTTCTCTCTAGCCAAGCAAGGCTGAAGCCAGCAAATTGCGATACAGCAAATTACTCTATTAACTCTCAGGACTCGCTTGTTGAGCAAAAACAAGCAGTTAATTGCAACAAAGCAAGTGAATTTGATCCGTTGAAGAATAACCGCCCAATTATTGTTCCAAAATCACCTTTTGCAAAACACAATGGCGACACATATCCCTCAAAAGAAACAATTACTCCTGATCAGATAAGCCCATGGTCTGAAGTTGATAAGTTAATTTGTCAGTACGGTTATACTTCACCAAATGACAAAAAAGGCACTGGCTACACCACCGACTCTTCTGCTACCAGGCAAATGAGTAACTTTACAGAACACAGTGAAGAGGAAGAGTCTCATTTTGACGGTACCATCAAGAATCATAAAGAAGGGTTGATCGGGAGGAACCAAAAATACGATAATCAGCATATTGCCAAAATCAGAGATTATAAACCAGAACCGTCTTATGTTCCAATGTCTCCTGCGTCAGTGAATGGAATATTCAGTAAGAAAAATCACGCTTCTCAGCCATGGCAATTTGGTGATATTGATGGCCTCAATCATTCTAGTTTCAGAAGTTCAAGATCAGAATTTTCATTTGCTAAAAAAATTCAAACTTCTTCCAACATTAGAAATTCACAAAGACGTACTAATGCTCCTGTCACTTTCACAGAACCACCCCCAAATGACAGAAGCAAATTCATTTCAGGTGGGTTTACCATATATATAAAATCCACATTTTTGATTTTCATTACATTAGCAATAATTGCAGTGATCAGTTATATTGTTGTAATAAGTTTCAAAGTACATAATGCATCTAAAGTGTCAGATCAAGAGTTGAAGCAATATCTTGGTACCCTCAACAGCTCACAAAAATCTCTCTATCTCTCTGATTTTGTGAAAACAACAACAGTGCTAAAATATGATACACCCTTGGAAACGGGTAAATCTGTCTTGCAAGTTCCAAACAGTCTTAAAGTTGACACTGGAATAAATAAAAGCAAATCCGCTCAAAACATAGTTGAAGCTGCCAACATAAGATTTGGAAATAATTTCAGTGGAATAAATCCAATTTATAAGCAAGATCCTGAAATCAAAAAACTTATGGACAATAATGCTTTGTTTAATACATTCTATGGACTTGCATATGCTCCAAAAGGCGTGATTGAACCTTTATGTGGAGCAACACAACGAGAAGTTTTACTTGACATGGCATTGATTTCAAGAGTTACCACAAGAGTTCGAACTTATGGAACTCAGTGTAAACAAGCTGAATTTGTGTTAAATTCGATCAAGCAACTAAATTTGAATATGACTGTAAGTATTGGTGTTTGGATTGGATCTGATAACTATGTAAATTGGAAACAACTTAATGAAGTTAAATCTTTGTTGGCAAAATACCCAAGAAGTTATTTTGAATCTATTTTCATTGGAAATGAAGTTATATTCAGACAAGAAAAAAAAGTGAACGAACTGTTGGAGTATGTTGATGAAATAAGAAGCTTTGTCGATTCAATAGGATATAAAGGACTACCAATTGGCACATCAGAATTAGGTTCACAAATATCAGAACTAATGATTGAAAAATGTGACTTTGTGGGAGCTAATATACATCCATTTTTTGGAGGAGAAAGAGTTGATAAGAGTTCTAAATGGACAATTGACTTTTTAGAACAACAGGTCTTACCATTAGTTGAAAACTCAACAAAACAAGACTCAACAGTCAATGTCGTCATTTCTGAGGTTGGATGGCCTTCTTCTGGAGGACAATTTATGGACGCAGTTGCTGGATCTAACGAATTACAGTACTTTCTCAATAATTGGGTTTGTGAAGCTTATAAACTTAATTATGGGTGGTATTATTTTGAAGCATTTGACGAACCGTGGAAAAAAATATGGCATAGTGAAGGAAGTAAATGGGAAACAGAATGGGGTTTTTTCACACAAGATAGGAAATTAAAAGAAGGTATTAAGCTTCCAAATTGTTTTGAAAAAGAAAACTCCTTGTAAGAGGACTGTTAGTTCAACGAAAAATAATTCAAAATAAAGAAGTTTGAAAAAGTTTGTGAGAGTTTAAAGTATGCTAGTTTAATGCTTAAATTGAAGAATCTATATATTGATATTTTATTATAAAAAAAATAATCATTAAACGCAATCGTTTTTAATTAACCTTTGATTTGGTGAAGATTATCTGGTAAATCTTGTAGTTTGTCCATAACCAGTATAGAGAAAAACAAGAGAAAGAAACAACCACATTTCCTATAGTCCATAAATCAGGTAAAGATGAAGGTGGCTGTTTAAAGAAATCAACTAAATGTAGGGAACCAGCAGCTGTATAAGATCCAACAATGATAATTCTCCAAATGATACTATGAGGTAACACTGGTGTTGCAAGATCTCTTGAAGGTATTGGAGTTGCAACAATATTTAAGTACTTTCTAATCCAACTCAAATTTCCCATTAACCAATTACTCATGATACCTAAAATGAGGTACTGTAAGCCGAGATTATCTCTTTTCAACAAAGGCCACATTGAAAACAGAGCAATGTTAGAAATCCAGCAAACCATAGAAATAACATCTGAGTCAACTTCATTTAAAAGTAAAGTTATTGGCAACAAAGGTAATAAAATTGATTTTTCATGAACTTGGAAAGAAAATAGATAGAATGCCAGTGAACAAGATGCTAAACACCAAGCAATTAAATTTTTTCTTGGATAAAAGAAAATTGCATAACAGCTAGGTGTAATTCCAATCAATGTAAACACTAATGAAATCAACTTCAATTGATCATGGGTCAGTATTTCTCTATACTTGATGATCAAATTTGTAGAGCACCAAAAATTTGCCACTTTATCTTCAAACAAACCTCTATTAAATGGGAAAACTCTGATTAAAATTTGTTTCAACTGTATGAAACCACCAGCAAAAACAAAAGGAGCTAACAGAACTAAAACAGTCAAAATAACTGAGACACCAATAGACACAAGTCTTGATAACTTGAAATTTGATGGAAATGGCCACACGCAAATGCTTAACAAATAGAAAAAGAAAATAGGAGCGTAGTATAAAGCCATCTGTTTGAAAAACAATGACAAAACAAAAAAAATGGCTGCTAATGAATAATTATCGTAAAGTAAGTTGGTGATTGAAAGTAATGAAAGACCTAGCATGACACAATTGTACTGGAAATGACCGTGGTCTATAATAATCATAGCAGGTTGGAAAAGAATAGCAGCAGCAATGATTGTTTGATCAATTGAAGACGCATTGTTGTAATATCTCCCCATCCATCTAGTATACATCATAACAGCAGGAATATAACAAACAATTTCACTTACCAACACAGTGATACGCATGTATGAGATAAGATCAGGATTTTCCAAGCCTCTAGAAGTATCCAATTCAAACCACGACTTGTCAATTAATCCACCAATCATTCCAAGGAGATAAGAGTGATAAGCTGTAAAAGGTGGGTAATCTAAGCCCCAATATTGCAAGTCGTAAAAATACCATTCGGTGATTGGCAAATGGGTGGTTATTTCTAGCCAATGTCTCTGTGCTTCGAAATCTCCATGCATTGGCTCGACATTCTTGCCTGAGAATGATCCCAATCCAACTGCACAACGTATGATTATAGCAAATATTATTATAATGTATCTTGCAACCCACTGATTTGGTGCTTTTCTAAAGGGTATTAAAAAGTCATTCAAAGGTGAACTTTTGAATAATGAAACAAACTTTTTTTTCTTTTGGCGGTCTGTCTCCATTTTTCCGTTTTCGTAAACAAAAGAGTATAACAGAGTTTGATAAAACCAAAAAAAAGCTTTAAGATTAGATTTTTTTATAAATAAATCAAAACTATGTATTCAAAATAAGTCTACAAACACGCTTTACAAATATCAACAAGATGATGATGCATTAACTCATCGGCTTCATTTGAAATAATATTTCAAGAGACAATCTGGTGTAGAGATGGGTATCATTCTAAAGTCTCTTCAAATATGCTTCTCCAAATCTTGACCATTTTCACCAACAATACTTTTAACACAAGAGATAATCTTTGGATGCAATTTGCTTGTTGAAGCAATAATACCTTGACTATTTAAAGTTCTACCAAAACCGAAATCCAAGTCATTTCCGTAAATATCAGTAACTTTACCGCCACTTTCGTGGACTAACAAATACCCAGCAGCATGGTCCCAAATTTTCTCTCTGTAATTAACATCTTTTGGTAATCTAAGGTATATTTCAGCATCACCTTTGGACACAGCACAATATTTAACTTGAGAGTCCAAATTTAGAGATTTTCCCTTGATTTGCAAATTGTCTTTAATCAATTGTTGCAAACCGTGAGAAGAATGGCCCTTTTCCACACCTTCGACAACTCTGGCAGCATCGAAATCAACATCGTTGTTCAAATGGATCTTTTCAGATGAGGTGAATGGAGTTATTAAACTTGAATTCAAATCTTGGAAATATGAACCAGCATTCTTAACAGCAGTAAATAATCCACCTTTTGGTGCATCTGTAACTGTGGAGTTAACATCGTGTTGTAGATTCGGACACCCAATAACACCAACTTTCACATCTCCATCAACTATAAGAGCTAAACAGATAGCATATTGGTCACCTCTTAAGAAACCTTTTGTTCCGTCAATTGGGTCTAAAGCCCAGAATCTACCTTTAGCACCACCTTGCGAGTTACCTTTATCTATCACATCACAAGCTGTATCAGCGGATCCAATCACATCAAGCACTTCATTGTTCGCCTTGTCTTGCTCCTGAGCAAATTGGATTTTTTCAAATATCAAATTTTTCAAATCGCTGTTGTCTCTAATCAACTGTGAGTCTTCTTCGCCTACAACCTGATCCTCTGGGAAATTATGCAAGATAGAATTAATGATCACAGCTTGAGCGCCGAAATCACCAACTGTAACAGGAGACTTGTCGTCTTTGCTAATCCCTTGTTTGTTCAAATGTTCATCCATGACTTTTTGAGTCAAGATTGCTGCTCGTTTAACTGCAAGTTGAGCAATTTGGGCTTCTTTAAAATACGCATCTGTTGACATTTTCAATGATTTACTGATTTTCGTAACTGATTTAGCGATCCGAATTACTCTTGTGAATTGAGAAATTCTATTAAACATAAATTCAAACGACGATAAGATGTTTAAATTGTCTCAATATGTCTGATCAAACATATTTATCTATCAAAAAGAGTAGGGTCAATATAATTGTCAAATACAAAGAATGCAAGGCTGGAAATGAGCCATATTCGCAGACTCAAAATGCGGAGCGGGCTTTGGAGTAAAGTGGTAATGCCACGTGAGATGCATCACATGATTGTTTTTTTTTTAAATAATATCGTTCTTTAGGAAGATAATTTTTACAATTTATAGATAAGACAACTAGACTTGCTGAAACGAGCATTTTAATACAGTATGATTATAATTATGAATAGACAAAAGAAAAATGATGATAGTTAGTTTTGATTTTGGATGAAAATTAAAAAACAATTCTAAAAAAAGGTAAAACGGAAATGGATCAGAAGATGATTAAGAAACACACACACACAAAAAAAAAAGTAATAATAAACAGAGAAAGTAATAATTTATCTTAGAAGGAAAAAACACAAAACAGGGAAACTAGCTAATAAACAGATTGAAAGAAGAAAGTTAAATGTTGTAACATATTTAGTTCTAACATGATGCACATTTTTTTTTATATATATTTAAATAATGTTTGGTTGTTGAAATTGTCGTTCAAAAATTACACTTCATTAATAAGGCTCAATTTAACTAGAGAACTGAATTAATGAAAGCCAGGTAAGATAGAAATGAGCAATTTTTCTTTTTAGTAATATGAAACAGATTAAATGATTTGTTTCTAAGAGCAACAAGTAAACAAATGAGAGAAGAAACCTTTACCTTTACCTGAATCAGAATCATTTTTCTTTGCTGCGTCTTGATTAATTCTTGAAGGTTCATTAACAGCGTTTGGTTGTTGTTGTAAATATTGTTGTTGCTGTTGTTGTTGTGATTGTTGTTGAAGTAGTTGTTGTTGGCCATCTTGGACATTTGATGGGTATCTACCATTCTTGTCAGGTAAGTTAGGTAAAGGTCTATTCGAAGACTGTTCTTGTAAGCCATTATTGTATTGTTGAGAAGGAGATTGTTGTTGAGAGGCCAATTGTTGCTGAGAAGCTAATTGTTGTTGTTGTTGATGATGATGATGCTGTTGTTGTTGTTGTTGTTGCTGAATTTGCTGCTGTTGTTGTTGTTGTTGTTGTTGTTGTTGAGATTGATATTGTTGATTTGAACCATTTTGAACATTTCTAGTTCTTCTTTGTTGTCCATGACGTTGTTTATCAGCTGGTGGATTTGGATGACCATAACCATGTAAATTTGGTTTTTTATTAATAGCATAATCCCAACCACGACCATTATTTAAATCCATCCAATCATAATGACCATCAGGTTTTTCACCAATATCATTTAAAGCTGATAATAATAAATTTCTATAATTATCATAATCAGGTTCTGCATCAAATTGTAAATTTCTAACTAAATCTAAATATTGAGCAAATTGACGTGGAAAATTTTGACAAAGTTCATAAACAGGAGTTGTTCTCTTTTTTTCACCAATTTTTTCATATTTTTGTTTATTTGTTGGAGCTTTTAAACCTTGCCATGGTAATTGACCTCTTAAGAAATAAAAAAATACATGACCTAAAGCTTCTAAATCATCTCTTCTTGATTGTTCTCTACCTAAATGAGTATTAACAGACATATATCTTGCAGTACCACTTAATGATTTTTTTTCTCTATAAGGAATATGTTGTTTTGTTCTTGGATCTCTATATTGTTTTGCCATACCAAAATCAACTAAATGAACATTATTTTCATCTGGTAAACCATGTCTACCAATTAAAAAATTATCAGGTTTAATATCTCTATAAATTAAATCATGTTCATGAACTCTTTGAATTAAAGTTATCATTTGAATTGCCACTTGAGCAACAGTTTTAACACTAAATTTTCTACCACACCAATCAAATAAATCTTCTAAAGAAGGACCTAATAAATCAATAACAAGAATATTATGTAAACCTTCTTGACCAAAATAATAAGCATTTGGTATACCTTCTGTACCTTTTAAATGTTTATAAGTTCTATATTCATCTCTTAATTGAGGAGCTTCAGTTTTTCTTGGTTCAAATTTAATAGCGACAGGTATACCATTAATTAAATTTGAACCTTCAAAAATGACACCAAATGAACCTTCACCAACTTTTTTACCTATTTTATAGTGTAATCCAACAACTTGAGAATTGTTAGATTGTGATTGTGATTGAGATTGTTGCTGTTGTGGAGGTGGAGGTGGTTGCTGTTGTTGTGATAGTGGTGATTGTTGTTGTTGTTGTTGTTGTTGTGGGGCAGGCTGTGCTGTTGGTTGTTGTTGTTGTTGTTGTTGTAGAAGCGGTGAAGCTTGAGAATTAGTGTTAATCTGTTGATGATTATTCAAATTATTTGAGGTTGCTAAAGCGGCTGCAGCAACAGCTGGAGATTGTTGAATATTTGCTCTAGTTGACATTATGAGAAATGGAAACAATTAGTAGTAAGAATGCTAATGAATAAAAGAATTGTGATTGATCTAATCTAACTTGAAGTAAGAAGAACTAATTATAGAAAACGCAGGCAAATAGTCACTTGATTTTGAAACAAATAATAACCGAGATCAAGGGATCAATGAAATAATTAATTGTTTATTCGTTGTTTATTAATAGAATACAAAATTTCCGGAAATGAAAGAGGAAAGGGAAATCGGTAATTTGCCAAATTGGTTAATTTGATGAATAGTTAATTGATCGATGGATGTGATGCGGTAAAAACAAGAAACAAGAAACAAAAAAAAGAAAAAAACAGTGGCAGGGGATAAAACAAAGGAAATTAAAACAAACAAACAAACAAAAGTGTTTTGGGTGTGTGTAATTTTAAATGACAACCTGTTGCGTAAAGGGGAGACAAACGGTAGTTTGTATTGTAATCACGTATTGAAAGAATAAAAATATAGTCTTTTCTGGTACTATTAGATTGACAAAAAGATATACAAGATAAAGATCAAGTGTAGTATAGCAATATAACGCTGAACAAAAGACTAAACAAACAAAAAGTAAACGACACACAAATTTTGATGATCGATCTGTGCGAAGGTGATTGTGAGTGTGAGCGAAAGAGACACAGAGACAGACAGACAGACAGTGGCTGAAAAAAGCAGTGGGTAAGTGAGTGAGTGAGAATAAGTCGGCGGTTGAGAGGTAAACTGTAATTAGCGCTACTAATGTGGTTTATAGTATAGCTATCTGTGTATGTTGTTTACAAATAAATGTAATAACTGTCTAATACATAAGTAATTTAAATTGATGTTTTTAATGTTAAGGAGAGATAATGTAGTGTAGTGTATATAGGGTGTAGAAGTAAGTCTTTATTGTAGATTCACTGGCAATTAACAACAACAACAACAACAGTAGCAACACCAGCAACAGTTCCCCGGCAACGCAACAGATCAATCAATTCACCAGGCCACCACTAGGGTGGGCTCCCACTCGCCCGCTAGCTCGCCCGCTCGCACTGAACGTCACAACCGCACGGATACGGTCAATCAGTCTAATTGACAGCCAACTAAAATAAAAGCATAAAGATAAAGAGCTGTGTAGAGGTGTTATGGAGTATATTATTTTGCTTTTGCTTTTTTTCTGTGTCTGTGTGCGGCTTATGCCTCCCGTGCCGCCGCCGCCGCCGTCTCAATCTGTGTACGGATGTATTTGTTAATTTTGTGTATAGTATTACGCCCGTGCACAGATATAAATTTTGAATTTTTCTTTAATTCAACACACCCGTGCACAGATAGATTAATGTCAAATTTTTTTTTTTTTTTTCTGTTTCGGTGCCTGGTCATACACACCCTTGCACTATTTGTACCGTCCCAACACTCACTCACTGGCGCACCCCGTATTGAGCGCCTATTTTTGCAGCCACTGCAGAACAGCATTCGCACACACACCAGAGCTCGTCGTCACTCGCTGTGCATAGACTTTATCAGCCTCAACATCCAAGCTTTTCAATATTTCTTATTGTGACATCACTAATTATGCATAATGCTCATCTAATGCAATCATCTTCACTACCGAGCTGAGCAGAGCAGAGCAGTTAGTTACTATGGTTAAGAGTATACCGTTTACTATAAGCAGTGTGGTTGGTACCTGGTAGGATATACGATATACGGTATACGGTATACGGTTCTCCCTCATCTCTTTTATCCCCCGGCATAACACACACCACAAATTACTACGCCGTAATATTCTCTTCAGCCCGACTATCTATTGTATGTATTGTACTACATCACACACACTACATGTTACATATTACTAAATTTCATCTACATCTACTACATCTACTACATCTACATCCACGCTCAACGTTTTAATGTCACTACAGTACAAGAGATTTAATAACCTTTGTCTCTTTTCATTTCTTTTTCACTTCAATCATTCTCTCATCTCCGTTAATCATTTAGAGTCATCTTAATTGGTAATCACCGGTACTATACTGTACTGTACATCTTAATACATCATCTATTCTTATTATTATTAGTATTATTATATCATCACTGCTTAAAACCCAACAATGTACTCCTTATTACAACATCGTTTTTTTTTTTTATATGTGGTTTTCTTTTTTTTGTTGTTGTATCTAATTCAACGTTTCTTTTCTCCATGATTAAAATTACATACACCCCTCTTTGATCATTTAAATACTTTGCAATTTTCCAATTTATAAATCGTTAGTAAAACCCCAATTTCTGTAATTCTTTGTATGTGCAGTTGCTCTAAATTATGTACAAGAGATATTACTTACAGAACCGTAATATAATTAAATCATTCACCACAATTAATCAATTCCACACAGTAGCTAAAAAAATGGGCATTAATAACATAATCAGATTCGAACATGAAAATAACCCAAACCACGTTCATAAACATCATCATAAACCACATCATTTAGATCATGAAAATCAAAATGATTTGTTGAAAACCGATTCTGAAACAACAACTAAAGTTGAATTAAAAACTTCAAGTTCAACAGATTCTTTCAATTCAATCTCTTCTAAATCATCAGTCGAATCAACTGAAAATGATCCTTATCCTTTTAAATTCAACAGAAATTCAACCCTTAAAGATTTCTTAAAATCAAACAAAGAAGCTACAAATGCGCTTAATGAGAAAAATCCTAAAATTTTAGAATTATCAGGCAAAGGTCAATCACCACATACATTATGGATTGGTTGCTCAGACTCTAGAATTAACGAATGCACAGCTTTAGGCTGTCAACCTGGTGAAATTTTCACTTTAAGAAATATCGCCAACTTAATCTCGTACCAAGATTTCAGCTCAATGTCAGCAATTCAATTCGCTATTGACGTTTTAAAAGTTAAAAAAATTATTATTTGCGGTCACACTGATTGTGGTGGTATTTGGGCATCTTTATCATCAAAAATGATTGGTGGTGTCTTGGACCACTGGTTGACTCCAATTAGACAAATTAGAGCACAAAATTTACATTTACTTAAACAGATAAATGATCCATTTGAAAAATGTGAAAAATTAAGTGAATTAAATATCTTGAATTCAATTAATCAAATTAAAAAACATCCAAGTTTTATTAAAGCTACTGAAAATAACCAAATTGAAATTTACGGTTTAATTTATAACGTGAAAACAGGTTACTTAAAAGAATTAGAATTGATGAATGAATTCGATAATGACGATGATTTCCATGACGTTTTCCGTTTAAGCAATGACGAAGGTCTAAGTAATGGTCATTAGCTTGATTAGTTACTGTTTAACATGTATTTATATTCGTATACAAACACGAGTTATTTATTTTTACTATATAGAGTGTTTCATTAGTTTTTTTTTTTCTTCTTCTTCAGTTCGTTTATGGTTTAGTTTATTAAACATTATTATTTGCATATTTCTTTAATGGCTAGGTTCCAGTAATTAATTAGTTTTATTTATTTAAACGTTTTACTTGTACAGTAATATTCTATTTATCCATCATGTATCTACACTGATATGAAGTGGCTTGGATGACAGTAGTTTATCAACAGTGGCTGTGCAACAAGTAGTGGCTGGTGATTTCCGTAAGTACTCATATCACGGCTGTGCAACCTCATCCTAATCTCTTAACTTGTAATTCGTATGTGTTTAGTGTAATTCCATAAATTGAATTTAAAAACCCAAATTTATTAACATCAACTGATTTGACCTTTTTAAACCCATTTTTCAACAATATAGACTCGTCAAATTTTTCAAAAGAGTATAAATCAATTGAAATCTTGCCTAATTTATCTGAATTTTTCAATTCTTGACTCACTTTAAATTTAACCCAATTTAACAAATCATTAAACATTTCAGCTTTTATGTAAACTCTTCTAATTCCGTATCCTATTATCTTAACATCAATTTCATTCTCTTTAGATTCTTCTGTCTTTGTAGTAATAAATGAAATACACGAGTTTCTATAATTAACAACATACGAGTTTTCTTGCATAATTTTAACATCTTTATCATTTTTCAATTTACCAGTTTTCTTACTATACTCAGCTAAATCGACATTAAAATAACTTTCACTATTTTTCACAACATCATCACATTCTTGTTGTAAAAAAACACTTGAAATATAGAAAATTATTAAAATTGTAGCAAATCCAAATGAATTTATAACTGTTAATGAAAGTACATCATCAACAACATCTGTCTTTCTTGAAAGTAAATACAAAACTAGTTCTAAACTGATTAATTTTCCATTATTACTATAATTAAGCAAATTTTTCAAAAAATTTGTTCTTGATACACTAATTGCAAAAATTGTAAATAAAATAGATACAGTCTTGATGTTTTGAATAAGGTATTTAAACAAGATTGATTTTCTAACAAGTATATAATCCATTTGTAAATTTAATACAGATTCAGAAAGTTCAGGTCTGATGAAATCAGACTCAATTTTCGACTCTGCTGTCTCAGGTAATGGTTCCCGGAGATCAGTATTAATTTGTCTGCTCATCGTAATTTGGAGGTATCTAGTATATAATTCAGTAAGTTTCAGGTGAATCCAGTTGCAACTAGTTCAAATCAAATGAGGGAACTGTGATTTCAACTTCAAAAGCAAATGAAATGTGTGTATATTTCTTTCTAGTGACAGGTAACCACAAGTCTTGGCTTTTTCTTAAGATTCAAAACGTATTTATTCAAAGTACATTGATCGACTTTTTATATATCCGTTTTAACTAAAGAACAAACTTGAACAAGTTCCGGATAGACAAATTTTTCAAACTCAAACTCTTAAATACATCCACGTGGGGTTTGTATAATCTCGTCCCTGAAATGTTACACAGCCTTAATTAATACAATAGAGTACTCGCACGAGTGCTCTCTTCTTTTCGGTTTTGCCTTTATCTTTTAATCTGTCACATGCGATACACATCTATTCTAGACTTATTAATGTTTGTTATTTTTTCAGCGCTATGAGTGTTTTCAAATTTATTCTGTAAAAATTACAATTACTATTACTTTGTTAAACAACTATTTACTGTGCTTATGCCAATATCAATACCATTTGTCTTTCAACACGTTTCATTACTGTAATTAAGGTATTATCACTGCCCTGATTGATATCAACATTTACTTGCATAATAGCTGACATAATATTTTTTTTAAAAAAAAAACTTCGCAAATTCAGCCGCATGTATGTAAAAGGATTGGCAACAAAATAAATTAAAAATCTTACGTAATGCTTTTTTGTATTTTATGTGGTGTACGGGTGTAGTAATTGTATACTAAGCTGTGTACGGATGTGTTTTAGATTTTATCTGTTTTAAGAATGTTCTGTGTAAACATTTGTACTGATTTGACTGACTTGACTTGACATTTCCACAATTATGACTTGCCTACAAGAACTTTCCAATTGTCAAATTACACTTTTACTTAGCAACTTGATAATTGCGTCCCACTCAATATTTTTGGTTAAAAAGTTCCATTTAAAGACTTATTTTCCACCTCATCATTGGCTGATATACTGTAAACTACAATTAGCATAGCCCGATCGATCTACAATGGTTACCAAACAAGAACTGTTAAATTTCTATCAATTGACAACTTTACAACCAACCGATTACGTTCAGTCTTCAGCAGACCCGCACAGCGCAGATTTGCTTGACAAAATTGATAGTTCTAATGATATCAGTCAGTTACCGCCTCAATTGATTTACAAATTTCTGAATGATGAACTTGATGCAGATTCAAATTTGACAAATGGTAGTGTACATTTGGCAAACAATAAAAACTCCGTTAACATCAAAGATCCACTGGGATTCCATGAATCAATACTAGATGAACTTATAGATAAAGATATAATTGATGATTCAAGAGATAGTCAAATTAATAAATACTTGATTGATTCTAAAAAATTCAACTCAAAATTATTCTTAACATCATTACATAAAGATAAAAATTTTAATGATTTGATTCAATCTATAGATTATTTGGACTCAAATTTAAATTCCATAAAGCCAAATTTACAAAAATTAATAACTGAAAATTCAAATAAAGTAATTGATATTAAAAAAGTGGTTGATGAAACTTATAATCTCTATTCTACAACTAGTTTATCTTCAAATTTATCATCTTTAACAAATTCAATCAATCAGGCAAATACAAATTCTTCATTAATTGTGAATCCTGTTATTACAAATATTGAAATAGGCACAGATTTGAAAAATTCAATTAAAATTGTTGAAAAAAATAAAGAATTTTTAAACTTGCCTAAAAAATTATCAAACTCAATTTCAGCAGATAATTTTGAAGAAGTTTTAAACGAATATAAAAAAGGTCAATTGATGTATTTTAACTACCTGAAGACTCTTGATAAGAATTCTGATCCCTTTTTCCCAATTTTGAAAAAAATTTGGAATTGTATTGAAGATATTATGAATTCTTACAAGACTACTCTATGGGAAAAATTAGGCAAGATTAAAATTGAAAATATCGACAATTTGTCATTCAATGAATTGAGAAAACAAAATATAGATATCTTATTGAAAACTTCTCCAAATAGTCAATTAAGTAACAATGATGATAGTAATAAGTTAAACTCATTTGATTCTCAAAACTTACTTGACTTGATAGTGAGAATACTAAGACTAGGCTCTGATGAAAATCCAATCATGGAATTTATTAATTTACAATATGACTACATTTTAAACGACTTGAAAACTGGATTGAATAAAGTTTATTTGATAAGGTTTTTGAAGAATAAAATGTCCAACAACTTGAGTAATGCCAACTCAATTGATTCACTTTTCAATCTTCTCTCCAATAAAAATCAAAAGGGTTTTGACTTATCCACTGATTTCAACTCTACAACCGATTTTTACAATTTCTTATCATCATATATCACGGAATTAACCGATGAGTTGATTATCAAGAAAATCTTAAATTTTGCCATGATTATAAAATTTTTTATCGAAAACGGATCAAGCTTACAAAAAAGATACAATATTAATAAAAAATTTGTTGAATTTGAAGACTATGAATTATTGAAATTTGATGAAATTTTCCAAACTCTGATTGGTAACATTTGTAACAAGTTACTTTACATCTTTGAAGCTACAAATAATGATTTGCACAATTTGTTAGACAAATTAGAAAACTCAACTGAAAATTTTGAACCTAGCTTGATCAAAGAAGTTAAAAATACCAACTTAATTGATTCTTTTGGATTTTTGCCATCAGATTCAAATACAATTACAAATTTAAATAATCTAACAAGTGTGCAATTCAAAATTTTGAATGTCTTCAATAAATTCCAAAATGAATTTGGCATGAACAGCAACAACTCAAATTCTTTGTTTGTTGAAAACTCTTCAATTTTATCAGTTGCAATAAACAATACAATTAAAGTGATTAATAAAAACATCATCAACAGTATTTTATGCTCTTTGATTAATGATGTCAATAGTTTCAATTATTTACAAAATAGCAATGTGTCAAGCGATTTTCAAAAATTACCAACATTCATATTAAATTATTACTTTGTAATAATATCTAACCTGAAAATTTTACTGATTGATTCTTTCGATAATAATGACATTTCAAGTACCATTAAGGACCAATTCTTGAAATCTTTTGAAGTTTTATTGGAGAATCAGATGAGTTTCATTAAGAGCAATAATACGAGTGTTAAATTAATTACAAATTTTTCAAATTTATCAGTCTTGAAAATCAAAGTTTTACCGTTAATTGTACAGAGATTCGACTCTGTGTTTAGCACTAATTTGCTAAAGAATTTCGAGTCGTTGAAATTTGTCATGGACTTGGAAAATTTGAAAATTCAGTTATACCAAGAAATTTTACAAAATTATGAGAGAGAATTATCTGAAATAATTACAGTTGGTGTTAGATCAATCAAATGGTCTGAATTGAAAAATAAATTGCATGATTCCTTGTCAATTCTAGCATCTTCATATACTTTAAAATCAATTAATTACATTAATTTGTTGAAAAAGACACTGATCTCTTATCATGCAAACAATCTATTAATCTTTGAAATTCAGATTGACTTGATTAATCATTTGGTTGCTATTTTAGTTCCTTTACTAAGAGAAATTCAAAATTTTAGCGCTTATGGTTTATTACAACTATACACAGATTTACAATTTTTAGTTGAAATTTTCACTACTTTTCAAACCAAAACTGAATCCTTTTTAAAGACTCAGTCAGATAATAACTTGATTGGTTTTATTGAAATTCACAAGCTTCAATTAGATCCATTGATTTCTGCAGCTAGAAGATTCTTGAAAAAGAGTCCTGAGCACAAAGACACCATTTCAGAAGTTGTGAAAAGAAATTTAATGTACAATAGAATTCAATTAGATAGTTTTTACGATCATTAGTTATTTGAATGAAAGATTCTTTTGCTAATAGATGCAGAGTATACTTTGGTTTGCGCATGTTTTTTGTAACATTTTTATAAACTTTGTAGATGCCGCATAATTTACTGAATACCTGGGTTCCGGAGAAAAGACGCTTTCTCATAGGATGCCAGTTACTCATAGACTTTGTTTTTACGACCAAAATATAACCATACTCGGCTAATTGTTTGTCAGTTGAAGTTTGCTAAACATTTTTTTATAGGTAGCAAAACTAAGCAGGCAAATCAAATTCCATTTAAAATCTGCTGTAACTACTGATGACCAATTTGAATCGTCTACAGAGAATTGCTGGGTAAACTTCAAATCGGTTACTTGAACTCTCAGTCACTTGTTTCATCTCGATTATAATTAAAATCGCTTGTTAAGCTTAATATACAAATACATAAACTGTATCAATCTAAAATATTATTACTCAGTTCCAACAACTGATCAATCTTCCTCTTCTTCTCTAGCTTTCGTTGCTCCTTCTCCGTCTGTATAAAAGATCTCTTTGAACCAGTCGAATTCATCGTACTGTTACTATCATTATATCCAAATTTGAAACCATTACCTGTTCCATTATTCCCATTGTAAACCGAGAGTAATGAAATATCATTGTTTAAAGTCCCGTTATCACCTTCGTGGAATTTTTTAGCATAATCTATCTTATTTTTCATATTGACTTTGAAAAGATTATTTTCCATAGCTTTGATTTTCCGCTTGTTTTCAGATTCACTTCTTTTATTAAGAAGCATTATCTTTAACAAACTGTTATTATTGTTCATTGTAGTCATCCCACCCGCTGATGTTATTGATTCTTGGGTTAGCATTGTATCGTTATTTTTCGGCAAGTTTTGAACAGCTTCAGTATTGCCAACTGGGTGTGTCTCTTTCGGTTTCGCATTCTTAAATATTGATTCAAACTGCGCAGCAATCCTCAAATTTAATCTCAGTTGTGTCGAATATGTAGTTGGTAAAGAGTCAATTACTATTGTTGATATCCTCATCCACTCTAGCTTAATCTTATCGATTTTCAATAGATTTGAAATATTAGCTAGTTGTATACTCTTGTTATTCATTATCAACATTATAACCAGATCAACCGATTTGGATTGATTATACTTGGTTAGATATTCAATCAGTTTTGAAACCACATGAGAATCATTTCTCAACTTCTCAATACTAACAACCTCGATTTGCAGCACTATACAACTCAAGTTATTGAAACATTTCTTTGACTTGAATTTTCCTTTTGGTAAAGAACTTATTGTGACAGTCTTCTCCTTGTCTTTTACTTCGTTTATGAGGACGTTTCCATCATTGCGTTCTTGCAAATTCATACTTTCGCAAAGCCACTTGGAAGCTTTGGAATCCCAATCTTCAACAATAACAAGAATATTATATTCTTTGATGGCATTGGGTAGCTTTTTAGCTATTTTCGCAAAATCTATATGTTTCACTTTATTTAAAACAAACTTATCTTCGCCTTCATTAGAGCTTAAACTTGGTTTCGATGTACTGGACTGAACTTGTGGAGGTACTATTGGTAGAATGGGTCTTGTCTTTTTAGCAAAATCATCAATCTCGTGAACTTTAGCTATTTGCTTTCTTTGTTTATCTAATGACTCTTTAGCAACCTTGGATATTTTTTTGATGAATTTTGATTTTAAATGATTTTTCAAAAATCTATCAGCTCTGGTATCTAATCCAGTAATATACATTTGTTCCTTCATAAAAGCAGCAAATAACTCTACTGATAATTTGTCAACAACTTTTTGTCTTATTAAATTTCTTTTACCATTCTCAAGTTCAATCGCACGTTGCACAATTTTTGATGCTTCTTCAGAGACTGCTTTCTTCACCAAATCTTGAACAAGATCAGTTGCAGCTTTAGGAAAATCTGGCAATTCAATAATCTTTGGCTTTACAACTGGAGGTGGTGGAGTTGGTGGAACTTGAGGTAAAAGAGGTTTCACTTCTATCTGTTTGGTTTCAAACTGAACATGTTTTTGTGTAGGCACATCGTTTTTGATGTTATTATTGAATGCCGGTGTTTGAGCAATTGGTTGTGATTGGTTGAAAACCGACGCTGATGAATTGTTAAATGAAAAAGCAGGTTGTTGTCCAACTTGAAACCCAAATAATTCACCATTAGGTTTTGCAGGTGTTAATTCGTTATTGAACTTTGACGGTTCTGTTGCTTTGAAGATCCCTTGAAGACCTTGTTGCGAGGAAAGACTTTGTGATTCAAACACTGATAAATTCTGTGCTGGTGCTGAAGCAAATCTTGATTGTGTTTGGGGTAGAGAACTATAAATTGAAGCAGAAGAACTTAGGTCTGTAGTGGCTTTCATTTCCCGATCTAAGATATTTTGAACAAATTTTGTAGCCAATGAACCTTCATTTGTTGAATCAGCACTAATAAGTTTCTGATAATTTTGATCTTTTTCGCTCAATGCCAAGTCTGTGTTCGGCAAACCTGAGTTGATAATTTGCTGAATTGACAAATTACCGATTTTTTTATCAAGTGAGGGAGTGAAAGCGGGTTTTTGAGAGCTTTTAAAAGAGTCTCGTATTGCTGTAACATCTACTCTTGCTACATTATCCTCGGAATAAAGAATGGGGATATTGTAAAGTTTGCATGTTGCTAGTAAATCATCAAATGTATCAAAACCTAAACAACGACATAAGAATCCAGCATCAGGCATTTTTTTAGACTTTGAATGGTATGCTCTTGACATTGTTTTCAAAGCATTATACCTCAACTCATTGAAATGAACTTCTGCCAAACAAGCAAGTAAAAATGGGAAATTGGGATCTGAGATAGCTTTAAAAAACATTGAATACAGATTCATGCCACCAATTCCATTAATCCATAGACCTCTCAACATTAAAGCTCTTTGAACGATATCTGACTTGAAAATATTTAATGGTAATGTTTGTAGCTTTCTATCCAACTCTGTATCTTTCCACTTGGAAATTAACTCATAAGCTCTAAATTCGGCTTCATTAGGACATTGTCCTCCTTTTGAACGAACTTCGTCATACATGTGAGTCAACGTTTGTAATGAATTATTAAACTGTTCAAGTTCTTGTTGTTGTTGATAGTCTGGATCGTTGGCCCCTGCCATGACATGAGAAGATAAAATATGGATTCTACAAATTTTTTCATGACATTCAATGGCTTCGGGTCCTGAATAGTTATTTTGAAAAGTAAAATCCTGTCTGATTGATCTTGTTCTGTCCCAAATAAAAGAATGCGAATCGGGTAGTTTTGGTAACAAATTATCAATTATGTAGTTTAAAGTGTGAACCAACACATTAGGTGGTCTGACGTCAGATGGTAATGATGGAGGTTGACCCGATGGCCTTATAAAAGTTTTTATTGCTAGATCTCTTGATATTTTTCCAGTATTTGGATCTTTTTCCCATTTAGAAACTTGATTTTTAAACGTTCTTTCGACTCTTTCGTAAGTTGGACACATATCTGTACACGTTCCATAAAATCCAATAGCGTCACTTAGCGATTTTTTGGCATTTTCGATATCAACAAGGTTAAGTTTTTCCATTTTGCTTCTTTCAACTTTTCTAAGCTCTTGAAATTCTTCAAATAGTGTTTGAGCATCTCCGGTAAAAGCTTGTTCTTTTTCTAACAATCTTTCCTGGTTTTGTATGTCCCATGCATTTGGTTCAAAATTTTTGTTATTCAACTGAGGCTGTTCTTTAAGCATATATTTTGGTATTTCCTGACAAGGACGAGTAAAATTTTGATATCCATAAGATTCAGGATGTTCAAAGAATGCACCAACAAATCTAATCTCCACACCGGAAGGTCTTGACAAATTGCTTTTAGACGGGCTTTTTGTGTAAGGCATATCTGCCCGTATCACATTTTCGCTAACTTGATTTTTCATTTCATTATTTTTATTGGGTCTATTACTATTATGTTTCTGTGATCTGGATTCAAAAGTGTTTGGTTCGTTTGATGTTGTATTGTATTCGTTATTCTCAAATTTCCTACTACTAAACTGCTTTGATCCATTACCTCTTCCTCGCCCTCTGAAGCTACCTCTTGTTGCCCCACCACTCATATTGTTCCTCTGTATTCTGGGATTGTTTGCGTTATCATTAAACCTTTTGGTTTTGGCTTTATTATTACTATTCTCATCTGACCTGCCATTCTGAAAAACATTGTTGTTTGTGATGTTGCTATCAATAGTGGCCATTGTCTTGAATTTGAGCACCAAAATAACTCAAGATAGTACCAATTGAATCCCAACAAGAACAGTATGCTCTTACTCTCATTCATATACCAAAATAGAGCCATATCATTTGAGCAGAAATCAAACACTATCTAAAACCAGTAACTTCACTTGTACTGTTTTTTAGTACTCGATTTTTCATCTTCAAAAAGCATCATCTACCTGGTGTACGGATGTTTTACCTTTCAGCGCTAAAAGTGAATTTTAATTGACTACAAGTTGTCATTTTGATTTCGATACTACAGTAACTTGTTTAAACTACACAGAAAGTAAGCCATATTCAATTATCAAACTGTTTTTACATTAATAAGTATAAACTTAAAGACGGTTAAAAACATATTTACAAACAAAGTTGGTCAAAAAGTAGCACTTCTCAAATTTTTAATGTAGAACATTAAATCGTAAGTAGTTAGTTGTAAGCTAGCCTTGTGGTAAGACAACCATGCTTTCAAGTAACCAACTACCCACTTGAAAGACCATGGTTTCCATCTTAGAGATAGTTTCGCAACATCATCCTTGTATGCCGTCTTTGCACAGTAAGTAGCCATAATGAAAAAAGTACGCTCTAATCCTAGAGGATTTTGTAGACATTCGTCTAGATTTCTGGTCAAGTCATTAGTTTTCAAAATCAACAATACTATTCTTGGAACAGAGGCAAGCAGAGACATCAAATCGTAAATTAGTCCATTGTCGACTAGAGCTTCTCTCATTTTCTCAATTTCTTTCTCATCTCTAGTAGATTGAACATCACCTTCTAAAGCATGATCGAAGTCTCTACCAGTGAGAGCAGCTGCTAACACTGGAAACTGGTCATCTTCAATTTTGGCAAATTTTGTACCATATTTCTTCATTTCGTTTGGTTTCTTATTAATCAATGCTAGCCAAAAGCGAGCATAATCGACTTTCATTTCATTAGGAATTGTTCTGTATAATCCGTGATCATATAGTACAATTTCGAAATTATGGCCATTTTTCTTGTGATCCAATGCTCGTATAGCTAAATTACCATGATGTGGATCGCAATGCACAAACCCAGATTGGAAAATCATATTATTGAAAATGTGGGATAAACAACTGGAAACTTCTGATCTCGATATGTGGTGTTTATCAAGGTAGTCCAAATTATCTAATCTAGCTCCTCCAACAAATTCCATAACTAAGACTCTTCTTTCAGCTTTGTAAATTTGAGGTATTTTTAAAGCTGTTAATTTTTGGTATTTCTTAAAATATTGGTCTGTAATTTCTGCGTTTCTGGCTTCGTTCTTGAAATCCAACTCAACATAAATAGACTGCTGCAGTTCATCAGATAGCCAAGTTAAAGGGTATTGAGGAAACACTTTGTACATCATATTAAACACCATTTTAGTCAAAGCAACATCTAGTGGAACATACTTATCTAACGTTGGATGTTGGAACTTAACAGCAACTTTCTGGTTTGTTTCTCTCAGCGTTGCAATATGAACTTGGGCTAAAGATGCAACACCAATAGGTTTAGGATTAAAACTGACAAAATATTCGTCGAATGGCACTCCAATATCATTTTCAAACATTTTCTTTACGTCGTCTAACGACGATTCAGGACACTCTGATTGCAAAGGCTTCATCGCTTCTGTCCATTCCAAAGGTAGCAGATATGTCATAGCAGAGATGTGTTGTCCTAATTTGATGTAAATACCACCGTTTTTCCGCAGAGCTTGTAAAGTTAACAAAGCTGCAGATTTATGTGTCTCACTTAGAGCTTCCTCTGCTTCCTTCGGGGTATCGTATGAAGAGTTTAATGTTTTAAGATACAACGCAAAACATTTCACTGTGGTCAATCCCACAACGCCTACTCTTTCAGCTATAGTGATGAACTCTATTGTTGATTTTCTAAAATCTTCATTGAGAATTAATCCACCTGCAAACAATAGAACTACACCTCCACCAATGTAGTGTCCTTTAAAAGATCTTGAGCTTTGATCATGTTTCAACTTTTCGGAAATGTTGTTGTTGCTCTGTGAAGAAATGAGACGTATATGCTGATAATGATGTTTCGGATGAAGCAGTCTTGGAGTCCAGTGCCCGACCCTTGTCTGATTTGTCCACCGCAAGAAGTTTCTTGTGATCATCTTCAAGATGTTATTAAAATTTAACTACTGACGAGTTTTTAATTCACTCAAAAATACTATTCTCAAAGATTGTAGATTGACTCCAACATTTACTTACTATAGCAATAAATTTCATCAATTTTAGCTATGCTCGATCAAAAACACCCTTCAGTGTTTTCTTCATGCACACATTTAAGCCGCTTTTTGAGCCGCTTTTTGAGCTTGAGGTTGATCTTTTTTCATTAATTACAAAATGAATAGATTGTCTTAGGAGTCTAATTATCACTCTACATAGAATAAAGCATCAGATGAAAGTCAAATACAAAAAGTATGAGTAACTTTTAACAAAATCTGAAAAAAAAAAAAAAAAAAAAAAAAGAAAAAACAGCAAAGTGGAAAATGGCATGAAAGGATGGCATCGCTTAAAAACATGCTGATAGCCAAGCTATTGGAAACGACTGTTCTGTCTGGTGTTTAGTCTGTTACCAAAAAGATCAATTGCAAAAATGTTATTGAGGAACTCATCAAAATCTACATTTTGCTCTCCGTCAAATAGCCCAACTTCTTTCATGGAGTCCTCGTTTCTTCCCATAAGATTGTCATAGGGGAAGTTAAAACCATTTATACTTTGTGCGTTGGTTTTGTAACTTTCCTCGGAAAATTCGCTCGTAGTGTCAACAAGGCTAGGAGGAGTTGAAACTGATGGTTGTGAATTTTCTGCATTGAATGATTTCAAAGCCGGATTATTATTGAAAATTCTGGAGTTTTCGTTGTATGTAGAGTTGCAAGGCATGAAACTAGAAACCTCATTAGTAGCGTCATTAACTGTTATTTTACTCAACACGTCAATCCAGAATTTATCAACATTAGCATTCGGCACATAGGTGAAAGCGTGATCGGGAGAGTCCCAATCTTGTAATGACATAGCATGATGATTGGTGTCACATTTCTTACTTATCAAACCGGTATGACCATTTGAAAGATAAAATGCTTCTCTATCTTCACTTGACATCTTTATGTTTGTAAACTGAGTCAAGGTTTCAAAATCGTTCACAGTGTAATCGGCAAAAATACTCATTTCCTCAGTAAGAACACCTTCACCTTGAAACGTTTCAGGATGATTTTTCAACATATCAATAATAATACTTTGAGCTTTCGTCATTCTCCATGCATAAAAGTATTTACCTGAAATTAAATTCAAGCATTTCAAGTAGCTGTCAATGTTCCAAACTAGTGATTTTTCAATAAACTTGTCAACAGATACAATCAACTCTTTACTTTCCGGTGTGCCTTTATCTTGTAAAATACTCTTGAACTCAAGGGCCCTGATAAATAATGAGAATAACAAAACTGAACATTTGTGCATCGTTGATTCCAAAATTGGAGTTATAAATAAATCAAAGCCGATGCCAAAATGCTTGGAACTGAATTGGAGCATTTCAACAAAGATTGAAGTAATTTCAACAACAACTTTTAACATTCTGCCTAACAAAAAGTTGCAAGCTTTAGCATTTTTCTTGGACTGATAGTATAAAAATGTATGATAATAAGTTGGATACACTAAAGCTTGCAGGTCAAGAAAATCTATCAATGTTTTCATTTTTCTAATATTCTCGACAATGTTGGGTGAAGCTTCGGGTTCAATTTTAAACGCTGAAAGATACTTGTCTTTAAATTCCGTTAAAGGACTGATATTTTCCATCAATTGACCAGTAGTGGCGGGTTTTTTGAGATTTAAAATAATCTTGGAAAGGTTTCCCATTAGTTTTTCCCTTTCGAATCTATAGTGAATCCATTCAATAACTTCTTTTTCAATTTCAAGGTCTTTGATATTTGCCGTTTTTGGATCAAATTCAGGTAGTTTTGTATCGTAAATTTCGGGACGGATCAATTTCGGATTACCAAATTGATAACATTGATAATTATCCATATTCACCAAACCGTACCATAATTTTCTCCACAAATTTACAAGTTTCATATTTTTCTCCTTATAAGAATCAAAATTAGAAGGATCACGGTTCAAACCAATTGAAATTCCCATTTGAATTAACATTCCTGTGAAAATTTGTGCGTCACCATCACCAAACCCATCCGATCCATCTTCTGGTGCATATCTGTGATATTCTTTCATCAATAACGCACATTGGAAAACAACCAAAGCGCCTCTTCTTAGTAACTTGAATTGATTCAAACATAACTGAGCAATATTAATAATTTCCATTGGAATCAGATTCTTTAAAAGATACAACTCATCTTCGGTTCTTGGATAGTCTTTAACCGAATCTTCATTGTTGGTCAGTAAGGTTAATGATGCAAACCTTAATACAAGTAGCAAAATTCCAACAGTGGCAAAATCTAATTTTTTTTCAATTTGAATATTAGTCACTTTTTCTTCGACATATGAACGTTTCCCAATTATTGCTTCAGTATCTTCAACAAATGATGATTGATCAATATAAGGTAAAAATGGATAAACGTATTTGAAAAATCTATCAACCAAGAGCCAAATTATTTTTTTGTTAGGTAAAACTTTCAAAATCATGGATATTGTTTTGTTTTCTGATTCTTTATTATTCATTGTAATATTGATCAAGAAATCTTTGGATTCGTCTGGTGTTTTGTTGAAACGACTCACCTCTTCTGGTCCTTCTGATTTAGATTTTGTACTTTTTTCTATCGAATTGAAGTCTGCTTCACGGAAAGTAAATGGACAAAATGGTTTACCACTTTCACGAACACCTGACATGGAGATGGGGAATCTACCATTTTCAATACCATTTTCTCTATTGGAACTTACGCTTTTTATTATGTATCCAACTAACTTTGTCCACATTGGTTTCAAATGAGGATCTTTTTTAACTAATGTGACCCATGCCAATGGTCCGTAATTATTGATACCAGACATTCTTACGTGCATGGGACTGTATCCTGAAAAGAAATTGATTTCGTCATCATAATTCACATCAGAAGCGGTACAAAACTTTTCTCTGTCTTCGACAGGTAAAAAAGAAATTGAGTAATTTTGTTCAGGATGAGCTAAAGAAGATAAGGATGCAGCAGCGTCAACATCAGCGGTACTCTGATCATTTACTGTAGTCTTTATAGGGTCAGTTGAAGTAACAGTTTCATTTGTCATTGATGGAAGCTCGTTTGAGAACTGGGATCCTTTGGTAAAATTCCCATGCTCAGAAAAAGAAGGAGATGACTGTCTTCTAAAATTTGATGATGTTGAAGGATGTACGTCATGGGTCTGACCCGGTAAAGGAGGCAGAGTGAACTGATTACCATCAGGTTTGGGAGTGTTGTTAAAAGTCCATGATTGAATCGGAGGCAATGGTGTTCGATATTGAAAGGAGGGGGTGGCTCGTTGAGAAGGTAAAGGAGAACCTTGTGTAGAATAAGGGTGCTGTGATTGCTGTTGGTAAGCGTGAGGAAGAATCGGTGTTGGCAAGAGAGGGGGTAATTGTGGTTGTTGTGACGGTTGTTGTTCTGACAGGTGCTGTTTTTCTTGTTGCTGTTGTTGCTGTTGTTGCTGTTGAGCGACATCAGACACAGCAATAGAAGCTTCAATTTTTTTGATTTTTTCCTTCAACAGTTGTAATTCACTCATCACCGGACGATTAATATCTCCATACGGCACTTTCGTATCACTAGTGTAGTTTGGATCTTGTTTTTCCATTGAAGAGGAGGCGGCAGCATTTGGGATTGAAGTCCATGGTCTTGAAGGGCTTGTTTCTCTTTGCGCTTTTAAAACGGAATCTGATGGTTTACAAGGACTCAAACACAATCTTTCGTTAGATTTTGTATGATTCACGGATGAGATGGACCCCATATAAGGTAAAGGTGCCGAGAAAGAGTTGAAAGTTGGGTAAGAGGTGGAAACTGCTTGATTTTGTTGTTGTTGTTGTTGTTGTTGTTTTGGCAGATTTTGCTGAATTGGCAAGGAACCATGAATCGAGGGATGAGTAGATCCATTTGAAAACTTTTGTCTCTTGGATAAAGGATTAGCGTGCTCCTCGGAAGACATATAAGAAGGAGTGGTGGTTGAAATAGCGGTATTCGGAGATAATGATCTACCACCAATGTAATCCTCTTTTGCTGAAAGATCTGCCGTTTTAACATCAATGGAGCTTGTCGGTGTACTCTTCTCTGAGCTTGAAAGTTTGTCACTTAGATTAATTGAATTAGGACTAGTTTTTGAGTTTTGTGCTTTTGAGCTTTTCACCTTGTCGCTATCGGAGTTAGCCCAAATCGGTTCCTGGTATGCACAAAGATGAGACACTTTGTACTTTTCACAAACCATACAATGAGGTCTTCCACGATCACACTGATAAAATTTGTTTAAATAAAAAAAAACTTTTGTTACCATCAGTAACAAAAGATTAAAAAAAAATTGTTAGTATTTTCGGCCATCAGAGCACTGAACATCCAAATGCAAGACAAGAAGAGTGTAGAACAAAAAGATGTGTGTTCTACTAAGTGAATGTTGTCTAAGGATCCTTGTATAAACGCTAACTTACTTTGACTTTCCGTTTACGACAAACAGTACATGATAAAGGCATTCTGTTCCTCTTTGTCTTTTGTTTTGTTCCATCAAGAGCTGGAACGGGCTCTTTCTTCATCTGCATCTCTGGAAGTGTGCCGTTAATCATATCTAAGCGCAAATTTGCTGATATATTACAAATGGGAGAAGTTGAAAGTTGGAGTATGGCTTAAAATAAATATAATAAGATGAAATAGTAGTGCTAGCCGAACCAACTCACAATAAGACTTGACATTAAACAACAAAGATAAAAGTTACGGCCGTAAAAAGGACATCAGCAAAAGAGCCATCAAAAAACGAGGAAACTAAAAACCGAAAGCGAGCGCTGAGTTTGAGAAGGAGAAGAAAAAGATGAAGAGAAAAAAATGAAAAACATCAATCGATTTGGGCACCAAAAAGCGAGCGACTGGCGGGCGAAAAAAGAAAAGAGAATTGCGCCACCGCGGCCTGCCACCGGCCTGCGCCCGTGGAGTTGCAAAGAGTTTCACCGCGTGCTGGGAAATAATTTCGTAATGTCCGCTTATTACTCGTGTTGGTTAAGTCCACTCCGTTGCCTTCGGCACCCTGTTTTCACACAAACGTTTCCCACTAATGTTCTTTACAATAATTTTAAGTTCCGTCTTTGTTTTGAACAACATTTGCTTCAAAAGTATTATTTTTTGTCCTATAGTGAGGCAACATAGAAGCATAGAAAGAGGCATTTCTGGGATGTAAATGGGGCTACTTTGTAGCCTCAGAAGTACGGAGTTTAAAATTACTGAGCGAGAGAAATTTCAGCGGCGGCGTGAACCGGATTTTACTAATCGCCGCCCCTGAGACTGAGACGCGGATTTTGGCTGTTTGGCTAAAGAGAGAAACTTTCTACCGAAGAAGACAACAGTAACGTTGCTAATCGTATATCGAGCTAGTACGTTTGAAATGTGCCATATTTTATGTGACGTGGATAACGTATACTTATTTGAGTACTCATATATTAGCTTAAAATTCCATCAGGTAAAGTTCATGTTGGCATTACTTTAGTAATTGGTGAGGGAGGCGTCTGTCCAAAGCCGAAGATGTTACTGCTCTCGGCGTTTTCTTGTGCCAGATCCGCTAATGCCGAGTGCGACCATGCAGCTGTAAAAAAGTTCACAAAGGTAAGAATTAAGGAGCTGAAGCTGAAACTGAAGCAAGTAGAAGTAAAAACAAGAAGAGTTGCAGGTTGAGGTATTGAACTCCAAAAGAAGCAAAATTGGAATAACCTAACCTAATGAATTACACACAGATGTGCAAAAGTCATTTCAAGATTCTTGTACATAATTTCACTAATGATGTTTACACGTATTACCGATTTTTAGTCGTTTTCAGTAGTGCAGTAACCTTGTTGAGGCATACTTGAAAAAAAAAGAGAAAAAAAAAAAAAAAAATGAAAAAATACACGCCAGAAACCTCTATAAATCATCAAAAATTAAAATTTAATCCGCCTAAACCAGAGCCTCCACTGAAACCGTTACTAGTGGAGTTGTTATTGTTGTTGTTATTATTGTTATTAGATCCCAAAGAAGAGCCAAAACCTTGACCGTTGGTATTATTATCAAAAGGCGAGCTCAAGTCGACATTTGTAAAATCAATCTCGTTTAATGGATTGTAATGAATTCCTGTAAATCCAGAACTTGTAGTCTGAGGATAACCGTTTGAATTTTGGTGATGATGTGTATTCAAAAACTGTGAGTCCGTAAAATTCAACTCGTTTGCATCCTCCTGGTGTAATTGTTGCTGTTGCTGTAAAATTATCATTTGTTGTTGTTGTAATGTTTGTAGTTGACTTGGGAATTGAGGGTGTTGCTGGAATTGATGACTACCGCCTGGTGTATTCAAGCCATCTCCTAAGAATCCAGACACTAAATCGCTTGTACCGTTTTCAGGAATGTCCGATAAATCATTAAAGAAATTATCGTCAAACAAATCAGACAGTTGTGTACTTGCCGCACCACTTTGTCCCACACCGAGACCATGATGCATTACAGAATCTTCATTGATACCAGAACGTGTGACATCGCCGCCATACACCGACATATCAATGTTAGAATCTCCTGGGTGTTGTTGTAAGTACAAAGAATCACCGCCGTTGAATACTGATGTATAGTCTGTAACAGGAGGTAACTTGGAAGTACCAAACGCAATTTCAAAAGCATTCGTAGGTTCTCTCTTGATACTTGGAATGTCCTGTTGAGTGTGAGCACTGTTTCTTCTTTGTCTTTGTAACTGTTGTTGGTGCTGCTGCTGCTGTTGCTGCTGTTGATGATGATGAAATTGTTGTTGTTGTGGTGTTGTTTGATGTTGCAGATGTGGCTGATACTGTTGTTGCTGATAACTATGTTGATGTATATTCAATGGATGAGATTGCATTGGCGATGGTAATTCTATTAAAGGTGTTGATTTTGGTGTAGCGACAACAGACGGTGACATATTTGGCGCCATATTAGCTGAAATTGGACAAACTGAAACGCTGGTTCTTCTAGGTGCTGGCATAGAATCGTTTCGTAATGACTCGGAGTTTACAACCTCAGGTGCTTGACTTAAATTGCTATTCATTGCTTGTCTGTTTGTCTTTTGTTGGGTTGCAGTCTCAACCGGTGGTGTAGCTTCTAAGATTCCATCATTTTGTTTCTCCTCAGCAATGCCTGCATTCATAGCTTTGAAATTAATATTGAATAATTTTGTGGAGTTTGTTAAAATGTTGTAGAAAAATTTAACTAATTTTTTCAATCTCCAAGCATAGTAATAAGATTTTGTTAATGCTTCCAGTTTGTCTAAAAATGTTTTCAAATAATGGAATAATCTGCTCAACAATTCTTCTTTATCAATATTGTTTTTATTCAAAATTTCAATAACAATTGGCGAATTTTGTTGCAATCTTAAAATCAATGAAATCAAAAACTCGTGTGATCTATGATTTAAAATCATCATGAAAGGGTAAAGAATTAACTCAGAGCCAGAGTTTGGGTATAAAGTGGCTGCATTATCAACAATTTGAATGAAAATATTATAATTATCAATAGCCAACAACAAAGAAGCTTCAAAGTAAGTATTGATGTACTCTTTTTGTTTGTCTAATTTAGCCAACGTACTTGTCTTTTCAGAAATCAACTTGTTAAATTTTTGTTCATGATTGATAAAGAGTAAATAATTCAAAGCAAATAGCATTGATTTGATGACTAGGTATAACCTAAATTTATAAATCTTGACATACATCTCAAACCGTCCCTTTGCTAACTCTTTGGAATTTTTGGCATTTTTCTTCAATGGGCGAATATCAGCTACAACAGTTGGTTTTAAGAAAAAAGCTGTATTTAAACCCAATTTTGATCTTTCTGTCAATTCAATTAATTTCCCCATAGTAAAATCTAATTCTTTCGTAGTTGGTGGATTATTAACAGTGTAAAAAGCGTTCATTCCTTTGTAAAGCAAGTGGTATACAATGATGCTATCTCTGAAGTTTGAAACCACTATTTGTTCCTTGTGCAACAATCCACCATCTGGGCCTGTCTTTTTAAAAGAGTTTTCCAAGACACCTTGTTCAACACCACCAGGTAAACGACAATCCCAAGTCTTATTGACTTGTCCTAAAGTTGGATCCACATCAATTTCAATTGGTAAACCTTTTTTATAATCGCCTAATGATAAGTTACTTTCAATTGATAAAAATAACAATCCATACCATAATTTTCTCCATAAATGTCTTTTTCTAAATAATCTTGAATTTAATATCGGATCATCTGAATTACTATAAAAATTTTTGAAATTCAACGGATCTCTATTCAAACCGATTGTCTTGGCAAGTTGAATAATCATAGACATAAAATTTGGAGTGTTCATGTTTGGAGTTTCATTGGTTAAATCACCTGATAAATCATTAGAATTCAATAATGAAGTATTAGTGTTGGTATAAGAATCATCTAAATCGAATCCATCTTCTGGTGAAAAGATGTTATAGAATTTCAAGTATAAACCAACTTGGAAAATAATTATTGATGGTTTACTCATAATTTTAGCACTTGAGAAGATTTCTTTCACCATATCAACTAAAACCATAGTTATAATATTTTCCGGTTTCATTAAAAATTGTTCATCAGAAGTTAAATTTGAACTATTCTTTGTTGGTAAAGATAACCAACTCAATCTTAGTATGATCAGTAATAAACAAATTGTTAAAAATTCTTCACAATACTGACTTCCAATTGAGCCTAGTTTAATTTTCTGAGAGGCAGATTCAGAATTATCAATAATGGATGAAATCTTAGCACGGAAACTTTCTTCATCAACATAAGGTAAATGAATATATAATTTATCAAAATATCTATCAATTAACATCCAAACAATTTTTTTATTAGGTAAATGTTTTTCAATAACACTTATAACTTGTTTTGTATTATTATAATTCAAGTTTTTAATTGCCGATGGTGAAATTGTTTTCACTCTTTTATTTGATCTTTTAGGCTTCTTAGATAATGGTGCATTCAGATTAGAAGTTGAAGTTGAAGTTGGAGTCATTGCTGGAGTATTATTCAAAGATAACTTTGAATCAGTGGCACAACCAATAACGGGACACGACATGCCTCTTTTCATTCCCAACTTGCCATCATCTTCAGTCTTGATTGATATTGGAGTTAAATTTGAATTATCATCATCTAAATTATTCGCAGTTGTGTTTGTATTAGTTTCAATGTTTCGGTTATTTTGTAAACTGTAAGTTCTTGATTTTTGATCTATTGAATTCGGACTGCTATTTTCAGTAAAGTTAGCTGTGATAGAAGTAACTCTTGGTGAGGATACACTTTTAGGGATCTCCCTGATTGCAGACACAGACATTCTTGATAATTTTTCTTTGAACAAAGCTCTTGCGTCACCAATCATTAACGGACAAACTTTAGGGTCTTCTATTTCATCTTCTTCTTCCTCGTCTTCTTCATCACCTTCTTCCTCATCATCTCCATCTTTGTCCTCCTCATCTCCATCTGACGCGTCTTGGTTAGTTTTACTTCCATTTCTACTTTTATTCTTGGAGGAGGAACTACGTTTTCTAGATGGTGGTGGTGGAGTAGCGTATCCCATGGTTGGTTCATCTGGATGAATAACTGGGCATCTCTTCACCACTAGTTTAGATCTTACTCTATTCTCGTTACCGTTTTGCTCATTGTTATCATGGAAAGAATCTTGAAGCACATCGCCATTTTCAGCTCCACCACCACTGGCAGGGCAAACGCCAGTTTCTCCTGTAACTGGACATGTTTGTTGTTGCTGGGGATGACCGTGAAACACCGGGCACTTTGGAGCATCATCTTGTATAATTGAGGAATCAGAAATTGAGTGGTGTTTGGAGTCGCCGTTTCCTGATTTAGAATTCAACGTTAAAGTGCCTTCTAAAAACTCTTTTAGTTTACTTGTATGAACAGTTTTAATGTCTTCTGGAGTGTTATTTGCAGTCTTATCTTGTTGAATTTTATTCATTTTGAAATCATAATTTGTGAAATCTGTTTCTAGTGTTTTTGAAGCATCCACCATTGCATTTTTACTAGCGTAATAATATTCATAATGTTTTCTTAATTTGATAATTTTTAACCACAAATCATTCATATAAGAATCATTTCGCACAACAAACATCCATGAAAATATGCTTATTTGATATATTATTGGGAAGTTGTACATTGGACCTTTCTTTGCTGTGAACAATATATGTGAATTAGCAACACAATCGACAAGATCAGAATTATCACCGGATCTTAGCAATGATTTATTCAAATGGGTTGTTGTATTGTGATGTAAAATTAAAGAATTTTTCTTCTTCAACTCTATTGTTTCCATTTCAAGTTCTTTTATTTTGGACTTTAGTCTAGCTATTTCATCTAAATCATCTTCATCCAGTGAATCATCTTTAACGCTCAAATTACTATTATTGGATAGTGTTGCACCTGGGAATTTCAACTCTTCTTCATCCAAAGGTTTTGCCCAGCTTGGTTCTAAATACCGACATAAATGCTGGACTCCATTTTTAATACAATTTGTGCACTGGGGTTTCTTTTTGTCACATTTAACTTTTCTTCTTCTACATATAGTACAAGATATAGGAACTCTGTTTCTTTTCCTTTGCTTTGGTACTTGTTTATTATCACTTTTTGGCATCTTGTCTTCTGTTCTATAAACTTTTTTGTTCTTTTTTTATTGTTTTTTTTTAGCTATGAATCTTTTAAAGTTTACTCCCTTTATTCTGTGGGGAACCAACTGATGGTGAAATGTTGCAACCTTTGAAAAGTTTGCAAGGGAAACGCAAAAGAATCAAAGGTGAAAACTATTTCTTTCAAAGATGTCACTGTATGCAACGCTAGGCATAAACTAAAAAAGAAAGAAGCGTAGTGGAAATATGACTTTTTTGTTTGTTTTTTCAAATATCCGGCTGGTAAGTGTTTCTGCTAATTCAAACTTTTCAGATTTCTTCCGGATTGACAAATAAATAGTCTGTAAATCTAGCTAAGAAATATCTAAGAAAATACGCCAAAGTGGTTGTAAGTAAAGCTTTGTTTCCAAATGTTGACCCTTTGCAAAAGAAGTGATGAAAGTAAAACAAATACAAAAACATATAAAGTTGAAAAAGATCAAGAATAAAAGAAAAAGCCCATCCGCAAAGATTGATTAGATGAAACTGATTGATACCAAATAGCAGTCAAATTGGTCGTGGATAAACCAGATGAATAAAGAAGAGTCCTATTATGTCCAGCCGGAAACTAGTTGCAGATGTGAGCGGAAAACGGAAAAAATGAATATTTTATGCATACATTTGTATATGCATGTATGTGTGTATGCCTGCATGTAAATAATTTACTGTTGTTATTTTTCATATTAAGCCGCTTATTACTATTTGTGTATACAATTACAATTGTTCTCAGCTCGGGTTTTCTTATTGTTTGAAAAATTATCTCAAAAATCACCAAGGAAAGGGACCGTGGATCGGGGATCGGCGGATTTGGTAAGTGAAGGAAAGAGAAGGGAAGGGAAGGAAAAGATATTTACAGCAGAGAGCCTTTACGAGGGAGGGGGGTAAGGAAAAGAAAACCGGTCAGTCATTCATGCGTGCGTTTAATAGTGCAGTCAAAGCAAACAATAAGCTAAAAATCTCATGAGAAGGAAATTAACACTAATTAAGCATATACTATTCTGATTTATTTCTCGGTGTTTTGTCCTTAAGAGGAAAAAAGAGCGGTCATTTATATGCCAAATACCGAGGTGAAGAGTGTGTCTGAGTGTCTCTAAGTGTCTTTTGATCTTGGAAGTAGATTGGTGAGTGTGTGTGTGCCTTCGTATCAAATGAATTCTCCTCTTCACTGTTTGCTCGACTTTTTTATGACCATAAATGCTTTTTATTTAAAGCATCCACTTCAAATTAGCCTATATCTTAGCCCTTTTACTTTTGGTTTTATATACTCAATTTGGAAAGCATCATACCTCAGCTATCCAGCTAGCTAGCTAAAGGCAGCTCCTTAGGCAGCGCATTCATATAGAGAAAAGTTGTCCTTGCAGCTGTGTGTGTAACTCGCCCGACCTTGGATAGCCGTGCGCCTGGGCTGCGCAAGAGGAACAGAAACAGACAAGTACTGTGTTGCTCAATTAAACGGGGCATCTATATTGTTATCGTCATGCATTAACTAAAATGTTATTTTAAGAATCTTAAGCTATGTAGGATGATATTTCTATAGTGAGGATGTCCATAATAATAGCAGTTTTTAGTCAATCAACTGCAGATTTTTGAAGTAATTTATTCTAAGCCTTGTAATTACTGCATTGGTACGCAAACTATCAGACAGTCAAGTATGGAGTAATATCTGTCTTTTTATTTCTGTCTGTTTTCTAAACGGTACAGCCAGCCATGGCATGTGTCTTTCAATACTTTACGAACAAGTAACATTTCTAACATGCGCATCAACCGTTTTTGAATCAGTTTGTCACTCATCTAGTATTCACCAGCTCATGACTCTTTTTTTGTGTGTGTTTTGTTTTTTTTTTTTCTTCACTATAGAACAGTAAGGTTTGAAATCACCGAATGTATTCTCGAAAGCCAAGAAAAACCACCAATTTGAGACTTTTAATTAAAGCGCAAACATAAGAGCCGTTTGCTAATTCTTTTTAGGGTAGGTTACCGCAAAGGAATTTCAACGTCTCTCTGCCCCAGACTCATTTCATGATACCTGAAAATACAAGCTAAAGATTCCCGCACTTTTGTCCTTGTCCCTGCCATCCCACTTGCCTTGAATTCCGAGCAGTACTACTCACTCCAACTCAACTCGCGCTATTCTCCGGTATGAGCGAAAATCTTGAAAATTTGAAAACCCACAAAAAACAAAAAAAACCGCCAAACCGCCGCATAGAGCTTAAAAAGCCGCTTAAACTTAAAAATTGCATCTGAGAGCGGAAACCATTTTTAGAACGGTTCTCCCACACACGACTTTACTGCCATGTTTGTCAGCATGTACATTAGTAATCCCTGGTGCAATTGCCAGCGCTCTCTTTTTTCTTTCTATAGAGTTATTACATTACCTAATTTTAAGCTAAGCGCTGTAAACGCTGAGCTGGGGTAAGTCTAAACTCTAATTTCCCATATACTGTTATCAAACCAAAAAGCATTTATGGAGCTAGAAAGTAGAAAATATCTTAAATGATATCTATCACTTTTAAAACTTTCTCCAAATGGGATTAATATTAGAAATCAACAGAAATCAAAGTAGTGTATCATTTTTTATTCTGTCACCGGGTTTTCATTCCGAAACATTAAACAGTAATGAGTACCTTCAAACTTTTTAGTTGTCTTCATACAACATTAGATGCAAATACTTGCTCAAGTTTTAGTTGAAAACTATGTCATTACAAACTCTGGAGTAGTCTGCATTCACCTCTTTGTCAAGTACAATTTCGACAAATTAGAAATTTCCCTATACATTTAACTTACAACAGTAAAGTTGTTGTGTGCAACACACACATCTCATCCTTACACGCGCTTCTCTTTTTACAACAAAAAAAAAAACAGAAGCACACACAAATACCTACTCGATTGAACTTATTCAATTATAATAATATACACTTAAACTTGACTAAAAAATTACATAAATTTTAATTACCAAACCATAAAATGTTCAGAAAACCTAAAAGTACAAAACTTATGACCTAAAACTGAATACCATCACTCTTCATCATATCTCTGAGAACTGAAATGGTTTCATCACTAACGCGCATAGTTTCAGCGTCATTGGCTGTAGTTGTAACTGAATGAGAATCAGTAGTGGCAACATTCTTTGGTTGCTGATTTAAATTCTTATCTTGATCTGATTTACCATTTTCAACATCTTTACCCGGCTTGTTGTTTTCTTTTTGCTCTTGATTTTGTGAAATTTTGACCGATTTTGTCACAATTTCTTCCTCTGATTGTGCTGTAGATTTCGACAACTGATGATCACGAACCGATGATTCATGTTGTTGATGTGTAGATAAATTATGCTGTCCATTCACAATAGTATCATCAAATTGTTCAATATACGACATTGGAGCAAGACTTTGTAATAGTATATCAACCAATTCGATAAAAGATTTGGATTTATGGTTGTCTACAGATGCAACCATTTTCTCAAAACACATTTTAAAATCTGCTCCAGTTAATCCATCTTTATTATGAATAGCTGCTAATGTATCCCAATGAATATCTTCAGTTTTATCCTTTTGCCAAATCGATTTTAATCTTGTTAATAACCAGTTTTTAGTATCTGTTTCAATATTTCTTGCACGTTGACCAGCTTCCCTTTTCAAAATCTTATTCCATTTATAACGACATTGAATTCTAGATCTAGTACCACCCATTCTTTCACTAACTTGTGTCCAATTAATAACAGGTTCAGCATTTGGATATATTGCAGCTTGTTCTTTTAACATTGAATGAACAACAGATTTTAATTTTTCCTCTTCGGCTAATTCCCATTTATGTTGCTGACGATTAGCTCCACATTTGACATAATTTCTCCAACGATCACGACAATCTTCTGGCATTCTACCTAAAGTTGAACCAATAATTTTCCATTGTCCTTCTTTTTCAGATGCTAATTCAGCTAATTTTTTGTCATCTTCTGTAGTCCATTTACCACGAACATTGAAAATATGATAAGATCTTCTAACATGCTTATAAAGAGATGCTCTTGTTCTATCTGGTAAAACTCTTTGTAAAGATTCCCAAAAATTATCCTTTTTTCTATCATTTGACCAAATTCTTTTACAAATATCATCTCTTGTCATATTATGAATCTTACAATAATCAGTAACAAATAAATCAATAGCTGCTGATTCTTCTTCAGAAAATGATTTACCTTGCTTTCTAGAAGACGAAACAAAATTACTAGCTTTAGCAGCTGCCTCTGCTACTAATGCTGCTATTTCTGCATTCGGTAAGGAGTATTGAAATGATGATAATTCGTGATGGGAAGGTATTGACATGGAATTAGAATGCGAATCTGAACCAACAGCTGTCAATTCAGGTTCTATCAAATGATCTTTTGTTTCATTGACGATGTTGGAGTTTGTTTGATTTGCATATTTTTTCAAATCCGGTTTCGACAAAGTTGTTGAAGAACTTGTGGTTGATGCAGATGCAGTAGGTTTTTCTTCGGCAGTATTTATAAAAGACGGTTCTATTTTCTCATCTTGATCATATCCTCTGGTAGATGAACGGGATTTGTTCAAGTTTTTCGCATCTTGCAAATTATCTGATGTTGCATCAGTATCATTTCCAATTGAATCTTGCTCAGCGATTTCTTTGTGTCTTTGTTGGGAATGTTGTTGTGTCTTTTGCGTTTCACTTTTAAACTGGTGTTTTTCATGTTTTTGATTCTGTTGTTGTTGTTGTTGTTGTTGCTGCTGCTGCTGCTGCTCTTCACCAATATATTTTCTTTTCTGGTACTGATCGTGTGCTTCTTGTCCAGAAGACGACTCTAATTTTGAATTTATACTTTCCAAAGACTGTAAATGTTCTTGCACTTTTTTATCATTCAGTTTTGCAGATTTAGGTTGTCTACCAAGGTTAGATTTCAACTGTTTTTCCGAATGTAATTGCTTTGCGTTTTCTTGATCGACAAACGAATGATGAGCTTCATTGGTGTGTGAGATAGTTTGTTGTGTTGAATTTTTATTGGGTAGATTTGATAGCGAATTTTCAGATTGCTGATTATTTAAATCAGTGGTGGGCACTCTACCTTGTTCCTGATTGGTTCCCACTAAAGAATTATAACGATAATCATTATCGTCCAAATTTTGAGTATTTGAATCATTCATACTTTGTACCACTGCAGCAGCAGCAGCAACAGCTTGATTAACGGCTTGCACAGCCAAGTGTTGTACTTCGTCGACCGATGCATTATCCTGATGATTTTCAACAGCTTGTCGCAGGTACTCATGATCGATAACAGATAAACTAGCTAAAGCTCTAGCATCGATCATTGCATCTTGCACAAATGACGAAGCTTCTAAATTTGAAAGTTCTGAATCCACATTAAAAGATTTCAACACTTTAGAAACCACTGAATTAGTAGCCAACTCAATACTGTTGTTGTTATTATTATTATTAGCTGAATCAACTTCAACATCACGATTCTCAGACTCATAATCATCAACATCACGTGACAAGTCTTGCTTTTTATTATCAATTTTTTGTCTCTTTCTTTGTGGAAGAGTTTCACCATTACTGTTACTATTACTATTGGTATCATCTGACAATGATTCAAAGGGAAAATCTTCAGCGGCACTATTTGCATGAGAATTAGCCACATTATCACCACCATTGACACTATGTTCACCATTATTTTCATTCTGGGTATGTTCATGAGTACCATCTTGTTCATCATCATTTCCATCTAAATCATCACCGAGGAAACCAGTTGTCCATTGTTGAAATTCCAATTGAGACATGTCATCTTCATTAGTGAAATTTCTCTTTTTAAAAGATATTCCCTTTTGTACTAGTGAATTTGTAGCAAAATTTATGACTGCTTCATTATCATCTGTCTCTTCCATATTATCCGACTGATCCAAGTGAACAGCGTCCAAGTCCGATGATGCATTGTGATGGTGATTATGCTGATTAGACTCGAGCTCTTCCATAACTTGACCGTTATTATGCTGTGCTGTTCTTTTATCAAGACTTGAGAGCTGATCAGCGACATGCGCTTCTATATCCGGAGTGACTTGGTCTTTATTTTCATCTAAGTTCAACAAAGCCTCTTGTTCACCTGATTGATGTTGATTTTGCAGGTGATGTAAAACCATAACAAAAAAGAGAAAAAAACAGTTACAACACAAATGCAAAAAAAACAAGTGTCCTTTTAAACTCTTGTGTGCTTTCTGATTTTTAGTTTTTCACACTGATAAGAGATTTAATGAAAAATTGTCTGGGGTAATGTAAAATCAGCCTAATAATTTTTTTTTTTTTTTTTTTTTTTAGATCAAGGGTTACCCTAATAAAGAGGGTAAACTACAATATAATGTTTAAGATAGAAAAAGAAAACAGTCAAACTTGCCCCTTGTGCTGTTTTCCTCTCAGTGCTCATTTTCTTTTTGTATTACTCAATTTTTCGCTTCAGCAAAAATTGGCAGTGAAGAAATTGTTATAAAAAATAGTACGGTGTAAGGAGGTGTTCAAAATTGAAATATTCAAAATTTAATATTTATTCAGTGTAAGGATGTTAAAGTATAATAATTTACATAGTGTAACTTACTTTTCATCTGCTTTAGTACTGTATAGTCTGACCATCTGACAATCAATCAGTGATACAAGACTATTAAAATAAATTAAAACATTATTATTCAAATATATTCTGTTATTGGTTGTGATGTAAAACTACACAAACGCACACACTTCTTTTTTTTTTAAAACAGGGGGTAAATTTTAAATTATATTTGTTTGTCTGAAAGATTCAAAGCAAATTCAATCAAATTTTTTTTTTTTAAATGAAAAAGAAAATGTAAAGATACACAAAGTGAGATTTAAACATATCAGTAAATTTAGAATTTGGTGAAAGCCTTAGACTTGGATTTAGCAGCAGCGACTTTCAAAACGTTGAATCTGACAGTCTTGGAGATTGGTCTACATTGACCAACAGTAACGATATCACCTTCTTGAACTCTGAAAGCTGGAGAAACGTGAGCAGCTAAGTTCTTGTGTCTCTTTTCGTATCTGTTATATTTTGGGATGTAATGTAAGTAATCTCTTCTAATAATGATGGTTCTGTGCATCTTAGTTGAGACAACAGTACCGGTTAAGATCTTACCTCTGATAGAAACTTCACCAGTGAATGGACACTTCTTGTCAATGTAAGTACCTTCAATAGCAGCCTTTGGGGTCTTGAAACCTAAACCAACATCTTTATACCATCTCTTGGTTCTTCTGTTGGTCTTGGCCTTTGGGTTGGTGAAAATGTGTGGTTGCTATAAAGAAAATAAAAGGTTATTAAAACAGTGATAATGTTAGTATTTCTGGAAAGTTCAAAAGTTATATCTAAAATATGATCAATACAGGATTGTGTTGGAAAGTTGTCAACTTCTGCTTTTAATATGTCAGAGTAGTTGATGCTTCATTTTAATCTTCATTTGCGAGTTAGATTGTAGTTTTTAGTTGTGGAGCAGAGGTGGTTGATATATAGACAATATTCATTCTTAACAATACTTGTAGCTGTAACGTAATGATTTCGTATTTTTCACGTTTGACTTCGCCATTTGATTTGATATAGTGCTTCTCAATTCTATCATGTCCATATACTTTGATAGTAAACAGGCAAATCTTTGCATTACTGGTCATGTTGCTTAAATTATCAAAAATTAAGTCACTATGTCCTTTCAACATTTGGAGTCTTGAGTATTTGATCATGTCTTTTGAAATGCTTTGTGAATAATCGTACCTTTTGGAAAGCCTTTTCAGATTGAACAGTTAATTCGGTAGCCATTTTTACTTAATTATCTATACTGTATTCTATTATATCAAAGTCTTTTAGTAAGGTTTACTATTACTATAATTTATAAAAATTTCAACTATTTTTTTTAGAGTTGTTTGGTTGTTTGTTAGTATGATTGTACTGATAGTTACTAACTAACAAACAACCTAACCTCTCTAACAAAATCGCTAACTAACTGATGATTACTATTGCCAGACAAAGTACGCTAGCTTACTTGCAACTAGAGTAAGTATGTGAAAATTTTCCAAGTGAGAGAGAGGTGAGAATTCGCTATAGTGTTAATGTTGGCTGGGCTTTCGCTGTCGCTGCGTTATTTACAGAGTAGTGCATGCACCAATTTGTTAGGTTGAATTTTTTCAGTTGAAAAGTATTACACAGCCTTGTAATGTTCTTATATTGCTTTGCGAGCCTTAAATAAATTTCTAGCTCGCGATCGCGCCAACTCTAGCAGTCACCTTATAAATTATGTACGGTGCGAGGTGGTATTACAGGGTTAGAGGGTTACATATAAAGTCACGTGGTAATCATCTGACTCGTTTTTTTACATTTCATATAACCTTATATATTATGGCTCAGTAATTAAGTAACAGTTTAACCTCTAAACCTATAATCACTATACAATCAGTAAATCTATCCAAGTAAAAAGGCCAGTTCATGAGCTTTAGCTTCTCCAACCAAATCAACTAATTCTTTTCTGCTGTCCATGAATTTGTGGTCTTCAAATTCAAAACCAGGGACTACAACTTCACTTATTAATAAATGATCAGAGTTACTTTCTGCATCTCCGTCTTTTAAAGGTAATAAGAATGATGCTTTGTAAACACCACCTGGAACGACCCATTGAGTGACTTCCCCATTCTCTACATCGAACCCGACTACAAATGTCTTGACTTTCCCATCTGGGTAAACTAACACATACTGTCCTCTTCCCTTTTGTAAGATATGAATTATTCTAGACTTGTTCAAGTGGAATCTTCCCATAAATGCATCACAAGTAATCAAGTAATGAATCAGAGTAGAGAAATTTCTCGTTGGCGTGATCATCTTGGATGGATCTTGTGGATTGACAACTGGTTTTTCATCTTTAGCAACAATCCCAACTCTCGCAACTTCATCTTTAAGTCCGGAATTGTGACCTGGATAGTATGGGTTTTCCATCACAAATTCTGACCGGTCTGTCTCATTAAAATAACCACCTTCTTGATGTTTGACTAATTTCAAACTGTTAATCAAAGTTTGTAATTCCAATGATGGCGTAGTGAGCCCTTTTGCCAAGTACTGTGGAGCAATAATTGCTGGATCGTTACTCTCGTGAATATTGTCAATTGTCGGCGATGCGTAAGACATTCTGTGATATTTAGTTGCTGGTATAAAAGTGTTGCTAGCAAAATTACAATTGACCTTTAATTAAGGATAAATCACCAAGTTAAACATCAATTATTATATAGCTCTCTCTCTTTCCCTCTCATTCTTTTCAATCTCGTCTTATCAACTCTCCGCTAATTATTAAAGTGGATAAGGATCAATGCGCGGCTTATTATTAGGTAAATATTAAGGGGTGTGTACTAGTCTATTAATAAGTAAGATAAAATTCAAAATGACAATTATATTTACAAGTAAATGAATAATATTAATAAATAAATGCAGAAACATACACATACACACACAGACAGATTCATGAAATCACAAATCAGATACATAAGTAAAGATAAATTGTAAACTGAGGATAAGTAGAAATAAAATAAATGGTAAAAAAAAAAAAAAAACAAACAGTTAGAAAATATACTAAAAATAAAACACAAAAGTAAAATTATTATGAATTTGAAGGAGCATTGACTTTTTCAATTTTAACGCTTGGACCAGCCCATTCGGAGAAATTGTCAATTAGTTCATTATCTTGATGTAATTTTTGCATCTCATCGCTACCACCTCTACTAACACCATTAATCATCAAATTTGGAACAGTCTTTCTTCCTGTCTTTTCTGCAATATATGATTGTAATTCAGCACCATTTGAATGTAAATCCAATTCAACAACTGCAATTGCAGGCATAATACTATAATTGTTTTTCAACAAGTTTTTCAATTTTTTAGAGTATGGACAATAAGATTTTGAAAACACTACAATTGGAGCTAATCCTAATATTTCTTTAAATTCTTTAGCTGCATCAAATCCATTTGTAGATTGTGATTGTTCGATATTCTTTGAATTATTTTCATCTTCCAAATCTGCCATTTTAGACTTGATCTCGGATTTTACCAGTTCAATTTCTTTAGCGTTTGCAGATTTCGACTTTGATTTTGAATCTTTATTTTTTTTATCATTTGATTGTTGTGATAAACTTGTATCAGCGGCTGGTTTCTTAGGTATTGAATCATCTTCTTTTTCTATAACATAAGTACCTTTTTCTTTTTGTTTTGAATCAGCTTGTGAATTAGAAACTTTACCACCAGGCGCTTCAAGTGGAGCAGTGACACCTAATTTTTCCTCAGCCTGTTTCACTTTGCTTTCGTCAATGTTACCCGCCTTATCGATGACCATATTATTTGAATTTGCAGATTTGCCCTTGTTTGTTGTAGAATCCACAGAGTCTGAATCTGATTCTGGATTTGTATTTATATTTATATTTGGATTAGTGTTTGAGTTAGCGTTTGCGTTTGATTTCAAAGACAGAGCATTTTTGTCCAAAACTGCAGTTGCAGAAGAACTTTTTGTCCCCGTCATTGAGATCAGCAAGATGATAGTCAACACAAGTGCTGCTATTCCCAAGACTCTCTGTTTTCTTGCATTCAAAGACATTATTTTGCTCATCTTGAATAAGTGTTTTTTATATTTTAAGTACTGTACTTTGCCACCTTTTGTTTGGAAATGCCAAATTGTCCCTGAAACTCGACTTATTGAAAACAATATTCTTGCCCTGCTTTTGTTTATGTTTGTCTATGATTGTTGTCAAGAAAAGAATAGTCAACTAAAAATAGAACAAAGTGTGTGTGTGGTGCAGAATCGGTAATTAATAGTCCAATAGTCAGCGCTCGCAGATGTTTGGTGGAGCAATTATCAATGATCAGCTTTTATGAGAATGTGCTGTGTTTGTAGATACGAAACCAGATAGGTTGAAATTGATGCAATGTGTGAGTTGTTGCTAATGAACAAAAGTAGTACTCTACTATTAATATAAACCTTATTGAAACCACAAAAAAACAACAAACAAACAAACAACAGACAAACGAACAAGAATAATAAGAGTAACATACCAAACACTGTAATTACGCACACCTCACCTCCTTAATAACTAAGCAAAGGCACCAGCGACACTCACACCCACCGCGACAATAATGGGCCTTGATCCGGCAGCGAAGTGACGTGCAAGCGAACGAGGGCCTCAAGCGAGAGAAAAAAAAGAAAATTACACATGGCTAAAACTGAGCCATTGAGCCGTTTTTGTTTGAAAATCTACTATTATATTATGTTGTATATTGTATTGTACTGTACTGTAATTTACTGTATTTTACTACACTACTACACTTGTTTTTGCTCAACTTCCAATTATTTCAGCGTACAGCATCCTTTTCAAGTCAACAAGACCCAGCTGTTCTTTACACGCATCAAAGAAGAAGAAATCTTCGCTGATTGGGTCCGCATTGGTCTCCTCCTCAGGGACTCTGTAATTATCGAAATACGGGTGTCTAATAGCTTCTTCCACTGTGATTCTTTTAGCAGGATCGAATTTCAGCATTCTGTCCATCAAGTCAATAGCTAGTTTATTTGCGTTTGGAAATATCTTGTGCAGTGGTATTTTTTTGAAAAACCGCTGAGATCTTATATACTCCCGAGCTCGTTTCGACTTGATGCATGCGAGATCCTCGCCTACTGGTGTACCCAGTATTTCAAAAATCAACAGTAATTGATGCTTGTAATCCTTTCCTGGAAGAAATGGCTCTTTTAAAAGCATCTCTGCCAATATACACCCAATTGACCAAATATCTATTGCTTTGGAATACTCTGAGGTTGTTAGCATGATCTCCGGAGCCCTATACCATCGTGTAGCTACATACTCTGTCAAGAATGAATCCATATACTCTTTACCTTCGTTTTTGCCTATTCTGGCCAATCCAAAATCACATATCTTTAAATCACAGTTTGAGTTCACCAAGAGATTAGCCGGTTTCAAATCTCTATGGATAACTCCACAACTGTGCATGCATTTCACCCCTTTTAATATTTGGTAAAGCAAATACTGAATATGATCATCTGTTAGATTTTGAGACCTGATCACATGGTGTAAGTCTGTCTCCATAAACTCTTGTACTATGTACACTTCTTCAAAAGACTCAAAATTTCTTGGTCTTTGAACATCCAGTAAACTTATTATGTTTTCATGCTTGAAGTGTTTCAACAGCTTGATCTCTCTTAGCGTTCGAACGCAGAACAACTCTCTTTTGAAAGGCTCGATTTTCTTGATCGCAACTACTGTCTTGCTCCCTCTATGAATCCCCAGTGCAACTACACCATAAGCACCCTCACCAAGTATTTCACGAACTTCGTAGTCTCTCAAGTTAAAAACAAACTGCTTAACCGCCATCTAGTGTTGTTTTGTATTGTCCCAATTATCAAAAAACACCAAATTACTCTCCCATAAACAATGTCAAACAAATAAAGGTTAAATTGCAGTGATTTATACTACTCTTGTCGTTGTTGTTGTACTTCTACTACAAACTGACCCAACAGGTCCAGTTTTCCAACCTTGGAGTTTTACTCAAGCATTTATATTTGTATCTCTGTTCACAAGTTTATAAAATTCTGTTTGATCTAACACTCATCAGTGGCAAGCTGGCAATTTTCCCTCCCCCATTCAAAACACAATCTCTTTTGATGCCTGCTCCACACTACTTGTTTCATCTTTTCAACTTCAAGTTTCACTAAAACACTTTAAAACATAAAATGCCGCCGCCGCCGCTTCACATATATATATTTTTAAAAAAAATAGAAAAACTAAGATTAATTCAATAAAACACGCCGCAATACGGCTCAAAATATTATTTGTACTTTAAAATTAAAAATTCCCAAAACGGAAAGCAAATCAGTTCCCGTTTTTGAAAATTTAAATTGCTGCTGTACTGTATTGTGATAATGTATCTCTCACTCAGTTTTAAATATTCTGGTATCTAATTCATTATATAGGTGAAGTACATATGTGTTAACTTAGAAACATATAGCAATTAAAGATATAAACAGCTATTGTACGGTGCGCCTTGCTGGTGGTGTTTGAACTTCAGGGAGGTGCAGAACTGGGTCATGAACCCGTGCGTAACCCTGCTTCGCCTCTAGTTAGTATGCATTTACAGCGTGAGGCTTACGACATGAAACAATTTGTGGCTACACTTTAGATATGCTTTTGATCTGTGACAAGCTAATGTTTCATACTTGTTTGACAACTAAATGGTGTGCAGAGTAAGATTTGGAGCATAGATAAACAGACAACTTGTGAATTTTAAAATATACATCTACTAAAGATTGCAAGAGAACATACAAATATATTATAAAATGATTGGATCAAACAACTTTCAGTTGTGTGGATCTATAGCTTACTAAACATTGCTTTTTTTTAAAAAATATCACATCTCAACGATATCATTAAATATATATTAATTTGAATAGTGTTGACAAAGTAGAAGATATGCAAAAGATTTAAGCATTTGATACTTTATCTTTTTTTTAATTATAAACAATTAATTGAGATCACGTGAGCAAAATCACACACGCAAAAGGCTGTGAAGGAAACTTTAATCTATTTTCTAAACGATATGAACGAGATTTGTTGTTGTGGTGGTTAAATCGGTTCATCGTTTCCATGATTTAATCGAGCATCATTTATCTTTACCAACCTTCTTTTATGATATTCGTTTGAAAACGCATACAGAAAGATGGTGTTGGTGGATGACGCAACTCACAAGACAGCTATAATCACAGGTACAAATAGTAATCTGGGCTTGAATATAGCATACAGATTACTACATCAAGTACCATCAAACTGCAGACTGACTATCATAGTCACATCTAGAACATTCCCAAATGCTAAAGAATCGATTGATAAGATTAAAAAGTACAATGAGCAACACACCAAGAGAATCGGAATCCTAGATTTCGACTACTTGCTTATAGATTTCACAAATATGGTTTCCATACTGACTGCAATTTACGACTTGAAAAAAAATTACAACAAGATTGACTATGTGTTCATAAATGCTGCACAAGGTGTCTACGATGGTATCGACTGGGTGCAAGCTACCAAAGAGTGCCTTACAAACCCAATCAAAGCTTGCACTTACCCGACTTACAAGATTCAGAGGGTCGGTGTCAAGTCTAAAGACGGCCTCGGGCTTGTGTTTCAAGCCAACGTTTTCGGACCGTACTATTTCATATCACACATTGCCGAACCATTACTATCTAAATCAACGGATCCTAGAATTGTCTGGATCTCTTCTATAATGTCAAAACCGCATTATTTATCCTTCAATGACTTGCAATTAATTGAATCTGACGTTTCATACGAAGGTTCTAAACGACTAGTGGACTTGATCCATTTGGCCACCTTCCCTCAATTGCTCTCAAAATACGGTATAAGACAGTACGTTACCCAGCCGGGTATTTTCACATCTTTCTCTTTTTTCAAATTCTTAAATCCGTTTACTTTTTATGGTATGCTTTTGTTGTTTTATGTAGCTAGACTATTAGGCTCACCTTGGCACAATATATCCGGATGGAATGCTGCTAATGCTCCAGTTTACGTGTGTACCAAGACTAGCGATATCGATGATCTTAGTGAGAAATACGGTAGTGCTACAGATATCAAAGGAAAAGAGTACTTGAAAATCACAGAAATCGATGGTACTGGGAAAGAAGATGTCTTGAAGTATTTTGAAACGTTAAAAGACGAATGGGACGAGAAATTGAAGAATCAGATTGCCGATACTAGAAGAGCTTACTAAATGTTTTATCACTGTATGTGTTATAATCTAAGTAGTGGTTTATAAAACGTTTTTGTACGACTATCAAACTAGTGACATTGTAAATCAACACAAGTGATGTAGTATATTGAAACTAACAATAAATAAAGAAAAGTAATATAAGATACTACAGTGACACCATAAAACACACAGAAGTAAAACGAATACACAGAAGAACTAGTACACAAAAATTGTCAATATTTTTTTAAAGAAAAATAGAAAATGACAGATCAAAAAGAGAAAAACAGGCAAACTCATCTAAACATCCAATGACATCAAAGAACCGACAAAGGTCAAAATCAATCTTGATCTAACTTCATTGATATCTTCAGGCACTAACCAAATCAAAGCACCTAATTTTCTAGCAATAGAAATAGCTAATCTTGCATTTGCGTATCTTTCTTCATCCGTGTTACCTGCATGGACTAAATCGTAATCAACGTAACCAGGTTTCAAACCATGCAAAACATCTAATAAGAAAACAGCATTGGATAAAGAAGGATCATTGAATGATCTAATTCTTGAAGTTTTACCACCTTTGGCAACTTGAGCATTAGCCCATTTCAAAATTTCTTGATCAGAAACTTCTTTACCATTTGTAGATAATTTCAACAATGTATTATTGATATTTCTTCTCATTAATTGCCAAACTAAACCTAAAGTTAAAATCTTGGTACCATCAACAATATCTGAACCTTCAATACCAACCAATGAAAATCTATTAGCTTTACCAACTTCAACAGCATAATTTGTATTTTCTAATGCTTTAAATCTAGAAATTTCATTACCATTAGCAGGTTTTTTATTAATATGTTTTAAATTAACAGATCCTGGCATAACTTTATCAAAAGCTTGTAATAAAATAGTACCATCTTTTAAATCTTCAAATAATGAAACAACAGGTGGATCAACTTCTAAAGAATTCAACCATAAAGTGAAAACTCTTGCTTCTCTTTCACCTTCGGCATCAAATTCTTCAATTTCTGGTTTTTCAGCTTCTTCAATTGGATCTAAACCTGGATGAGTATTAAACAAATGAGCAACAAATGCTAAATTCAATTTAGGATTACCTGCAACTAATGCCTTTGGAGTTAAATATTTTCTACAACCGATTTTATCGGCATTTTCCAACACTTGTTCTGCTCTAGTTAACAAATCTTGAGTTTGTAATGGAGATTTAGAACAATATTCAGGTTGTAATTGGTTTAATAAAATAGTATAATTTTCACCATCACTAACATCAGAAGTGAAATTTGAAACTCTTCTATGCCAATTTGCAGCTTTTAAATGATAATTAAACCATCTTAATAAGATTTGTTCAGGTGGTAATCTTAAGAATTGTTCTAATGTTTCATCATCCTCTAACAATCTATATAATTCAGGATGTAACTTGATATCAATTTTACTTAACAAACCTCTTCTAATAATTTGCCAAATAAGACCCAAGACTAAATGTTCTTTACCTTCCATTATATCTTCTGAATGAACATTAACAACAACACATCCAATAGCTTTAGCAGAGTTTAAAACAATATTTGCATTTTCCAACATCATGAAATTGTTTAAAGTTTTGTTTTTTTTAGGTAAATTTAAAACTCTGGTATCAATAGTATCAGGAACGGAATCGTTAATTAATTTAGACAAAATCAAACCATCTGTACATTCATCAAACAGTTGGAAAGTGTTCAAATCAAGTGGTAATCTATCACCAACATCAGGGTCGCCTGCCAAAACTGCATTGATATGTCTAGTAAATTCGACTCTTTCTTCGTCATTGATTGTATGAGTTGTACCTGAGTTACCAGTAACGACAACTTTAGCTGAAGCATTAGCACCGACATGTGAGAATCCAGGAGCAGAAGATTTGGCAACTCCACTTGGAGCTGAGCTACTAGCACCAGATATTCTTGAAATGGTGGATGCCGAAGACGCTGGTGGACCTTCTTTAGCTTCTTTTAACTTGGAGTGTAGTTCGACATAATCATCAACTTCAACATGTCCCGAAGCATCAACACTGACCCTTTTCAAAGCCTCTCTCACCTCGTCATAAGTCCCTTTACCATCTTGCGAGACTGATTCAATAACATCTTTTTTATCGACCCATCCTTTTTCATCAATATCGATCTTTCTGAACCTATCGATTATTTCAAATAAATCTTGCTGTTCTAAATTTGGAAATTTTTTCTAAAAAAGTATAATAATTGAGCCAAAAAAAAAAAAGAGAACTCATTTTAAAAACATGTTAGTGGCAATGAACTTGCAAAAGAGACAGAGCAATGCATCTAAAAGTGTATCGTCAGTGTGATAACATTGAATACGTACTTGTAATTTAAGAACATTCATTTCGCTTAATCTACTAATTGGTATCTATATATATCAATTGCAATTACACCCACAAATGGCAGTATAGTTGGTCAAGAGACGTAATTCAACCTGAAGACACCTATATATTGTTATATATCTGTATCAATGAACTCAATTCACCTTATACACTCACAATCAAAGGTTCATCCAACATACAGCACTCTTTTGTTTTAAAACTGCTCTTTAACATTTGTTCTGGTCGCCACTGTTTGCAGAGACTCCAAATTTGAGGCTGAGTTTGAAAAACACACAAATATGAGGATGAGGCTGAGTCTGCCGCAACCAAAACGTGTGGCGGTGCTGCCGAGTGACCATTTTCGGAGTTAATGAGCAGTTGACCAAGCGATATGATGTGTTTGGTGTTGTACGGGTATATACTGGTTGCAAGATACAGCTCGGTTGTTGATTAGTTTGTGTGGTGATGTTACAAAGGGTTCTATATATATAGTCTTGGGCTTGCAAGTTGTGTTGAAAATCACACAGACACATCCGCTGTCACCCGCTTAGTCGGAGAAACTAGCGCAGATCTCCATTTCATCTTCTTTAGTGATCTCTTGCTTGATTCTTTTTTTAAAAGCTTCAGAGACGAGCTGCGATTTTTCTGAATCGATGCCGCCGTAAAGTAAGTCGTATGGTGTGTTTAAGAGACTTAATTTACCGCCCTGTACTTCATCCTCGTACAAGACACCATCAACATTTTGCTTTTCACGCACTTCAGCTCGTAGCTGTTCAACTTCTTCATCAAATTCTTCGTGCAGCAACTCCCAGTATTGCAATTCTTGCAAGTCCAGCTCTTTCAAAAAATCCCCACTGTTTTGGAAAACAGTGAACAACTGTGATTTTTCCAATTTTTTAGCAACCATCTCTTCTTCACTGACGGGTCTCAATGCATTTCTCATAATTTCGAGTCTTCTACTGGTGGCATTAAATGGGTCGTCTTCGTCTTCGTCAATAGGTAAAGCCCTACTGGTATTATATCTCTCTACCCTGCTATTATTAAATTCCAACGGCACATGAACATCGGCATCTGAGTACATTTCATTTTTTTGTAGTAACTTATTATTATTATCCCTAAGCAGACTTGCTAACTCTTCAGGGCTCACCCCGGGTATTCGAGACAATATCGCCTTCTTCTGTATCGATTTATCTGGTCTTTTGCTGCTTGAAGTCAGACTTGCTGCTGTATTGGTGAGTGTATTCACAGGTAGCCCTCTAGTGTAGCTGTGTTTGGTGGATCTTGAACTAGAACTTGCACTGAATTGAAACTTTGTTTTGTTCTTTGCTAAATTAGTAATGTTCGCATTATGAACGTCACGGTTGCTGCTGCTGTGGCTGCTGCTGCTTGTATCTATATAGTCAACATCACTCTCATCCTCTTCTTCGTTAAATTTTGTGAAAAACAATCTCGACGTCATCTCAGCCTGCTGGAATGCCTTGACTTTAGAAATCCTTAATGGGTGATTAGTACTGAAAGTCTTGTAATCATATTCGTTCATATCGACTCCATCTTTCCGTATCACCATGTGATCGGTTCTTTGGCTTGTATTGGCATCTGTGAAACTCGAAATCGCTGTCTTGTTTGAATATGTGCTTCTAGGAGTTTCGTTTACATTGTTTCCTGTTGGTTTGGCTATATTAGTTGGTGTGAGTACACTGTTTCTCTTTATCGACGAGCGCCTACTTTTGGAGGGGTCTGAAATTTGGGTTGTTTGGTGTTGGTGTTGGTGTTGTTGTTGTAGCTGCTGCTGCTGATACTGCTGTTCTTGTTGTTCTTCTTGATGTTGTTGAGACTGACTCAAATGTGGCTGTTGGTGAGTTTGCGGTCCCGTGCTGGACGCATCACTGGCCTCTTTATGGCCATCCTTGACCACTGTACTGGCATGGTTGCTGTTCCCGTTGATTGAAGTTGAGATTCTGGTGGTTATTCCACGAAACAGCTGTCTTCTAACATCGTGTCTCGAGCGACTCGACATGTGTGAAACGAATGAATAAATAAAAAATGTACACTACTTACAAGCTTGTTCGATTACTGCTACTTTTTCACCCTTTTACTCTTTTCATCTATTGTCTTGTTCTCTTTTATACATGTTTTGTTTCTACTGCTTCTCTTGCCGTACGTACGTACGCTTTGATAAAGCGCAGATTAGACGCCATTATATAATTTATTACCACACCAAAAAGTTTAAGTGTGCGGCTGTATTTTCTCTCTTTGCGTTTTTGACATCTCACACAAAAAGACACTATGACATTCTGTTCTCTCTCAGGTTGTGGTCTATGCAGTGGCAACCACACCCACTTGGACACTCCTGCATTAGTTCCTTTTCCCACCACTCCATGGCACATTCGGCATGCAGTAAATGGTTACACGAGATGCAAACAACAAGTCTCTGACGAACCAGTAATCCACAAAGGTAGCATTTCTTCTGGTACTTTTCTTTGTCCCAGTTCCAAACACTCTTGTCTCTGGAATCATCTATCCAACCTATTTCACCAGCATGTTCTTTGTACGTGCTCTTGTTTGTGGTATTAGAGTAGTTGAATTTCAAAATTTTCGCTTTGTTCACAGGTAAACCCCAGTAAAAGAGCAGCTCCGCATATTGAGATCTGTACATTGCCAATTTTTCTTTATTTAGTGCACCAAGCAGCTCCATTGAGTATTCGTGGTCAAACAAGTCCAATTCCACCTCATTCAGCATCTTAATGGTGACAACTGAAGTTTGTGGAGCAATGGTCTGTTTCATGGACGTGGCAATTTTATTGTTCTCAAACACATTGTTTTTATATGACTTGGGCAATCCTGGAGTATTTGCAGAAGAAGCTGAAGCACAAGATGCAGTTTCAGTATCCAGATGCATATGTTTTAGACCAGTGCTGCCAACCAGTGGTGCAATTGAATAATCAACACTTATATTATGCTTCTTGATACCTCTTTTGTTCTGGAAACTGTTGAAGTAATCTGACGGTGTTTCACTTCTGAAACTTGCATTGTCGTTTGACGATGCAGAACTTATCGAGGCCAGTCTTGTAAATGAAGGCATTTGGTGTTGGATTGGGCTCATTGAGTTGTTGTTCAGACTATGAACAGATTTCGAGTACAATTTATCAAAAGAAACACTGTTGTGGTGTTGTGGTAAATGGAAAGATGGTGTATGTGACAGTGAAATCCCAGCTAGTTGGTCTGAGTGTGTTGAAATGGCAAATGAGCTATTACGCATAGCCATATTCGAATTTGACAAACTCAACTTGCCCATCTTCTTGTAAAGTTCTTGACTGTGATTGTGATCAGGCAAAGTGTATGGTGTGTTGATGGGCACAATTGATTTCTCTTTGTTGTCGATATGTTCATGCATAACACAAGATAACATTGCCAACATTTGTATATCACCCAATTTCTCAAAATACTCGAAAATCTTAGACGCTAGCCAGATTCCTCCAAATGGATGCGTCCCCCAATAAAATCTGTAATTCATATCTAAACCAGCATTATTTGCCGTGACTGAAAATTTATCGAGAAGTTCATTCTGTAACAACAAATTGATACCATCGGTCTGTGATGGATCTATCTTGACGTCTTTGACAAGAACAATTGAAAGAAGTTTCCAACATTCAGCAAGTATTGTATAACCGTGTCTTTCAGCTACAAGTGCATTATGTTCGGCTAATACTTCAGGGGCATCACCCAGAGTTCTATATTCATAAGCAAGTTCCATTTTAGCAGGAATCAAATGTCTAAAGTCGTAAATTTTCACCACATTTTTGTTTGGTTTAACTTTGGAGTTATGTGTACCTTGAGATCTATCAGTGAAACCGGACATTGCATTACCCAACGTACCACTTCTGGCAGGATTGGTTAGCTGTTTTGCTCCAACTGCGTCTTCTCGCAACATAACAGGAACTTTAGTTCTGTAAAGTCTATCATACTGTAAAATATCCAAATCGTTTGAAAAACTATCTTCGGAGCTCAACGAACTATTGTCATCGTTATCATAATCGTCTTGATCATTATCACCATCATACTGTCTCTTACTTTTATGCTCATTACTAGTTCTAAGATCCATACCATTTTCGACCTTTTTCCTTTTTAATCCATTGACTAAACTAAAACCCGTTTGTCCAAATTTGATAATCTGTTGTTGTTCTTTTTTATCCTCCTTTGGAATGAAAAAACACACTAAATGTCCGCTAGGAGTCCATATAGCACCACAACCTTTTGGGACTGGTGTGCTATCAAATTTCCGTTTTTGAACATCTCCAGATAAAACTCCAGCGGTATCATCATCAGCAACATCTTCATCCTCTTCTTCGTCTGAATCGGAAACAGCGCTTATTTGTCCTGATAAAATTGAATTTTGACCATCATCGTCGTCTGTACTACTACCCAAGTTATTTGCTTCATCATACGGAATAGAAAATGGATCTAGCGATAGATTTTGTTCTTGTTCAAAATCAAGACTTACTTTTTCCCCTAACAAAAATCTCAAACATGGTTCTAAACAGTACTTTTTAGCCGAACAATAAGCAGTTGCAATTTCATCCATCCTCGTTAACATTTCTTTACGAGTTTCATCACTCAACTCATGAGTCTTTTCTATTCTGAAACTAGGAACAGCCTCTTTAGAAGGGTACCCTGGAGGGAAATCGATTTGAACCCTGATGAAAACAAGCTCTTCTTTATTATCGGTAGCCCATGGCCCATTTAACGAGATGACCAAATTACCTGTTGCGACAGATATTCTTTCGAAACGCAATTTCGGGAACTTGTGACCAATATTGCTAACTTCCTCACCCAAGTTTGCAGGTTGTGAGCTTTCATTGGCAAATCCTAGTTCGTTCATACTATTGTTATTATTGTCCATAGATTGAGAAGCAGATTGGCCAAACTTGACACCTGCGATCCAGTTCAAATGATTGAAATGATCATTCTTTAATGTGAAACTGCTCTTAGATATTCCGTTGTTGTAGTTTTTTCTACGTCTCAATATAACATTATCTTCACTTGTCACTGTAGGCTCTTTTCTATAAGAAGTGTAACTATAATCGACCAGTTCTTTTCCTTCGGCAAGAGGCTGACCAGGCGTGTAATTGAAATTCTCATAGATGTCTTCTGATATTGGCCATAAACGTAGATCGCAATCAGCTGACCAAGTAACCATTTGAAATTCTCGATCATCGATTTTGGTATTGGGCGTATGCCTCGTACGCCATAAAAAGTCCTTGAGTGGTTCAGTGTGTCCTTTAAAGACATAGCAAGGCTTTAGTTTTGATTCACCCTTTGCGTTCTTATAATTGACAATATACACAGAGTTATTCCCGCCTCTAGCAGGCATAATTCCGCACGTATGATCTCCAAAGGGGACATGACGAGCCCGAGTAACGGGGAAATCTGTATTGATGGTATACTGTGCCTCATTTTTTGACAAATCTTTGCAGTTCCAGAACTTGACTGTCATATCATTGGAGCACGATATCAGCTCATGCTCAACTTCTCTGCTCCAGTCAAGACCGTTGATTCGAGCAACATGTGCTTCAATCTTTTGAATAGGTATTGCACCTTTTCTCACATCCCATATCAGTATATTGTTGTCGTGAGATGATGCAAGTATATTTGGATTCTGGTAATTCCATTTCACCTGCGATGCGGCAGCTCGCCAGTCTGCCCATTGACTAGTGGGTCTCTTTGGCGATCTCAAGTCCCACGAGAAGACAAATGTGTCAACCGAACATGTAGCCAAGAGCTCAGGATGTGTTGGGTGGAAATTGATATCTGTGATGGCTCTTGTATGCGAATGCAAAACATGCTCAATAGCATCATGCGACAATCTTGCCAAATTCCACACCATGGCCTTCTGATTAGAGGTTGAAACAACCCACGATGGTTTCTGCTTATGGGGAGACCATTGCACATCAGCGACTTCCCATGAAGTCTCATGGTGAAGCCATCGAGGGGCAGCAAACGGATCGTCCAAGTCAATAACAAATAATCCTTTTCTCCCAGCTAATACTGCGTCTCGACCATTGGGAGCAAGGGACATTGTAGATAGAAAGTTACCATCCACCCTCAACGAGAGGGAGTTTCCAAATGTTATGGAGTTGTAAGGCGACTCTGGGCCCATAGTGCTAGGCATCGCAAACAATTGCTCACTTTATGGTACAATGCAACTCTGCTATGCTATTTGATAGATCAAAGAAAATGATATACACCTTGAGAAAGGCCCAAATAAAAGGCAGATAAAACAGACTTAGCTGTCTATCACTTGAATCACATCACACCCTTTATCAGTCTCTTTAGAAACAATTCGCACAGAGAGACGAAAAATGGCTTTGCAAAAGCTCAACGGCTCATTAAAGAGAAGAAATGAATAATTTTTTGTATTTTTTTTGATTTTCATCTTTATCTTTATCTTGGGGCCATTTCATCGTCCTGATGTTGTGATAAAGGTGACGGTATTCCGAGATTTAGATTTAGTCTTGGAAGAAGACTCAAGACTAGTAGAATGCCTGAAGGAGTGACCCAAGAGTTGGCGACCACAACCGCTACGAAAAGGAGACCTGCTAGAGTGCAGCTCGATCCTTCAACCGTCACAGCAGACACCAAGCCAGAGCAAACAGGACAGATCTTTAACATTTGGTACGGTAGATGGAGTGGTGGAGAGACAAATGGGAAAGCCATATTACAGCACTCCAAAACCAGGTGTAACGTCAAGAGAGACTCTGGTTACACGAGAGCGGACAAGTATGCACTGGCTGGATCCATCAATAGAGACAAGTACGTTTGTTTGTATTTTGCTAGAGGTTACTGCTGCAATGGGAAGAATTGTGATTATTTACATAGAATACCAGGGGAACTGGATTTTTTCCCACCCACTGTGGATTGTTTTGGAAGAGAGAAGTTTTCAGCTTACAGAGACGATATGGCTGGTGTTGGATCTTTCAACACAATTAACCGAACGTTATACGTTGGGAAGATAAATTCGGTGAGTGACAATATAGAGCTGCTGGTGAATAAGAATTTTGGCGAATTTGGTGATATTGAAAGAACAAGAGTGGTGAAGGACAAGAGAATTGCGTTTGTCACTTATAAGCTTGAAAGTCAGGCGCAGTTTGCAAAAGAAGCTATGCATGGGCAAAGCTTGAGAGAAGACGACGTTAACGAGGCGTTAAATATCCGTTGGGCAAATGAAGACCCGGATCCAAGAGCCAAGAAGCGTGCAAGAGAAGAAGTTGAAAAACACGCTATGCAAACAGCAAAAAAATTATTATTATCGTTGAAGGAACAGGAGAATTCCAGTAATCAGAGACAAGATGCTCAGATTGAGCAAGATTCTATTAGTGATAATTCTGTCAGTGTCCAAGATCCCGTGGCCAATAATCAGAGACTCTTACCAGCTGCAGAGAGTCCCAGTATTTTAAACACAAGCTCGTTGGGGCTTTTGAAGCAATTACAAGCTAAGCGGAAAAAAGAGGTTCTAGAGGTTGAAACGCCTGCAAGCAGTTCCAAACCAAATTTGCAGACATCTGTCTTGAGTGGTTATGCGAGTAGCAGTGATGATGAAGATGACTAAATCAAATGAAACAAAAAAAGTTACTTATTCTATAAAGGAAGTGAAAATACTGATTTAGAGCTAAGTATCAACAGCTCTGATAAACTTCCGTTGGGCTAGTTCATGTTTGCGCAAATCTGCAGGACAGTTACCTAGGGGACTTTTCAAAAGCATGTTCTTCAAGTCATACAAAACATCTTTATCGTCTTTGGGGTTCCAGAAAGTGATAGCAGTACCCTTTTTACCAGCTCTTCCTGTTCTTCCTATTCTATGTGTATAATCTTCAATGTTTCTGGACATTTGATAGTTGACAACCAATGATACATTGGCAATGTCAATACCTCTACCGGCAACGTCAGTAGCTATAAGAATATCAGCTTCTCTATTTTTCAACTGTCTTAATGCAGCTTCTCTTTGTTCCTGTGTTTTAGAACCATGCATCGTAACAGGATTGAAACCCAAATCAAATAAATAGTCAGCAATCCTGTCACAGGTTACCTTGTAATTTGCAAATATAATAACAGGCGGTTTAAAGTCGCCACTGTTCAAGATTTCGCCTAGTAGTTTCAATTTTCTTTCATCATCATCAGAGGTTTGGATAGCTTGTTGGTAAACGGACTCAACAGCACCACCGACTTCTCCAATCATGACTATACCCGGTTGCTGTAAAAATTTTGAGGCTATTTTTTCAATAGAAGGTGGCATTGTAGCTGTAAACATCATTGTAGTTCTCTTTGGTGGCGAATCTCTGTTGCTGTTGTGGTGATATGGGTTCAGTGAACCGTCTGGTAAGTTTTCAAGAACTGTGTTGATTTGTTTTTCAAAACCCATATCAACCATCCTATCAGCCTCATCCATTACTAAGAAAAAACAGTGGTCCAAGTACACAATTTTCTTTTCCAAACAGTCTACTAAACGACCAGGCGTTGCTATAACAACCTCTACCCCGTCCTCAAATTTCTTGATATTGTCGTCGTACGAATGACCACCAATCAATGAAGCAACTGTAAGTTTGAGATTCTTGAAATTCTTGAATTCTGCCTCAATTTGTAACGCCAATTCTCTAGTTGGTACCATGATCAACACATACGGTCCTTCAAACTTACCGAGACTGGGTAGTTTCAAGATATAATTTAATGCTGGGACTAAAAAAGCCAAGGTCTTACCAGAACCTGTCTCTGCGATACCAATCATGTCTCTGCCAGTCAAGCCCATTGGAATAGCAGCTCGTTGGATCGGTGTTGGCTCATGATAGTTCAAGGCTCTCAACTGCTCTTGAATCAAAGGCGAGATGTCACTCTCGCTCCACGACCGCAATGGATGAGCAACTTTACCACCTTTGGAAGTGATGGCAAAGTCCTCTCTCATGATACGCCAGTCCCTTTCTTGCATTTCTTCAAGTGGCTTCTGAGACCAATGTAAGCTTCCTTTGGCAGATGCTCGGCCTGCTCTACCTTCAATCAACGATTTGTCAATTTCGTCCCTATTGCTCTTTCGCAGTTTGACAACAGGCACAAAATCCACCGCTGTGTCTTCTTCAAGGTCCCAGTCAAAATTGAACCTACGTTTCTTCTGATCTCCATTGTTGTTGTTGTTGTTGTTATTGTTGTTCTCTTCGTATTCCTGTTTCCGAAGTTGTTGAGGTTTTGCCTTATCATCAACATCATTACCACCACCTCTCGAGTCACTCGTCCTCAAAGACACGGTGGTTTTGTTTTCACTCACTTTGGCTCCATTGAGCTTCTCATTCTTGGCTTTGCTTTGCTTTTGCTGGAGTTTCTCTCGTTGTTTTTTCGACAGAAACCTCGTTGCTATACCTGTCTCTGACGATTCAATGTTCGTAGACTTCTTGCCAGCACTACTATTTTTCAGCGACAACAGTTCGTCCAACGACGGAGGATCTTTTCTACTGGAATCTGCCATACTTATCACACTTTATGACGGTGAGCTAATCGATAAATATTCAGATAGCTCAAGATACAACTAATACCAATGCCGTCTCCTAAAGACATTTCAATCACTTGACTTATAAATAAAAGACATCTACACTTTATTTTGTGCGGCTTATTGAGTTTCAGCCATTTTTCAATCTTGAAGAGTCTTATTACAAACGGTTTGCATTGCAAGTGGATTTACAAGTGGATTTACAAGTGGATTTACCAGTGGATTTACCAGTGGATTTACGGATGCATTATGAGTAAGTAACAGGGTATTTATTCTGGCATTAGTCTGTACAAAGTGGGTGGATCACTACACTATGATTCATCTATTTAATCTTTGGATCTAAACTTTCTCTTTCCGTGGAACTCCTTCACTTTGGTGACGGCCTGTGCTGAGGCTTTGTCGACAGAGTTATGCAAAGCTAGAATTTCGTTCTTGTTAGGAGTCTCCTTTGGCAACTTCATGCCAATGACCTTTTCGATTCTGAGGATCAGTTCCAAGTCGTACTGGGTCACCAAGGAAATGGATTTACCTGATCTACCTGCTCTCGCAGTTCTTCCAACTCTGTGAATGTAAGCTTTAGAATCTGTTGGAATATCGTAGTTGATAACGAGATCCACAGATGGGATGTCTAGACCTCTGGCAGCGACATCGGTGGCAACCAAGATTTGCTTGTCACCGCTCTTGAACTTGTTCAAAGCTCCCAATCTTTGCGCCTGTGAGAGCTGTCCGTGTAATGGGATGGCCGAGAAGCCCAATATACGAGTTAACAAAGCGACTCTTTGTGCATGGGCACATGTTCTGGTGAATATTATGGAAGATTTACCAATATACTCATTCAACAAGTGTATGAGGTATGTGTTTTTGTAACCATCTGGGACCACCATTAGTGTTTGTATCAAAGTGTCCACTGTAGAGTATTTGTTATTCACGGCAATCTTGACAGGATTGGATAAAGACGCTCTTTGTAATTTCTCAATCTTAGAAGTTAATGTAGCCGAAAATAGATAAGTGGTTCTTTCTCTTGGAATGATTTGCAAGATCTTGTCCAACACGGGACCAAACTCCATATCTAGCAATCTATCTGCCTCGTCCATCACCAAAAACTTCAATGCTCTCAAGGAGAAACCTTTGGTGTTTTCCAAATGATCCATCAATCTTCCTGGAGTGGCGACAATGACATGTGGCTTACGCATGAGTTCCTTAGCCTGGTCCATCATATCCATACCACCGACAATAGTGGTGCATCTGAGACCCATATTTGACCCAAGAGCATCAAAAGTCTCTCTGATTTGGTACGCAAGTTCTCTGGTTGGTGCCAACACACATGCAAAATATGGCGTCTGAGCATCCCACAATGCTTGCAATATAGGAATTGCAAAAGCGGCAGTCTTACCAGAACCAGTTTGAGCAATACCAATCATGTCCCTTCCTTTCAAACTGTGTGGCAATGATTGGGCCTGAATAGGCGTTGGAGCTGTAAAGTTTAGTTTCTCAATCGCATCCAGTATGTCTTGCTTGATGTTCAACTCTTTAAAAGAGTGAACTGTTTCTTCTTCTTCTTTTTCCTCTGCTGCTTCTTCTTCTTCTTCTTCCTCATCTTTCTCCTCCTCCTCTTTATTTATACTCTCGTCTTTGGACAACTCGCTTGACTGCTTTGCCTTGCTCTGACTGGCTGCTAGCTTCTTTTTCAACTGTTCAATATCCACCTTGGACTTGACTGCTGCCGGTTTAGCGACTTTGGATCCGCTGACCTTGGCCTTTTTCTGCCCTTTCAAAAGCGTAGTTGGTGACATGTTGCTATTTAACTTGAATTCCGTACTATTTATATACTAAAAAATACTGACTAAAGTTTAATTATTTGATTCTCTTATCACTTTTATGCTTCATCTCCTCCACTTTGTACTCTCTTTAATAATAAAAATCTCAAAATTTTTTTTTTCAGCTGTGCAAAAAAATTTTACGTAAATTTTTTTTTTTTTTAATTTTTTTTTCTTTTTTTTTTAAACTGAAAAATTTTAAAGCATTTCAGAGTGTTTTTAAGCCTGTTATGACAAGTTTAAGTGAATAATAACCCTGGAGATTTGGTAGTAACTGGACTTTAATCAAAGTAATACTTACCAGAATTACAGTATAGATATAGCAGTATGGCAAAAAGAAGAGTATGTGTGATTGCGTTTACAAGAATGATAGCAGTAACAGAGTTACCAGGTTATTTTTATATTCCTCCATTTTTATGAATTTTAATACTAACATTGTCTAATTATTTGTCTTGAGATTATAATATAGCAAAAAAAAAGAACACACGTGAAATTATCGGACGATGACAAAAGCAAGATTCCTAGATCGATGGTCCTCCATCTAGGAACAGCGTTACAAAACCATACTTTGACACAGCTAGTCAAAGACACTAGACATATGATGCAGCCACATACGGCAATTAATCTACGTGAGAGAAAGACTAACAAGTTGAAGGACTTTGTTGTTATGGCTGGTCCGCTTGGTGTCTCTCAGCTAATGATATTCAGTCAGAACGAGGAAACCGGATCCACGCATTTGAGAATGGGTACCATGCCTAGAGGACCAACAGCGACATTCAAGATCCACGAGTATTCATTATGTAAAGACGTGGGAAAGATCCAAAAAACACCAAAATCTGTCAGTAAGACTTCTCCTGAATTTTTAAACCCACCATTACTTGTCATGAACGGGTTCACTAATCCTAAGAATGCAGAACCACAGGAAAAATTAATCATCACAATGTTCCAAAACATGTTCCCGCCAATCAACCCACAAGCTACAAAAGTGAACTCGATTAAAAGAGTGCTAATGTTGAACAAAGATGCAGAAACTGGAGTTATCGATTTAAGACATTACGTGATAGATACAAAACTTGTGGACGTTTCGAGAAATATTAAAAAATTGGTCAATATTAAAAAACAATTCAACAAGAGTCTACCAAACTTGTCCAAAGTGAAAGATGTCGCAGACATCATCCTAGATCCTTACGGACAAGCTGCATTCACATCGGACTCAGAAGTTGAAGACGATTCAGTTGTTGAAGTGCAAGAAGACAACACAGTTTTAACAAAACCTAAGATTTCCAAGACCTCTACAACTTCAAATGGTTCAGAAACAGCAGTGCAACCAGAAGATACCAAGAGGAAAAAAGCGGTCAAATTGACTGAAATCGGTCCTAGAATGAAGTTGGAACTTGTCAAGATTGAAGAAGGCGTTTGTACAGGTAAAGTCATGTACCATTCATATGTGAAGAAGAGCAACAAGGAAATCAACAAATTGGACCAATTACATGCTATGAAGAAGAAGCAAAGAGAAGCAAGAAGAAAAGAACAAGAACAGAATATCGCAAAAAAGAACGAAAAGAAGTTGGCAAAGAAGCAAAGAAGAGCAGAGGCGAAAGCCAGAGGTGAACAAGTTGAAGAAAGTAGCGATGAGGACTCGAGTGATGATGAAAATAAACCCGTGCTTGCCTCTGATGACGACGGTGAAGATTTATTCGATGTTGATGACTATCAGATGAGTGATTGATTGATTGATTGTGAGGCATACTGCTACCGACTATTTTGTGTAACTTTATAGATTTCAATAGTTTTTTTCATAAGCTTTGTTAATTTAGTATTATATTAAACGGACACTACATCGCAATTTACTCACAAAAGCTTAAATAAGATCTCAAAAACCGTTTTATCGTGAGGTAGTGGATTTGGATCAATAAATAAGAGTGGAAATCAGAAACAACAACATGGGGAAACAGCAAAACAGGCTTATGGCAAGGATGATTCCTATAAAGACTGAAAAAAAAAAAACGTAGAACCGAAATGAAGGATAAAAAATAAAACAAGAATAAAACAAACACATACAAAAACACCAATAATTCAAGAGAGTTTACTGTAATCAAATTTCAAGTTTTTCTTCTCGTTGATTTCCCATTTCTTAGCATCAAACACATTGCAGTCAGACACTTCAACACCATCGCCTGCAACTTTAACATTGGACTGAAGTTGGTACCATGTGAGTTTATCACTACTCACCTTCCATCTTCTAGTTGCTAACACTTTAGCTGCAAGTTCTCTTTCAAATTGCGGCAACGCATAGTAATAAGCGTAAAACAAAGTAGCAGAGTCTAATGCTTGTGCGCTGTTTTCGAATTCACTGTCATTTGCTGTTTTGGTGTTATTCCAAATTGAAGAGACTCTTTGGTATTCTAGGCTAGGAGGAAAGAAATCATCTGGTAACGGAGAGTAATTTCTTGGAATTGAAATCATGCATCTCATGTTTCCTAGAGAATCGCATTTTTCACTTTCTGTCTTGGTTCTGGCAATAACAGATGAGAGAATCGTGCTTTGAATACCTGGCGGCAAGAATCTAAAGTTTGCATCTTTCAATACTTCTTCCTCCACACTGGATAGACTCTTTGGTTTATTAACATTGTTAGATGAAGAAGAGGTTGGCTGGATTATGGCAGATGGTAACGTTGATGTTGAAGATGTAGGTGCCACTGAGACCGATGTTGACGATTTGACAGGTGTAGCCACTCCACTATTCAAACCAGATGATGGAGAGCTTGATTGAGGTTTTTGTTTTTTCAACGCTTCAAGAACACTTGCTGCATTCAAAGCATTTGCATTAAGAGGCACTTTTTCTGTTGATTTCGGTGTCGATTGCGCTGGTGAAATCATAGAAGAAACAAGTGACGAATCCAATGTTGTTGTTGCTGTTGTTGTAGGCTGTTCGTTTATTTTCGTCTGAGAACCATTTATTGGCGTGATTGGAGTTGTTGTCACTGGTGCAAGAGACGATGAAGAGATTTCTGAAACGGTACCGTTGTTTGAAACAGATGGTTTGACGGTGGCAGCTGCTGCAGTCACTGCAGCTGACCATTTCAACTCTCCTGCTGGTTTTGCGGGCACAGGAGCAGGTTTCAAAGTAGTCATGACCGGCACAGATGAAGAAGAATTGGTTCTGATATTCAGTGGTGTTATATTTGGCGTATTAGTGTTGGTACTACTATTGCTTCTACTGTTGTTGTTGCTACTGTTATTGCTATCGTTTAGTTTAACGTCATTGTTGCCTGATGTTGTTGGAGTCGATACGTGAGATGATTGTTCAGGTATGGATGGTGAAGATTCCTTTTTCTTGCTCTTTTGTGGTGAATTTTGTTGCGATTGATTCTTGTCACTTACTATGTCATCATCCTTACTGTATGGCTGTCCCAAAACTGCATGAACTTCTCCAACAAAAGATTCATCTGCATCCAAATTCAACTCATCATAAATTGTATCGTCATTAATAAAATCCGGGTTTTGATTTTCTTCCAAATAGTATTTGATATCTTCTTGAATGTTCATGACATCATCTGGATTTATTATATCGTTTTCTAATAATCTTAGCACAATTTCCAATTTCCCTCTATGCCACACATGATTTTCCAATGACTCTACCAATTCTGATTTTCTTTCTTCATTAGCATAAGTGTTGACTTTCCGTCCTTTCTTATTAGTACTTAGTTTCTCCAATTCTGCTTCTAAAGCCTCCTCTTGACGCACAAATTCTTCAATACAATTTCTAACAAATGTTGTTGCTTCATTGTCTTCTTTGGGCTGATCTAAATTGGCTAAAGATTGGTCTGAAAATGCTTTGGTTTTCGATCCTTTCTCCACAATTTTATACTTTTCCATTGCAATCTCCACCAGTCTTCTGTTTTCAAGTAATTTGTCCTTGTCTTTGACTTCATTTGTAGCTTGCCATGTCTTGACTTGTTCTCTGAATCTTTGTAACTTTTTGATTTCTTTTTTCAAATCAGACTCAAGCTTATCCTTCTGCGAAGCGTTAGAAGAACTCTCGTGTCTTTCATACAAAGTATCAAATATCTCAAGCCCTTCACTTATCTTTTTGAAGACTTTATCCATCTCCCTGTGAAAAAGTAGAAATACATATGTTTATGTATGTAAATAAGCAAACACATCATTGAGGATGCATTCGCTTATACGAAAATAACTGTTAGTTTCATGGTCCTTAGGGAGTCAAAAACATGTGCTGCTTTCTATTTTCAACTGAAGTTTCGTTAAATCATGCAATTGTTTCAAACATTATAAATCTGAAAATTGGAAGTGTAATATTACTTACTGCTGAAGCTTTCTTTGCGACATTTTGAATCGTATATATCTGGTTTCATAAAACTCGCTGTACTATATTGCTAACAATGGCATCCAACTATGACACTGTAGTAAATATTCAATGATATACGCAGATTATATCTAAATTTGAAACTTGCCAAAACTAGTCTTTATAGCTTTTATATTACATGATGCTCTTTAACAGTTTCAGAATGCTTTAATTTTACCGGCTGTTGAAAAAAAATGTTAGCAGAACCACCGGAAAAAAAAAAGAAAAAAAAAATTTGAGAAGAAAAAAAAAATTAAAAGCGGCGGGTAACCAAATGGGGAAGTTTTGTCTTACGGTGATGGTGAAGATGATCTTTATGGCACAAAGCACAGAGTTACCAGTAGATGGCAGTTTTCAGTGAATAGTTGCTATTACATAGACAAAAGTGATGAGAAAGATGGCTGAGGTAGATGAGACCAGAGCAAAGACGTAGTAGAACAGGAGAGACATCGAGTGCTGGCAGACATCTCTTAGAGAACCGAACAACCTGCCAGCAACAGTAGATAGCAGTAACTTTTGTTGTAGATACCGTGCACTTGAATCTGGATTCAAGAGAGTGCTCATGTTGATCGATGCCTTGGCGTCTGCAAAGTAATCTTCTATACCGGCCACAGCCCTGTCCGAGTACGACCAGCTCTGCAGTCTATCCAGCAGAGTCGGTATGTTTAAATTGACACTACTTGTCCAGGAATCAAGGCCGGTTTTGGCCAAATAAGAGTTCAGTTCAGCTTCCATGTTGGCAAATACTGCTTCAATTTTCAGATTCAGCATGTCTTCGAACGAGTTTGGTAACAGGTCGAAGTGGTTGGGGAGATTTGAACTGCTGCTTTTCAGTGCAAAGCTCATGTTTAGTAAATTTCCCAATACACGATGCTCATTTCCAGAAACGCTGCTGGTGCCGCTGTTGCTGAATGTCGTATGTATCTTGTTAACCCACATCCATAATATTCCCGAGAACATCAGCGCTACAACAATTGTCAGTAAGTTTGATCGTGGTCCAAACCATACTTCACACAATTTATGACAGCGAAGCTCGTTTATGGTGTCTTTGTATCTGAACAAGGTACTTAGCAGCTGTCCAAATCTCAATGACGTCAACTCGACAATTTGGTACCCGTTTGTTGATGGCTCCGGTGGTTCAAAACAAAAGTCAAATTTAAATACAATCTTTTGCCATAGTAACAGCAACGGTAAGGACAAACCAAGAGCCACTCCCATTACAATAAGTAAACTTTTTGTGTTAATAGGTCTTTGTGTGTTCGTGTCAGTAGCAAATTCAGTCAATTTCGGTTGAAAAGTTGTATCCATTTGGTGGCTGAAACTCTCAGAATTCTTCAAATTTACAAGCACATGGGACTCGTTCACAGTTAAGATGCTATTTCTAGCACTCAAAAACACGCTTTGAATCTCAGTAGAGTAATTGTCATGTATCATTCGCAAATCACCAAAGATTTTGTGTCTGTCTTTATACAAGTCTCCGATCGTGTTATCAGGTGTAACAATGCTATCTAGTGAGGTTTCAGCTTGTTGTTTCAAAGCGTCCATCGTACTCAAATTCAGCGAGAGTAGGTCCAAGTCAATACTAGACCCAAAATACACAGCTTGGTTGGTTATGGCGTTTTTAATTGCAAGCAGGTCTTGCTGCTGTTGTTGAAATGACGAATTCAAGCTGTTGAATGTACTAGTTATCTGATTGCTGTACTCTATTTTTAACCTCTTGAGATTTTGCTCATTCTGGTAGCCGTTCACCAGTGTGCTATTAATATCATTGGTCAAATGAGATATTGTCGTGTTCAGCATCTCTTGAATATAATTTTCCATTTGATTGCATGTGTGGGTAAGTATAAGATTGCCCCACTCGGTACGTTCTTTAGCTAAAACATCCCCAAATTTCGGCAATTGAACCTCCAGCTGATTGGCGCCTATTGATATGTGCAGATTATCGCCTGTGTTGTTATTAGCTCCCATGATTCCTGCTCTCTCTGCAACTTCCAGGTACACATTGCATAAATTGGTGATGATTGATATCACTATAATGCACAAACAGCCATAGACCAAGTAAGGGTTCCAAATGACATGGACCCATTTCAGCCTGTCACAGCTGGTCACGTTGTAATTTCTGCAAACATATCTTTTCTGATTTGACTGACCACACTCGTAGCACATTCCGTTCAGTACTGGGATCTCAAACTTGATCTTCCCTTGATAAACCACGCACAGCCTTTAAGAATCTTTCGGAGCCATCTTTGTAGTAATTCTCCCGCTTTCAACAACCCAGAAAAACCTTGCCAAACCCAGCTGCTTTATACTCCATATTTACCTAGTTGCCAACATCAATTTCACCGTCAAACACCCCAATAATCCAGACAACCTCTTGTAAACCTCTTGTAAACCTCTTTCAAACCTCTTTCAAACACTGTCACCAATGTGTTTCAGCCACACTTTCTTTGTTAAAAGCACCGCCACATCACCAGCCACGCATTTCAAAGATCAATTTGAAATGTAAACAAACAAAAGGACAAAGGAAATTTGGAATTTAATAGTAATTTGTCTATTGAACACTGTTAAAAGGGCTATTGGGGAAACATTTTGCTACAATTTCAACGACAAAGTTGGCTAATAGAACATACAACAACTTGCTGTACACTTGTTGTTTAATTATCACTGCTTTTCACCAGAGAGAGTCGTCGCAAGTTGCCAATATAGCTAACTTCTACCTACTTGTGTGATTGATCACATTTGTTCTTATTATTAATATTCATAGCATATGGTGGATCAAAATAGTCTTCCAAAGGCTTTTTGTAGCCCCAATGAGAGTCCACGACAGTTGAGTGTGGACTGCAGCAAGAATTTGCTTATCAAACACCAGAACAGCATACCGCAAGGTGACAGTGATAACACTAGTAGTATATCCCAATATGCTATATCATTCATAGATCAAACTCTCAAGTTGTTTGAGGAAACTGGTTACATAGAGGAGCAGTCACTTGCTACAGCGCTTGACTGTTTCAAATTGCTCTCGCACAACAACAGCAACAAGGACGCCCATTTTGATGCAGAGTCTGCTTTACATAGACAATTACAATTTAACAAAGCGCTCTTAAAATTGGAGAAATGGGACTCAGCGAAAGATCAGCTCTTGAAAACTTATACAGAGTTGCAATGTTTGTTCAACTTGCAGACTTGCCCGGCAAACAATCAAGAGATCACCATGAGAACCGCTTTAAAAGGATTTCCATACAACACCTGTGTGTCTGCGTCTAATATACTTCACATAGTAACATTTCAACGACAGATTATTGAATGGCTGACTTTCAACAATATAAATAATTGTTCTCAAGTGGATGGTTTTCTACCCACACCGCAAGAAGTGGTGGATTTGACATCAAAAGATTCAAATTTTAGACTGTGTTTTGAAGCTTTGGATGGAGACACCAAAATTCAAGAAGCATTGCATATATCGAGGCAGTTTGTGAAACTGAGCTCGACTGTTAGAACCGTTGTAAGGCTTAATTTTTCATTTAAAGCTTTAGAGTATTTAGCTTATACAGGATCTGTGTTCCCAAGTTTACTCAAGTCAACAACATCAATGGCAAAGTCAATGATTCTGAAAAACTCATCTGTCATATATCGTCACTCATCAACAGCATTTTTCCAACTATGCCAGTGTTTTGTGCAAAATAATGTAGATTTGGCTCAGTTGGAAGAGTTGATTGTTATTTTTGATATAATAAAATCAACCGACAGTTTAATCGATTGGCAACAATTTATAGTTAAATCACCAGACACTTTGATCAAAACACTCGAAATCAATGAACGTCCAACAAAACACAGTAAATTACCATCTGAAATTGATTCACAGAATGTATTGGATCAGCTTGTTGAATTGATCGAAAAAACGGGGTTTGATAACATTGTTAACACTGATTCTCAATTGATTCAAAAACATTTAATCAAGATGGATATTTATGACCTTAATTGTCGATCCTTTATTGCAACTATACTCCAGAAATGGAAAACCAGCAGTAATAAGTCAGGTAAAATGACACTATTTGAAACAAATTTACTAGATATCATATTTATCAAGCTAAAATCATTTGACGTAACTAAAGATTTACAGTTTTTTTTTCGTTCAATTGAAACTCTCACAGAACTTGAAAAATTGCAGTCAAAAAGACTAGGCAACTTATCCAACTTTCTTTTTCACAAAGGTGCTCAATTACTGACTCAAAATCTGTCACAAAGCATACAACTATGGGACCAATGTATCGAAGTTGAAGTTGATCTGATAAACATCGCTGATGCATCGCATCAATCATTTGATTCTCTTAAAGGAAAATGTGAAAGAATTTCTAATTTGCTTATTGAATCATCTCATCTTTTTGAATCACTACCATACTTATCAAGACTTGTCACCTTGTATGAAAGACGTACCTGTGTCAAGGACATTTTCCATTATCAAGACTGTTTTGCGAAAGATCTCAAAAACACCATCAAGTTGTTTACAAAGCTATTTGTTTCTATCGATTCGATAGACAGACTGTTCTTCTCGTTAAACTTCACTCATGTGTCTCAGGCTGTAATTATTATCGAGTCAATTAAAATGATATCCTTTAGCGGAGTGACTAATAAGCAAAAACCCATTTCTTCTTTGATTATGTTTGTTAAAAACAATTTCTCTGATAACGGATTATTTCTTTACATTATTTCGTCAATCTCATTTGTCGTTGATTTCAATTTGACTGTGAAGCCGACCGACGATATTCAATTTAGTGAGAATATTTTCTTGAAACGTTATAAAAACTTGATCTACTCCCATATTTATGCACTTCAATGCTGCACTAGCTCATCACTAAATCAAACTGTTTTGATGAAAGCATTGGACTATATCACGCTTTGGATTTCAGAGCCAAACGATGAAATGATATTAGATCACGAATTCTGCATATTAGGTCTGTTTTCAAGCCTACTCAAGTATCATAGATTGTTTGAGAAGCTTTGCTTTCTAATGGAATTGTATTTTACAAAAAGGGGGAAGCTTTTATCCCAAGTTCAACAAAGCTTTTTAAAGATGAACCAGTTCTATGCTTACAAAGAACATTTTCAAACTGAACAATTGGAAGCTGTTTATATTGAGTTGAAACTGCTCAATAGCCGATCAACAAGCAAAATTGATAAACTAAAGTTTCAAATTTTGGAGTTTGAATACTTCACTATTATTGAGAAAGACGAACTTGCAAAAGACAGTTTTAGTACCATTTTGAACATTTTATCTTCAGATGAAAGGTTTATCGTTTCAAAACAGGCAACCAGATCAAATGTTGTTGAACTTTTACTTATCCTTTCAAATTTCTCTAAATTATCCTCTAGACATTCTTTTAATCAACGTGATCTTGTTACAGCAGTTGCCAACTCAAAGAGATCAGTGAAAATTCTTCAATCTATTTTGAAGAATTTCTTGGTGGATTCTTCAACGTCTTTAAATTTGAGCTGGCACTTCAAGTTATTACTCAAATACGAATTATCATCAAACATGCTAGAGACATATAATGAACTTTTAGATATGTTTTTAGAATCTAAATTGTTGAAAGATTTTGAGTTTGTTGAATCGGAGTTGACCACTTTTTTGAAAAGTCAATCTTCCGATTACGTTTTGTCCCACTACATCAATAAGCTTTCTTATTATAGCATTCTGAAAAATAAAAAAGAGATTGCGTGTAATTACTTGGAGAAAGTGTCAATGATACATCAAGACTGCTCAATTTCGATGGATGTGCTTGATCTACAGTTTTATTCTTCTAATGAATTGTATTATCAATATATACAACAACCTCTAGAACTTGAGAACTTTTCTCTCAAAGTGAATGATATGATTATGAAAATAATGGAGTCAAATGCCTCACATTTTGAAGCAATATCATTTGAAAATCGAAACTTTTTTCAAAGTCTTGTGGAGAAACATCATTTCAACAGATCTCTATCAGTTTTGAACGGTTCAACAAAATTTGAAACACAAAATCATCTTAACAAAGAATGCCATTCGCAGGTCATGCATTTCATCAACAATTTCAAATCAAAGGTTGACTTATTGTTACAAGATCCTGTGTTGTCTCCTATGAAAGATTCAGCTATGATGTTCCCATCAGCTGAAAACAAAACTGAAATCTTTGGTAAGCCAACAGGTACACTTGCTGTTTTGAAAGATTTTCAAGACTTACTTCAAGAGATTCAACAACTTTTCAAAATTCCCTTTTCTACTTTAGTTTTTGAAGAATTAATACGAATATATTTTATTGTTTTACTTACCCTTTCGGCAATCTCTACACAACCATTATTGAACAGTATAGATTTGAGGCACGTTTTACAATTGAGTGATTACAGCAGACACATATCCCTTGTGACTGATAAAGCCATTTTTGGAGTTAATGAATTACCGGGGCAATTGCTTCCTTCGATCCATCCATTACCAGAGTTGTCCTGTCATAGTGTAGCACTCTCAGCTGATTCTTACGAGAAACTGACTAGTGTACTACCTTCCGACTGGACAGTTATCACTATTGATAAATGTGCCATCACTGGAGATTTGGTGCTGTTTAAAATAACAAGTAATTTGTCCAGTCCTCAGGTTCTCAAGATTCCTTTTGGTAGACAGGTAGCCAGAGGTGCTGATCAACATTTATTTTCTTTTGAAAGTGGGTTGAGTGAGTTGAAGCAAATCATTAGTGAAAGTGATATCACCACATCAGTTGAAGTGACCTCGAAGATCAAGACTAGAGATGATAAAGCAAATTGGTGGAACAAAAGAAAAGACTTAGATACTCAGCTTCAGGGACTTTTAGAGAAGATGGAGTCTGAATGGTTTTCAGGATATAAAGGGATATTTGGCATGAAGAAATTGAGTGATGAAAATATGGCTACCTTTAAAAATGGAATTTTAAATGTTTTGAATGAATTTCTCCCTACTAGAAGTTCACTAATAAAGAAAAAATTCAAAGAAAAAGTTGAAGTCAGTGAAACAGTACTTGCTATGTTTCTTCAATTGACTTATTTCAGCTACACTTCTGAGAACTTGGAAGATCTTGTTTATTTGTTGCTAGACATTATCTGTTTCCATGGAGAAACTTTTGCATACGATGAGATTGAATTTGAGCAGTTAGTGGCAAGAGTTGATGCAGAATTGAGAGCAATACAGTTGAAAATAGCTGATAATCAGAATTGCTTTAATCATATTGTTATTATCCCATCTAACGAATGCATTCAAATTCCGTGGGAATCTATGCCTTGTTTGAGAAAAACTTCAGTTTCAAGAATGCCATCTCTTCAATCCTTACTAGACTGTTTGAACAAAGGTACAGAGTTGCTAAATAATGGTGTGAATTCTGAAAACGGCTACTATGTTATTAACCCAGGCGGTGATTTAAAAAAGACTGAAAATAATTTCAAGGGGAAATTTGAGAGTATGGCAGGTTGGAGCGGAGTAACTGGAAGAAGAGTCTCGGAAGCTGAGATAGCAGCTGGATTAGACAAATCGGACTTGTATGTTTACGTTGGACATGGTGGTGGAGAACAGTTTATAAAATCTAGTACAATTAAATCCATGTCGAACGTCCCTCCTACTTTACTGCTTGGCTGTTCATCGGGTAAGCTAAAAAGTGATGGAGTTTTCAATCCTTTTGGAACAACGTACAACTATTTACTAGGCGGTTCACCAATGGTGATGGTTAATCTGTGGGATGTTACAGATAAGGACATTGACAGATTTACAATAAATATGTTCAAGCAGTGGGGTCTATTTGTTGATTATGATTCTTTTGATTCTTTGATGAGCTTGGACGATGAAGAAGGAGGAATGACCTTAGCTGATGCGATGATCAGCAGCAGAGACGTGTGCACTTTGACGTACTTAAACGGAGCTGCCCCTGTACTTTACGGTTTACCTTTGAAAATCAAAAGCAATTGACGGAGAATGTATCGATTAATAAATAATTTATACAGCGTATTTCTTGGCTAAATTCAGATGCAACATAAAATAACCTTGTAGGGTGAGTATGAATGTTACACTCGCTCTGTGAAGATGGCAAACTGATAAATGTTGTTAAGTAAGTTGTAAGTTTTATCGTTGACTGGTATCACTATGGTTTCAGTACTTGTGCTTTCTTGTTCTCTAATTCCAAGTAGGTTCCTTATGCGAGAAACTGCTTCCTGGTGGTTTTGGAAAATAGACAGAATGTTGAAAGCTAGTACAAGTGTTTTGGATTCCTGACTTGCAGGTTGAATAAATAGGTTTTGTCTCTTCTGTGAATTGAAAACAAAGTGAACATTGTTTCGTCCACCATCGGATTTGGAAAAAACATCTTCTGCAGATTGTAATGCATCCAGGGAGTCAGTTATATCTTTAAATTTAATTTGTGACACCACTGAAGAAGTCTTAGAGAGCCATCCAACACCATTCAAATCAGTTTGCAGAGGAAGAAACTGTTTATTAAGCGGCACATTGTACTTTACTTCTTTTTTTGATTTGATATGATCATTTTCGACGCAGTTGAAAAAACTCTCAAGAGACGGATAGAACACAACTGGATCGTCAGCTTTTGCCTTTTTCTGGTTCACCAAAGGTGCTAAAAAGTACTTGAACTTGGAGTCGGGGTCGAATGAATTGGCAACAGGAGTGAAAGGAATCAGCAGGTCTTTAGGGACGGTCACTCTGGATATAACCGACATACGACTCGGCGATAGAAGATGTTTAGCAAATATGTTACTTGAGAGGTCTTGATATGACTGCAGTCTGTTTTCTGATGAAACTAGTCTCTTTTTTTGAACCCATTTGAAAGGTTGCTGAAACACCGGAGATGCTAGAACGACATTTGGATCAACACTTGTAGGAGCTTTTATCCGTAGCTTTTTGCCCGTATAAACGGTCTTTGGCAATTTCATATTATTCTATCCATTGAATGTACTTCTACCTTTTGTAATCACATAGATACACAGTTATTCTGATATAGCTTTCTCAAGTTTCAAATCACTTGTTCTCAGCTGTCAAAACTCTGTCTCCGGTAAATTTTTCACTATGCGTGTGACTTTTCCTCGGGGTCCTCGTTGACTCTGCGGATTTTTCAAGGCTCATGCATGTTGAATTTCAACAAGTTTAACACATTTAAGAAGTTGGAAATGTTTTCGTTAATTGGGTATTTTAAAGCTTACAATCAGTAGTTTGCTTGTTGTGGAATCAAGCAGTCATGATTGGCGTGATACCCAAAAGACTTCAGCTTGCATCCAGACTGCTCTGCAGTTCATCTCAAAGATACTTCTCACACGAACATATCGCCCCTAAGGAGGCATTCAAAGAGGCCATGGCTTCGTTTGGGTCTCAAGGTACGTATTTATTGCAATTCATCCAACTTGGGTTGGGAATTATGGGAAATTGGTTACTAACAATCACAGAAATTTGAGAGAAGTGATGCTTGTTTCAACTTGCAGAACTTTTCACCATCTAGATTAGATTAGCAATGATCTTGACAGCTCCATTCCAAGGTGTCTCTGATCCCGAGAAATTCCACGGAATGACATTGTCTTCTGTTTGCTCGTTATGTGTTAATCCGGAACCTTTGGTGCAGTTCAATTTGCAGATACCTTCCAAGACATCAGAGCAACTACATACACACAAGTATTTTGCGTTGCACGTAATGAAGCCATCTGAAGATTCAGTCAGACTGGCCAGAATTTTCTCTAAGGGTGCAACTCTTAATAAAGGTACTAATAAGCGGGAGTACACTAAACCATTTACAAGTTTGAAGCGTTCAGAATGGACGATCTACGATGACGGCTCTAAGCCACCTTTATCAATGAACCCTACCCACGATAACTTCTTCATTGAAGACAACAATTTGAACCTGCCTATCTTGACTGAAAGTGCAGAGAGAATACTTATTTGCGAAAAATATAAAGTGTTTCAAGTTTATAATCATGAGATATGGACTTGCAAAGTTAGGGACATAGTGATCAACAAGGAAATCGGAGTGGATAAGACCGGTGGCTTACTGTACTTTAATAGAAAGTTTCATCAAATAGGAGTGCCATTCAAAGAGCCAACCTCAACTTAGAAATCGGTTGGATGGCGCTGCATGTATACATTATACCGACTAATTGATTGCAGTTATATGTATTTGCATCTATGGTTTTTCGTTTATAAAAGGCATTATTTTAATACGTAGATATACAGATAAAGTACATAAGAAACTACGTATAAATTCACTTCCAAAGTATGCAAACAAGTGAAAATACATACTTCAATCAAGTTTGATCAATTCATCATTTATAAAATTCATTCTTGAGTTGTTTTTCTAATTTCGAAATATCGTTGACCAAACTTTTATACTTTTCACTTCTTTGATCATTTCTGATTTTTCTTTTTTCTTGTCTAGTGGCAACACACTGATTCTTTAACACTTCTATATCATCCAAAATCTTATTTATATCGTTATTGATCTTTGATTTTTTGTTCAACAACTTTTCCTTCTTTTGGGTCAACAGTGTTTTCTCATGGGTTATATTTTTCAATAAGTCCAATTGTTTTTGCATCACTGAGTAGTATTGATTCTCAAACGACAATAAAGCCCTCATCTCGGATTCATAAACTCGTTTCTCATCAAAGTAACGTTCGTCAACTTCAGCTTGTCTTGTATGTAATTCTTCGGATCTCTTGGACAAATTTGTAATCTTAGTTTCCAATTTTGTGACAGCTTGTCTCAAAGACTCTACTTTTTTATAATTTCTGCTTTCGTCACTCAAGTTGGCCCTACTGTTCAAACTTTCAATTTCAGATTTCAAAGCAGCTGATCTTTTTCTCCAATCTGCTTTCAATTTTTTCAGTTTCATTTTTTCTCTATCTATAGCTGCTTGAGTCGTAACAACTGACTCTTGCAATGTAGCCAATGGTGTTGAAGGTTTCGATTCTGTTAATATTCTATTCTTGTGAACAGTGCTTACTGTGGTTGTAGCCAAAAGTTGGTGTTCATTTTCTTCAGTAACATTGATAAAATCAATATCATATTGTGATAAGGGACTTAAACCTGTAACGATAACAAGTTCTCTTTGGTTTAAACCAGAAGATGAAATCTGATTCCACTCCACTCCATTAACAGTAACAAATAACTTATTAACAAAAACATTTCTCAACTCAAAAGCAATAGTGGTTTCTCCGATATACCAAATAAAGCATTGAGCAGAATTAGTGAATGAACGATCATAAACATCTGATCTCTTCGATGTTGTAACTAAAGCATCATTTTGATAAAATCCACCAGAGTACAATTCTTGACATTCAAACATAGTTTTAGCTGCAGAGACAAATGCCCAAATTGGTTGTTGAGTCTTGTTATTTAAAAGTTTTAATTTTTTTTCAACATATGGGTTCCACTTATTTTTGCCAGAACTACTGGTATGTTGAACAGAATTTGTACTGTTTGATGGTGAATTAAGAGAAGCAATTGAAGTTGAAGATGAGTGGGAAAGGTTGAAAGCAGGAAATAAGGCAACTCTGCAATAGTTTTCAAAATTTTGCGCAACTACGAGGGTTGTTGAAGAAATATCATTCATGTTGAGAATTTGATCATTGATTGGAAAAGATGCGGGTGTTGATTCAATAGTTAAAGACTGTTGTGAGTCTGAATCTTTAAGCATTGTCGGAAGTTTGGATTTGGAAATTTCTGAAGATATGGTGATTGTTTGAATTTCATCCAACGAAGACTTCGATTGTAATAATGAGTCTGAAGCAGTTGTAGTTGTAGTATTAGTTGAAGCTTTCTTCGAATTGCTTCCAAAGGTTTTCTGGTTTTCGTTAAAAATGGTTGAATTGTTTCGATTGGTATTACTGAAATTATTAATGTTTGACATGGAGTTGTTGGTATGTAAACGGGATGGGATGGATAATGAAACAAAATTATCCAATGATTTTGAAATGTTATTATAAAAAACCAATTTTTGTAAAAATGGGTTGATGTTGTGCATGATTATGTATATGGAAAATGTAGAGTATAAGATCTCTAACATATGTTCAACTCCAAATATGATAGGAGTTATATGAATATCTGAGTTCAACAGTGATAGGTTTAGTATTAGTGATTTTAAAGGTCTCTTTGGGTACCGCAAAAGATTTGAATAAATGAACTCTCCAGTAAATTCCTGAAATTGAAATTCATTTACAAGACTTGAAAACATCCAATGTATAACTTTTTTCAGAACAATGTCTGTGAAGAGTATTGTTGATGAAGCTAAGAATGCATTTAAAATGTATCTATTTTTGGAAGATGCCAAATTTGAAGCCATGAAGGCTTTTGCCAATAAGTGAGAATAATCAAGCAAGCTAGGACTTATCAATAGCAACACCAAAACCACTCCTAGATCACATACAAGCCATCCTATCAAGGAAAATATGGAAAACTCACTTGAATAAAAACTATTGATCCCTTGATCATACACCGCAGTATCTTGAGTGTGTAGCCCATTCAACTTGTGTCTAAACACCAAAGATAAAGTAGATCCCACGAAAGTTGAGGATCCAAGTAGTATGTACAGTAGTAAAAGGAGAACGCTTATCCAGCTTGGCAGTATAGTTGTTATGGCGAGTATAGCCAGTGTATCTAGGAGCTGGTGTTGTGGAATGACGGGTCCCACGGATGTTGAACCAGACGCAGTCGTTGGCTCCATTGTATATTTAAACTTTTTATTGCTCGAGTCTGCTTTGGTTGGTTCTTTTCAACGTTGCAATGTTGCTTGATAACAGGTAAAATTCGACTCAAAATTATCGTACTGGTCAATCTCTGGTGCGCCGATGAATCAACCTCAAATAGGCTGTCGAGAAAATAAAAAGCGGAATTTGATGGATATTCAGTGATCGATGCAGAGACACAAAGACAAAACAAAACTGAAAAAGAATATTAAGAATAAAAAAAAGAAAAGATCTAGATATAAAAATAAATAGATATGCAGTGTTTAAACCCGTTTCAGAGATGAATTATTTCACAAACCATCAACTGAGTGTAGTAAGAAGTCTAGTGAACTGTAATACAAAGTTGAGATTAGCTGTGTACCGTGAAATAACAACGTTTAACCTCTAACCAACTTTTGTTCGATAAATACACTCATTTCTTGCCAAACCCTATCATCATCATCATCATCATCATCATCATCATCATCAACACCTCTTCCTTCCGCTTGTCTCTCTCCTTCAGCTCGGCCTCATTTTGCAAAACTCATCGACGCGTCGATTTTTTATAATATTGCTTCAGCCGCTCTCTTGTTAAAAAACTTGCGTCGATTTGAGTTGCATGTGAGCCGACATGTGCTTTGCAATGGACCAGTAATATTGCAATATAAAACCAACTACTTGAATATACTTGTTAAACTGATCAAATGGACTCAACAGGGCAGGTTCTGAGTAGTTCGTGCTGTCGATTTACAAGCTGGTTTTGTGGTTTAAGAATACTGTGTCTAGGATGTCTTCGTTACAGACTATAAAATTTGACTCTGAAAAGTGTGAGCTATCGATTTTGAATCAGCTATTGATTCCTTATCAAACACAGTTCCTTGATATAACATGTATGGCTCCTTATGAGAGTGGCGAGGAGGGTGCATTTTCAGGTTACGACGCCATCAAGGGGATGTACACCAGAGGAGCACCAGCTATCATGTTGGTTGGATGTTTTTCCATCGTTGTGGAGCTGAATGAGGCTATCAATAAGAACAAAGCATCAGTCTTTGGCTACGATCTGCAAGACTTGAGTAAATTCAAGAGTAAGTTACTTGAAAGAATTGATCTTTTGATCGAGTCGAGACCCACAGCGGTGAACTTACTCAATGGTTGTAATGAAGTTAAAAAATTAGTCGAAAAAGCACAAGATGTGGAGCAATTGTTCACCTCCATTGCCGATTTCAGCAATCAATTGTACAAAGAAGATTTGGAATCAAATTACATGATTGGCGCTAAAGGTGTTGAGTACATTTACAATGAATTGCAAAAAGAGAATTTCAAAGGTGACTTTTCAGTTTTGACGATTTGCAACACTGGTTCTTTAGCAACATCAGGGTATGGTACTGCTTTGGGTATCATTAGAGCTTTACACGAGGCCTCCACTTCGGGCAAATCAAAAGATTTCAAAATGTCACACGTGTATGCATGTGAAACTAGACCTTATAATCAAGGTGCAAGATTGACCTCTTACGAACTGGATTACGAGAAGATCCCATTTTCACTAATCACAGACTCTATGGTCACCTTCTTGATTGACTCATTGGCAAGGAAAGTTCCAAATAGAGGTTTGACCGATCCAGCTCCTGTCAAGTTTGTTATTGTGGGATCAGATAGAATTGTTAGCAATGGAGATTTGGCTAACAAGATTGGTACTTTCCAATTGTCCTTGATCGCATCGCAGTACAACTCTGTCAAGTTCATTGGAGCAGCTCCAACAACTACAATTGACTTTGATACTGCTACTGGTGATGATATCGTCATTGAAGAAAGACCAAAGAATGAATTGACAGAGATCATGGGTGGAGAGTTGACTAAAAACGGTGAGTATGTCATCAATGAGTCGGACGGCAAAGTTAAACTAACTAAAATTAAGTTGACCCCTCAGGGAATTGAAACTTGGAACCCTTCATTCGATGTCACTCCACATAAAAACATTGATTGTATTGTTACTGAAAAGGGTTACTTTGTTAAAGATTCAGAAGGTCAATTCGATTTGAAACAGTAATGTTCAAGCTAAGTTAGTCCTCGTATAAAGTTTGTTCCTGTGTTTTTTCAGTATTCATCCGAATTTAATTTGATTTCTTATTATTGCTCATAATTACACGCACAAAGTCAATTTTTTTATAGAAAACAAACAAAAGAAATAAATTTAATCAAAACTCAAGTAAAACATATAAAGCAGTAAAATAAAAAAAGAGGAGGTGGTGGACCAAACAAGAAAAATACAAAATAAAATAGCTTTTGACAATCATCAAAAAGGGAGAAAGTGAATTTTACAGAAAAATATCAAAGGAAAAAAAATTTAAAAGCCGCCATTACCAAAGCCTAAACCTGTAGGTTGAAAGCCCAAACCTGGAGCTGGAGCACCTGCATTTGTTCCATTAGTCAACATCAATCTTTGGCCCAAAACTGGTGTTTCTTCTTCATCCTTCACTTCTTTAGCTTGTCTTTCCTTCAAGTCTTTGTATAATTCATTCAACTTGTCTTGATTTTCTTTAGCAATAGAAATTTCGTATGGCTTGATGTAATCACCCAAGTTGTTCAACCAAGATAACTCTAAAACAACATTGTAAGGAATCAAATGGTAACAAGAGAACAACATAGCAACAAAGCATTCTTTATTACCTGTTTCAACAAAATAAGTCAACAATTCAGTAGCAACTTTAACATTGGATGAAATGGCAGCAGTTTGAATTGCATCAGACCATAATTTATCAGTCTTCAATAAAGAAATAGCCTTGTTCCATTTTTTGTTGTTTCTGTAAAGAATAGCACTGATTTGTCTAAAGAAGATCAAATCATGTTTTTCTAATCTTTCAGCTAATCCTAAATGATCAAATTTATCATGAGCATCAATAACTGAACGTAATGACTTGTAATCTTCCTCCTCAATTAATAAATCATGATAAGCTTGGTTGACAACAGAATTATTTTTATCCAAGATTGAAATCAAGAATGGTTTGATCAATGGTAAATTATCTGATTTTTGGAAAATCTTAACAACACGTGGAATATCTAATCTTGGAACAATAACAGATAACAAATCATTCAATAATGTTGGATGTAAATTAACATAAAAGTTGATTGCTTTGTAATATATTTCCAAGTTTGAAACTTTAACAATTATTTCTTTGAATGAAGAATGTTCAAAAGCAGTTTCTGATCTTTCCATCATAGCTAAAGCAGCATTATCCCATTCATCATAGTGACAATACAAAAAGATTAATTCAGGCCATAAATGAGCATCTTCACAAGCTCTGATAACTTTTGGAATATTGATTCTAGACCAGAACAATTTCAAGTGTTCCATTGTTTTTGCTGGTTCATATCTGGTGTATAAGATGGCTAATTCAGTAAACATACCCATATGAGCTCTTTCTAAAGCCAAACCAGTTTCAAACAAAGAAATCAATTGAGAGAAATAACCATTGTATTCATATTGATTGACTAATTCTTCTAATTCTTCAGCATGAACAATCAAATTCAAACCACACATTTGTGCAAGCTTGAACTCCTTGTTTTCAATACAAGCTTGATTAACTTGTTTCCAAACTTGAACATTGGATGCCTTTCTAGCACAATCAACAGCAGATTGGTAATCTTTCAAGTAAACCAAAGTTGAAGCTAATTTAGCGTAGTTTGAAATATTAGAATACAAGATCTTTGCAGCTTCATAATTACCTTCTTCATATAATCTATCACCAATAGCTTCCAAATCAGCAACATTTGTAAGTTGTAAGAATTTTTCAATGTCACTTAATCTATCTAACTTAGCGTATGTGTTAATAATGGAACCATCAATCTTTGGTTCTCTTAAAGTTTGTCTGGCCATAAGTAAATAGTCAACCAATTCTTCTTCTTTACCAGCATGCTCAGCAATATCAATGACTTCATTGTAATTAGATGGATCATTAGCTTTTAAGTAAGATTGAATGGCTTCTGGAATTCTCAAACCGTTCAATTGAGCAGCACCTAATTGAGACCAAAGTTCAGGTAAATCTAATTTTTCAGCGTAATCATAACCTCTGTCTAAAGACATAACATCTTCAACAAGAACTTTCATAGCTTCTGAATGTTTACCAAACTTGTCATAGATTTCAAAAGCTTCTTCGTATAAACCGGCATCAATACACAAAGGTGCAACTTCATCTGGATCATATGAATCAATTTTCTCGATATATGATGAAACTCTCGATTTATCAACTTTAATGGCGGTTAAAATCAATAAAGCTTGTAATGATGGGTTGTCATTGAATGGAGATGGTTCAAGAATGATCTTTTCAAGTAATTCAATCAACTCACTTGGTAAATCATTTTCCATAAAGGCTTTAACTGCAACAGAAATTGGTTCTGGATCCTCCAATTCAGGAATACCGGTACCAATAACTTGATCAATTAATTGTCTACGATGAATGTTTTCATCGGATAAAACAGTTGCCCATAAAGATAAGTCGGATCTCTTTAATAAATATCTAGCTTGATATTTATACATGGCATTATCATTGGTAATCTTAATCAATTCTTGATCATTCAAACCTTTATCATATGCAATATAAGCTAAATATGGATCTCTCTTTTCACAATATTTACCAACAACTAAAGTATCGTATTGATCATTTTCAGTCAAGAATTTTTCTGGGTTGTTGTTTGAATCAATGTAAATCTTAGCTAATGTATCGAAAACGGCCTTATCAGCAACACCACTTTGTAAAGTAGCTTCTAAGAATGGTAATAAGATTTTTAATCTATTTCTCTTTTCAACTTCTTCACATAATTCAGCAATTGGAACTTGACCCAAAACAGATTGTAATAATGATTTAATAATTGATTCTTCACAATCAACGTCAAGTAAAGCAGCAATAACTTGAGGAGTTTTTGATGGGTTAACTTGTTGAACGTAAACTTCAATAAATTTGAAAAATTTGTTCTTATACAAGTATAAGACCAAGTCATGAACAAAATTAAATCTATCACAAACAACGATTAAAGGTAATTGATCATCTAATTTAGCTTCTTTCAAGAAATTCTTAACTTTTTCACCGTTATAGATATTATTATCTCTAACAACTCTTTCAATTTCTTTAACTTGACCCAATTTAGCAGCACATTGAATATATTTCAAAACAACTTCTGGATCTTGTGTAACATTAACAATTGATGATAAATAATAGTACAATCCTTCTATACATTTAAAATCTTCAAAGATTTTGATTAAGGTGATTGGACCTATTAAATCAGAATATTTAGTAGCAACTTGAATGGCAACTTGTAAATTTTGAGCCATATTGTTACCTAACATTTCTCTTAAACAAGCAACAGTTTGTTCAACGTTTAATTTACCAAAATAAGCAACTAACCAATCAATTGGTAAAACATTAGAATGAACAATAACTCTTTTAATATCTTTAATGTCTTCATAATGTTCCAAAGCTCTTTGATATAATCCAGCTTTTTCACATAAAGCTGCAATTGTAGCTTTATCATAATGAGTAAACATAGCATTACCTAAAATTGCATCTGCAACTTGAGGTGCATGTAATAAATTGACTTCTAATAATCTTGTTTGTAAATGTCCTTCGGCAGGTTTATCATCTTTCAAAGCATCTAGTAAGAATGCAGTACCTTGTTGAATATAATTTTGAGACAAGAAAATATCTGCAACTTGTTGAATATCTAAATCTGGTTGAGATGTTAATAATTGACTTGCAAATTCAGCTGCTTTATCAGGATTATTTCTCAAAATATTTTGAATCAAGACTGTGAAATTTGGATGATAACCTGATGCTTCACAATATGGTAAGATTTTATCAAACTGACCTAATTCACCTAGAGCTGTAACAACTTTAGAAGGAACATTAGATTTATAATACACAGCTAATGCCAAAGTTGTATTACTTGGTTTAATTAAATCACCCAATTCTTCAGAATAATCCAATTTATTTTCTTTTAAATATTTTTCTAAAGTTTCAACTCTATTTTGTTGTAATAAAGGTCTAACCAATTCTAAAGTTTCAAATTTATTTAATGAACCTCTATCTAATAAATAAACCAAATATTGTAAAATTGGAGCAGGTTGACCTGGTTGAGTTGGTAATGTTTTCAATCTTGCGATAGTTTCAGGAGTTCTTAATTGAGCTGAAGAAGCAGCTATCTTAACAGCAGCTTGATAGTCACCAGTAGCAATTGAATTGTTAAATTGTTGAGTGAACAAAGATTCAGCGCCTGGTAATCCACCTCTTGATGCTAAATTTAGAGCTAATTCAACATCACCCAAATTTTGTAATATATAAGGAATAATTCTATCTGTAGCAATTTCAACAGCTAAAACAGAACCACTTCTATTAACGGTTATGATACCAGTATTTTCATTGTAATTAGCAGCTGTGAAAATAGGATCAGATGAAATTCTAGTTAAAAACACTTTTTTAGCAGTTTCTAAATCGTATAAATGGATGAAACCAAATTTAGTCAAGACATAAACAACACCATATTTGTTGGAAACTTGAATAGAAACAGGGAAATCATTAGCGATTTCACCAGGGAAGAAAATGTCTGCAGATTTCTTGGTGAAAACAGGTGCACCTTCTTGGTGATCAATTTCCAAAATATGTAAATTACCACCTTCCTCTGTTCTTGAAGCACAAGCAAATAATTGAGTATCGATTGAAGAGTTTTGTAATTTAAATTTAGCAAAAGCACAAACGTGACCATCTATATGTTGTGAGACATTTCTTGCTTTTGAGTATAATTGGATATGACCAACAATACGACCATTTTCTTGAGCAATACCACATAATGCAAACCAAGATAAATCTTCATTGGCAACAAATTGGGTCAATTGACAATTTGCTAATGAGACGTGTCTTGAAGTTAACAAAGTTGGGCCATTATCTGTACCGTCAAACACGTTCCAAGTGAACATTGAAGAAGCTGTGACTAAACCAATGGTGGTTTCATTGAGCCATTTCCAAAAGACAACTGGCTCATGAATTGTATTTGACTTTAATCTTTGCTTATTTGATAAATTAAACACTTGTAAAGTTGTACCATTTGCTCTTAATGAAATAACATTTTGATTTGGGTTCATAATCACAGAATCAGCAGTCATTGATTTTCTAGTCAATTGATTGTTGTTTTTCAAATCAACGATAGCAACAGAGTTACCTGATTCGGTTGTTTCTCTACAACAGACATAATGATCTGATTCTAAAGTTGTTGACATAAAATTGAATGCCTGTGGGTTGATACCCAGAGATGTCAACTGACAAACATCAATAAGGTCAATTGGAGGATTGTCCGACATGATTAAAAGATGATTATCTAGAATGTCAAGAACTTGTAATTGTTGGAATTGAAAAAGTTTTATGTTCTATTTATATATATGATAAGTATTACAATTGTACAACTGTAGCACAAATAAGGGGTAAAGATAAATAAACATATCTCAACTTTTGGTTAGTGAAACCCACTCACTCACCTATTGCCTTTGTTGAGAAAGGTGGTGGCCACTCTGTCTGTGGTGCGCTGCCAATTTCACAAAGGTGCCGTTAGCTCCCTTAAAAATAAAATAGGAGCAAATGTTTGGTTACGTCATCACTGAAATTCACAATGTTTGCTGCTGCTGGTGCACGGGTGGGTGGGTGTGGAGTTGAAAGGTTGATTTCGGTTCGGCCCATTCTCCGGGTGATTTAGCATCTGATCATTTGAAACTTGGTGTATGAACTGACATTTGAATGTACTTAAATTGTAAATAATTATTAGATCTTGTGGAAATCATGATTTACTGATTACTGGGATCGCACATTCTCGAGGAAAAGTATTGTATGCTAAAAAGTTAATGCAGGTATAAAAGATAAAATTAATTATAAGAAACGGGCCTCGTACAAAGAATATGGGCACCAAACGGAAGGAAAGTGAAAATAAAAAAAATGTATGAATCGATATAAATGTAGTAGAAGGAGTGAAATGCAAAACTGATTTTTATTTTTTTAAATTTGTAATTGAAATTATTCTTCAATTGCTCAAATGTCAGTTCAACTAACATTTGACCAAGTCGACAACGTCCAAGTTGACTGGAGCACATTGAGCACCAATGGATTCGTCGTACAAGTTGTAGAAGTCACCTGACAAACATTGGTAGAAAGTGGTGGTGTTACCGATAGCTAATTTACCATCATCAGTGATAGACCAACCGGCAGCGTAAATGGCACCGGCTTGTGGTGGTGGACCGTCAAATTGGAATTGTCTGTTGGCAACAATTGAACCAATTCTACCTTTAGAGTCGGTTAAGATACTCTTGTCTAATTTCAATGATAAAGCACCTTCAGCAAGACAAGCAACGGTATTGACTGGGTTTGATTTGTCATTTAAAGCAGCATTGGCAGCGGCATCAGTGGCTTGGACTTGACCATCACCGATTTGAGTAGCAGCTTTGACAGTGGCAGTGGTACCTTGAACTTGACCATCACCGATTTGAGTAACGACAGCACCAGCAGTCTTGGTGTCAGCTTGGATTTGACCGTCACCAATTTGAGTGACAACAGCACCGGCAGTCTTAGTAGCAGCTTGGATTTGACCATCACCAATTTGAGTAACGACAGCAGCAGCGGTTTTAGTAGCAGCTTGGATTTGACCATCACCAATTTGGGTAACGACAGCAGCAGCGGTTTTAGTAGCAGCTTGGATTTGACCATCACCAATTTGGGTAACGACAGCAGCGGCGGTCTTAGTAGCAGCTTGGATTTGACCGTCACCAATTTGGGTAACGACAGCAGCAGCAGTTTTGGTATCGGCTTGGATTTGACCGTCACCAATTTGAGTGACAACAGCAGCAGCAGTCTTGGTATCAGCTTGGACTTGACCATCACCAATTTGGGTGGCAACGTCTCTCTTATCCTTCTTTGATTCGGTTGTAAGTGGGTGGATAGCAATACCAAAAGTGTATGAGTAGTCAGTAACAGTACCTGCTAATTTACCTTCTGGAGTTAAAGTGGTCCATGGTTCGGATGGAACGTAAGCGGACAAAGCTGTAGAAGCAAGGCCTAAAGCACCTAAAACTGAGTATCTGTATTGCATTGTATAATAATTTAATATTTATTTGATCTTGATTAAAATAAATCTTTCTGATGGAAGAGTAAAATTGGAAAATAAATTTATTTGAGTAACGTGAGAAGAATTGAGAGCAGAAGAAATGTTGTCGTATTTATATTCAAGAGCAACTCAAACTATAGCCAGAAAGTTTGTATAAACCAAGAAAGTCAATTTATGGATGATGCGGTTTTTTTCCTAAAGTAGACCAAGTCACTGATCCACATAGAGATCCGGTGAAGCTAAAAAAGACCAAGACCACTTTTACATGCACGTCTATAAATAGAAGTTTTCATATTTTAAAAGTATATCTTGATATTTTTTTTTTTTTTTGATTTTTTCTTGTTCACGTTAAATATTTTTGTGTGGGTGTGATTCTATACCATACCATGCACAATTTTGTGTGGTGTTTGTCTTTTGTCGTAAAAGGTTTTATTTTTTGTCTTTTGCCGTTTTTGACTTAAATTGGTGCCTTGACACTTTTGTCGAAGACAATAAGTAGTTTAAACGCTCAATTTTACAAAATGCAAACAATTTGTTCCCGAATTGACGCCACTAAACCTGCTCAATTGCACACCATGCAACTAATTTTGTTTTCAAATAGGCAAAAAATTGGAAATTCTTGTTGACATCTTACTATAAGTAAATTGTTAACATGATGTAACTATTATTATTTGCTATTGTCTTACAAGTAAAGTAGTGGCACAACGACAGATTTTGTAAATAGCGTGCAGATGAAATTGACTTGTACAAGTTTAAACAATTACCAAATTAGGAAATAAAGTGTGTTTTTTAAAAGGTATGCGGCTATTTTTTTTGGTATTTTTTTTGGTTTTTTTCCCATTCCAAGAAATTTAATTTTGTTCCCGAGGGCGCAAAATTCTATTTAGTGATCCTGAATGATTGGCAGTGGCATTGGCATTGGGTGCGGGAGCGAGCGCTGTAATTTGATTTTTCTAAATTTAGCATCACGGCCAAGACAGGTCAGGTACCGAAATTTTTCTCGGCGTTTGTAATGCGGGCCTGTCAAATGTGAAGAGAAAAGCGAGGGTGGGGGAAGAAAAAGGATCACTGCAACAAATCAGCATAAGACTCTCTCTCTCTCTCTCTATACTGGATCAGGTTGTTTGGTCAGTGCGTGATGAACTGCCGCCTGATACTGTTTCTCTGTTTTTTTCTCTCATAGCGTATTGGCTACTCTTTACACTCTTTATACAACAACAAGCTACTACTCCGCAACGCCATTTATTTTACTACTTTGTGTGTGTGTGTTTGTCATATTGTTTGTTTGTTTTTTGTGTTTTTTTGTTTTTGTTAATTTGTCGGCATTGCAATGCACAATCGGTAGATGTAGTTCTTAAAGTAGATTTTTACAATTCTTCTGTTGGCCACGGAACAAGGCGGATTTCTCGTGACTAGGCAACAGTGTGGGTGGACCAAAATGTCAACAGTGCCATTTTGGCGTCACACGCGAAAGTGGGAATGCTTAGTAATAGAATAGACAGGAAGAATAAATTAAAAATACCCTGCGGCAGTTGAGAGTTTCCGGTAGGTTCCAGCGGGAGGTGGCAGAGAGTAATTTACATACAATTACAAAATTACTCTCACCACTGCCCTCACCCTCCAGTCAGCGTCCACCGCTCGTTTATTTAGTACACTGTATATGCAGTGGACGATCCCCCATCACTAGGGCAATCTTTCGACTTGTTAGCTGATGCAGTTTATATATCTCAAAGTGGAAATGCCAAAATAGGCAGACATTCATATATGTATGTATGTATGTATGTTATAACCGAGCGGATGGAGAAAACGGGCTAATTAGGAAACCAAAACAGTTGTATACAATATGTAGGGACGGGTTCCCAGTGCATTGCCACAACATACGTCTGATGTTTAAAAGTGTTGATCTTTCTAAATATATATAAATAAGTTGAATCTACTTTGTCTTTAACTTTTTTTTGACTTTTGTTTAATTCTCGTGATTTATTCGATTGGAATGGATCATCTCGAACTTGAATCAGCGCTTTTTGTAGTTTGTCGCTCAAATTAGTAGATTGTGCTCACATAGATATAAACCAAGTTACTTGCACTGGAACAAGAAGAGTATATGTCAACTTTGTAATATTCTAATGTGATTAATAGTAATTGTTGAAAAAAATCCTATTATATAGTGGCATTGACTCTTTTAGATTGAATCTCTCTTATTCACATCACAAGTACTTAAGCGCTTTCCATTTCACTTCTCTATCAAAGAATTTATGTGCGCGCGCTAAGCATATCTTTTAGCCTGATGTAGTGAACTGATAAGAAAAATCAGCATTTATTAACCCAAGTTTGCAACTTCATCTTTAATGCTCAAGATCGATACTGAATGTTGAAAAATAATGAATTTTATTAGTCAATTCACTCCTGTCCACCTATCTCAGCTATTTAAAGTTAATGCATAGCCTCATGCGCTCACCAATGGGGAAGAATGTCAAAAAACTACAGTACTTGCTACTTTTGATTGTAAGTTCAAAAGACATGGAGAGATTCACCAAGTTAGCAAGAATAAAAGAGTCTGATAAATGCAGGACCCCATTGAGTTGGCTCAAATTTCTAGAAAGTAACCTATCAACTCAATGCCTCAATGTTTGCCGGGCTGTTAGAAACGGGACAAGAATATTCATAGTACTTTACTCGGTTTTGAAATTCTCTACAGCACTGACTGGAATCAAGCGCCAACGTTCAATTTTAAGGTTCTCTTTGTCATTATCTTTACTCTTCTCCATATATCCACCTATTGAGTACCTGATGCTAAAACTTTTCAAGAAAAACCGCAGCCTGGCATTGACAATTGCAAATCTAACAACAAGCTTACCTTTAATTCTATACCCAAATAATCAGACATTTAAAAGAAGTTACATATCAATCTACTTGTTATTATTATCATTCGAGCACGGTTATCAACTACTCGAATGCTCTACATCAACCGTATCTGAAAAGAACACTTTTATATTACAAAAATGCCGATCGTGGTTAATCTTCCCATTATGTTATTCACTTATATTTCGTGACTATAAACTCTCTAGAGAAAAATGCCCCAAATATTTCACCATGGCACTTGATCATCTTAAACGTGGATTCAACCTCAACTCTAATGACTACTACCAAAGTTATCTCCCTTCAAAATTTCTGTTTGGACTCAAATATCTGATTCCAATCACTTTGTTTTTCGAATTGAAAGATGGTAAGAAACTGACTTATATTAAGACACTCTCCGCTTCACTTTACAAATCATTAAACATCATATTGATAGGGTTGTCAATCTCTTCGTCTTCTTTTTACTTGGATTCCAAATCCAAGCATTTGCCAATCAACAATAATGTTAGATTAAGACTAATTGGCTTTGTCTCAGGTTTAATAACTATTGTATACAAACACTCCAATATGAGATCTTTTTGGTTGTACATACTGAGAATGACCATGTTGTCACATTTCCAGAGGTTGAAATATAATCTCGATAAGTTGCTAATGGTTGGCAATTTGACTTTATTACTGACTATCAGTGACCTATATGAGCAAAATAAAGCTTCCGTGAATACAATCAAAGAAAACACTCAGCTAAAATTACTCCTTCAATTCATAAAAAATGGATCATTGTTGGCTTGATTTCATTCAAAAAGCAGAACTTTTAAGTTTTAGGTCAATTTTTTTTTCTTTTTCTATTTACAGTTCAAGCAACAATTTTTCAACTATGTACCCCTTTGGCTCTTCCAAATAGCTCAATTCCGTGCTTTGTATAGAAGAAACAATTTTTATGAAACTATCAAAGTCTCCCTTAATGTACCTAAGCATGTTTTGATTCTCAAAAGCTTGAGCTATTTCAAGTTGATGATTGTCTTTCAATTCTTCATTGACCAACACAATCAGTTTCTTCTTACAACGTAAAGTATCTAATATAGAGCCAGTACCGGCATGTGATATAACTAAATCAGATTTACTTGTGTAGTTGGAAACTAAATCAGAGTCAAACTGTATACATTTGACTGACAATTTGGAATTGTTTAACTCAAGTTCAAAGTTAATATCGGGCAACTGCTCTAACTTGATATTCGCCTTCAAGTCTTTTATTAAAGACTCAACTAGTTTAGTGGATGCAGCTGCATTTCCATACTGCACAACCAGCGATGTGTAACCTAGTTTGAAAAGCAAATCAATAAAATCCTGATTCAGCACATATTGGATTAATTTTTTGAATGTTACAGTGGCGCCTGTAGTCACTAATACTTGTTTTGTCATTGGTGGTGGTTTTTTAGTTGTTCAAGACCGTTGTATTCTGTAAAGAGACAGATCAGCATCATAAACATTTTAAAGTACCTACACACTTGGTTACAAGGTTATTATTATCCACTTAAATTTCAATAGCTCAATCTCAGTCGTCATCAGCCTCATTTGAAAAATCTGCACCAGCCTCAAGAGCATCTAGGCGCTATCTGTGCGATGCTTTTGAATCCCGATAAGTCACATTAGTAATCTTTGGAGGTGACCATCTCTCGATTCAACACAGCACAACTCGACTATCATCTTTAACTACCATATTTAATGAGTGAAACTTTTATATGGGAAGTGAGACTTAAAACTTAGTTTCTTTTTATTGGTAGTTGCCGAGTTATCAATCAATTGGAAGCGACTACAATTTGAACAATGGATCCGCAAAAGAGAATCTTATCTCACATGAACAGAGACCATCCACTGGCTATTCAAGATTACTTGGAAGTGGAAGGGAAGGTTAAAATTACTCGTGATATTAAGAATGTCAAGCTCGACGCCATTGACAATGAGAGAATGGTGATTTCTTACGATGATAAATCAGATCACAAAACCGTCTCTATTTCATTTGCCAAACCAATGAAAGATTTAAGTGAGGCGAGAGTAGTTTTAGTTGACTTGGCCAAGTCCACTGCTGCAGCCAGAGGTTTTAGCCATATCACTATTAACAAGTTAATCTACCCTCAGAAAATTGTAGAATTTGTCAATATTGGTATATGGGCATTTTTTGCTGTTGGTGTAGTTTTCCCAGGTTTGATAACTTCAGTTTTCACTGCTTTACATATGCCAAAATCTGTTACTTCGTGGTTTGTCAAGTGGAATACAAAGTTCATCACCGGTATTTTCACGATCCATGCGGCCGAATACGCTTTTCTAATATCCCCATTATTGAAAAAATACAGAGTTCCAACTTCATTAAGAATCCCATATTTCGGATTAACTCTTTTCGAAGGTAATCTTTTATACCAAAGATTCAAAAAAAACGTGGCTCAAGCGGAACATTGATTATATTTATAAAATCTAACCTGAGTTCTTGTGTAATTAATGATTATATAAAATGATACTTAATTTTTTTTTTTCTAATTACCGTAGACCTTACCTTTCGAGAAAATGCATGCGTCAATCAGCTTACTGGGTTGTATGAATAAAAAGATTGATAAGTTTTCTTTCCATCCTCTTGAGTAACTGTTTTCGAGCTCCAGCTAACTAATGCCTCATGGAAAAATCTTGGTCTCTCTTTAGTTTCAAGAGACCCTTTTTCTTGATCTTCTTGTTCGTATTCTTTACCTTTCAAATCACTTAATTTTTTAACTTTATCTGCTCTTTTCAACAACAATTTATTCAACGTATCTCTTTTCTCCATTTCCAATTTTTTAATCGAAAAATTCTTTCTCTTTCTAGCATTTTCTAATCTTCGTAATTGAATTTCTTCTTCTGTTAACTGTTTCTTTTTGATTGGCTCGTTTGTCAAAGCGAGAAATTCTTTGTTGAATTTTCTCTTTTTAACAGCTGGTAATTCAGCATCTTCGTTGACGTCTAAAATTTTCGATCGCTGTCTTTCTGTCATTTTCGTTATATCTGTGGTATTAATTATCTCTTGATCTTCTTCTTCATCGTCTTCCGATCCAAAATCAGCCTCAACCTGACTGTTTTCAACTTCTGCTTCTTCGTCTTCTTCTTCTTGTTCTTCGTCCTCATCAACATCGACATCATCATTCTCGTCATTAAGACTGCTCACTGGGGTTCCCAGCTGATTAGTACTAGCACTGTCGGCTTCGGTATCCTCTTCTTCCAACTCCAGATCATCATCTTCATCCAACTCTTTATAACTTTTCACCGCATTTCTTGATCTTCTACTTGTTGTTGTTCTTGTAGTTTGCTCAGCTGTATTGTTTTTACTTCTTTGAGGTCTTTTGCGTTCTTCCTTTGTATTTCCACTTAATGATCCGGGGCTTTTTGATGATTTTTTGCTTTTTGTCTGTTTATAACCATCGTCTTGGCTTTGCTCGACATCAATTTCATCATCCAATTCCTGTTCCAAGTCAGCGTCTTCTTTCTCGTCATTTGCCTCCTCATCTGAAGCTAAAGTTGGAGTTTCCAAGTCATCGTCGTCTTGAACTACAACGTTAAGGTCTTCATCATAATCATCCTGATTATAGTTGTCAACTTCTTCTTCCTCTTCCTCTTCCTCCTCGTCGTCGTCCTCTTCTTCTTCTACCTCTTCTACCTCTTCTCCTTCATCTTCCTCGGCAGCATCGTCGTCCTCTGCAACTGCAGTAGGAGGTTCAGAGCCAACATCCATTTCCTCTTCTTCCTCTTCTTCTTCTTCTTCAACCTCCTCCTCCTCTTCTTCTTCTTCCTCGGCATCTTCCACTGCTGCACCAGCCTCTTCATCACCTTCTTCTTCCTCCTCTCCTTCGTCTTCTTCTTCTTCTTCCTCTGCATCCTCTTCTGCTCCCTCTAAATCTTCCTCTTCTTCTTCTTCTTCGACGTCTTCTGCGTCTTGTTCTTCCTCGCTTTCAACTTCAGCTTCTTCTGCGTCGTCCTCATCTTCTTCTTCTCCTTCTTCTCCTTCCTCTCCTTCTTCCTCTTCTTCCTCTTCTTCTTCTTCATCTTCTTCATCTTCTAAATCACCTTCGTCATCTTCAGCGTTTTCATCAACCTGACTACTTTCAGCAGCATCTTCTATTTCAGACTCTTCATAATTTTCAACATCAGGTTCTGTCTCTGATTCAACATGGTTAGATCTGACCGCCATTATTGTACACACACGCCTAGCTTAATTCGAACAATTGACTTTTCTAAATCACGTAGCAAACCAAGTACTAAATCAAGAAACTTTAATTTTGTGCAATATATAGCTTCAATCTGGTTTGTTACTGTCTAATCCACTCCAGGAAACACTACCACTCTACTTATCTTGTCACAATTAACAATCCTTTCATAGTAACTATCAAACTACATAACCAACTTACATATCCATATGCTATGTAAGAAATTATGTAATCATAGGAAAAAACTATCAACTGACATGTACATCCGTACACCATAAAAAGCTTAGAATTATTTCTGTCATTTATAATTTACGGGTAAATAATATATTTTAAATTCTGTCATTTTAAATAAATGTTCAATAAGAATAAAAATTGCAAAGGGCGAAAAAAAAAGAAAACAGGCAAAGAAAAAACAAACAGAGACACTTTCAACTGTCATCGTTTTAGAATGGTTAACTAACTGAACTTAAGTAATAGTTTAATAGAATCAGAACCAGTTACTAGATTGTCAGATTCAAGATTCAATTTTAGATCTATTGTTTATTTACATTTACCATATCTAACGTTAATATTTATTTGTGTGTTATCATAACTAAACAAGTATTTGCAATAATTTTATCACTTTGGTTGTTTATTTTATCAAGAGTGTTCAATTGGTTATTGCAAGTTTAAGTGGTAATTGGGGTAGTGGATAGTAAAACAATTGCTTAGGAAGCTCAAGTGACCCTTGGACCGTGTTTTTTTTGCTTTATTAGATAGAGATACATCTTGTTTTCTTATCTACACATTCCACTCTTTTATGTTCTGTTGATAAATATCGGGTATTTAAATAATCAAAAACAGATATGACGAATTTGAAACGCGCTTCACAGGGTAATATTCCAAATCAACACTCTTCATCGCAGATATCTCTAGATGAGGTTGACGATCGTCTTCGTTCACTGCAGTCTGCAGCCCATCAACTTGCAAGTTCGGTAGTCACAAATGTCTCACAACAGGAAGAAGTTAAAAATGAAGATAGAAATTTGGGTATGGCCGAGTCTGAAGAAGTGGAAAGAGCTGCAGAAGCAGTTTACCAACTATCCAATACACAACAACAATATTATAATACAGATCAGTATTATCAATTTATACAACAATCAAACGAACAAGATGGAGATGCCGAGGCTGATGCTGATGCTGATGCAGATGAAGATCAAATTTCAGTTAATAGAAACGTTGATCAGGAACATTCTCGTGAAAATGAAGATCATGAATCATCACTACAAAAATTGAAAAAGAGAAAATTCGATATAAAGACAAATTTACCGTCATCTAATGATGAAATCAGAAAATGTACAAGATGTAGAGTTAAAAGACTACATGAAGATGAAGAAATGTTGATCAAATATCAAACTTGTTATAATTGTAGAATGAAAAGAAAAGTTAAAGTGAAAAAAGTGAGAACTCCATCAAAATTACCAAATCTTTCAGATGATTGGCAACAATATCAAAATAAAGTCAGTATGAATACTTCAATTGATCTCTATCAACATAATTATAGAAATTATACAGATGAACAAATTTTCCGTAGATACGAAAAACATGAACTTAATGATGATATAATAAAACATATGTCTGATTTAGTTGTTAGTCATTATATTACACCTTTACAAATCATAACAGGTTTTAAATTTGCCATTAGAGATCATCATAAACCAAATTTAGATGATCCAAATCCTAATAAGTCAAAAAAAATATCTTGGATGTATATTTGTTCTCAAGATAAATATAGACAACGTAAATCAAGAAGTGAAAATAAAAGACAGGTGGCTAACAAGTTGAAAACAGAAGTTTGTGACTCCAAAATTACCCTTAATTATGATCTAGTTACAGGTATCGTTCAAATAAGTTATAATCATAAACATCATCAACCATTCAATTGGAAGAAAAATTCTAATGATGATATCACATTTCAATTACCTGATCATACTGATCATTTGGATAATAATCAAAATCGTAGATATCTACCATCAAGAGAATCTGAAGTTAATGAATTAACAAATATGTTGAAACAAGGAGATATGGATACAAGTCAAATTGTTGAATTGGCAAGTAGAGCTGAACAAATTCAACATAATCCTCAAAATGCTTCTCAATCCCATCAACATGATAATAATAATTCACATAACGATCATCAACACTCAGAATCATTAACTGATATCCAACTTCAACAGCAACTAGCACAACACGCTTACCAGCAAGTTTATTCCCAGCATGAAAACCTTTTCGTTTCAAACCAAAAACAACAAGCCCAGTTTGATCCACAAAACAACCTTTCTCATCAATCAGTTGACGATGGAAGCGCTGAGTATCAACAAGATTCTGTCTCTGTTGATCCAAATACCACGGATGATGATGTTATTGATGACCAATTGATCAGAGGAAGTGCAAGAGGGCATTGAAAATAGAAAGAAAAAAATGACTCCTCATTTTTCGTTCCATGAGGAACATTTTGTATAACTTCTGGTTGTGTTTTATTTTTATTATTTACAAACCCAATACTGTATTTTTAGTGTTTTTTTTTATTAGATCCGAAAAGTCATGATCGAATATTTGTATTTTATCTTTGGTGCCTGTATAATTTAATTAATTGTTTTATTTTTGTGTTTTATTGAAAAAGGTCAAATGGCAACATAGCTCGGATCAAATGGAAGTAATTTGCGTTTGTTTATTTATTCAAAACTGAGTCTTTTTAAACTGCATTTCAGAGCCGAACATCCGGTTTTTAGAAGAAGCACTGCTTTGAGATCATTTAAGGTGTCAATTTGGCAGTGGTCTAAAATATGGGGTGTGTGGGGTTAATTTAACGCTTTCTGCGCAACGAATTGAAAATTGATTTTTTTATCAAAGCACACCTCATCATAGGGTGTAAATATATTCTACACAGCAAGGGGTGCATGAACAAAGTGTGTCAGTCGATTTGATGTATTTTACTCATCACATCACCAGATATTACACCTGCTCACTTGAGTTTTCAGAAATTTTTTTAAAACCGGAATAATGGGCTCATCAAGGAGAAAAACAGAAAGCTTATAAATTCTGCTCCACCTTGGGTTTCAGCCCTGAGTATGAAATGACACTTTTAGATACGAAAAGTCCGCTTTGACTCTCTGTTTTCAAATTTGAATCTACATAGCTTATAACCGTAGAATTAACGGGTGAAAGGTATATACATAAGATATATGATCTTAAACACCGAGAAAGTTAAACTAACATATTACACACCTGCAATTTGTATTTATGGGGTGCAGACAGGTACCAAGAGATTTTTCCAGTGTTTGACGCTCCAGTGGAGAGAGAACAACCATTTGCACATCCTTTATTGAGGCTAGTACTACAAACGAATTGAATCACTATCCTCGAAAACTGAGGTTTTGACCAGACAGAGCAAGTAGACTCATGATATACTGATATTGTAGATCAATCACTACCGTAATCTACTCTAGTGAAAAGTTGTTGTCGTTGATTTTTTAGCAACGTTTTCAAACACCGTTTAATATTAGTAATTGAATTGACACTATCAGTAAATCATTTTACGGATAAGCGGCTTTAAAAAGACAAGAAACAATCAATCCATATTTCAGAGGTGTTTAGTAATTTTTAAAAATTGTTAAACAATTAAAAAGAGGGGTGCGGAGTTTACACTGCTATTGTTGCTTTATAGTTTGGTATCAAAATCCGCCACCGGCAAGAATTTTTTACCCTATGTCTCGGCCGTCTTCTTCCACCCCCTCACCCCGTAGAATTTGTTGAATTACACCAGAGATGCACCAAACTTGACCCAGACTTCCATGAAAATTTTGTAATAATAATAATAATAGATACAAGTTGTGTCTTTTTTTTTGTTGAACTGTAAAGAGGCAGAGAATATAATTGTAGTGAAATCGGTGCGTTGCCGGCCTTTGATCTAGCTCGCTCGCGTACACCGACGTTATATAAGCTTAGCTTACCTTTTCACTCCGACTAGATGGTTGGTACAGTACGTGGCAAAGTGACGGTGATTTACAAGAGACGGAAACTCCACTTCAGCCAATGCTGGTGTTGATGTATATGAATTGTACTCGTATTTGAAAACTATTAAAAGATATTGCAAAAAAGTACATACTTGTCAATTTATTTTAAAATCTACTTGGATTACATCACAAAAACAAAGTTTAAGTATTGGTATGGACTTCCATAAAGAGCTTAGTTACCCAACGGTATTCCTGGATAACTTTCCTCTTTAGGCTTTTTTGTCTACAATCACACTAAAATACTTCTCGTAATGCGAGTCGACAGGCGCAGAAATCTCGAAGCTGACTTAAGGGCTTGTTTAATAGGTACTTGGGGTTTTTCGCCGTTGAGCAGTGCGCGTCTTGTCGTTTTTCACCCCACCTCACCCCAATTAGATCTCACCCTCTGTATGTCTTGGTGAAAAGTCTAAACCCCATGAATCATTAAATTTTCATTTGTAAAGTGTGTAATATGTATGTCAAAAAAATGGCCGACCCCGTGTCTCAATTATTAAAAATTCTATTCCATTGATTAGTTGACTGTGTTTTTGTTTTCTAAATCTCGTCAATTAATAATCCAAATCATCGGAGTACAAAGTTCCTTCGAATTCTACGGGATTGAAAATTAAGTAATCCTCCTCTTCAGCCTCATGTACAAACGATAACCGAGTAAATGCTTGGACTGGTTACCCAATACAATAAGGTTTGATTGCACCTATATGGTTGTAAAAACACGGTCGCCCATCGAATTGTAAAAAATTACCCTCTCTAAAAATCTAGTGGCAAAAATTCATATTCAAGCGTATTCTGGCCACCAGCCAGCAATTTCTAATGTATCTCCCTAGTAAACACTTATTGTCTAGTAAACATGTCGATTGTTTGTTTGGTTAAAGCCAATCTGCGTCAAGCTATTCTTAACGATGTGGGGAAACGCATTTGGTGACCAAAGAAAAAAAATAAAATTCTTCCCGTTTTGAGATTCGCCACCCCATTGGGTCTCGCAAAATCCTAATTTTAGGGGTGTATCTTAAAGCCTCTGAGCCGTTTGAATTTAATAATTTATTATTATAAATGACGACAACAAAAAAAGATTGAAAAAGACAAAGCTTTTTCTTTTTGTACATTTTTCAGCATGTTTTTCGGTTTCACAGGTATGAAATATGTAGCAAGAATCTATGTACCTTTCTGGAATTGTCAAGTTGTTTTGTCAGCAATAATCAATCTTTGTATAAATAGAGTTCACTTTCCTTTCAAATTATTCTTTGACAATAATTCAATCTCTCCTTTTTGAAAAAAAAATCTTGAAATGAGAATTTTCAATCCATTACTCTCAAAACAATTATATAAGTTATATAACATGTCCAGCTTTACTACTACTTTAAAATTCCCTGTTGTCAACGCTTCAGTTGAACAACCAACTGGTTTATTCATCAACAATGAATTCGTTGCTGCCAAGTCTGGTAAAACTTTCGAATCTACCTCCCCTATCACCGAAGAAAAATTATGTGACATACAAATGGCTGGTGCAGAAGATGTTGATATCGCTGTTGAATCCGCTTACAATGCTTTCAAGACATGGAAATTTACCAAACCATCAGAAAGAGCTGCTTTACTTTATAAGTTAGCTCTTTTAATGGAAGAAAACAAAGATACCTTGGCTTACATTGAATCTTTAGATAACGGTAAAGCATTACACTGTGCTCAATTCGATGTTAACTTAGTCATTGAATACATCAAAACTTGTGCTGGTTTCTGTGACAAACTTGATGGTAGATCCATTAACACTGATCCAGAACACGTTACTTTCACTAAAAGAGAACCATTAGGTGTCTGTGGTGCCATTACTCCATGGAATTTCCCATTATTAATGTTTGCTTGGAAAATCGGTCCAGCTTTAAGTGCTGGTAACACCGTTGTCTTGAAGCCAGCTAGTGCCACCGTTTTATCCAACTTGTATGCTTGTACTTTAATCCAAAAGGCAGGTTTCCCAGCTGGTGTTGTTAACGTTATTCCAGGTTCTGGTAGAGGTTGTGGTAACTCCATCTTAAACCACCCAAAAATCAAAAAAGTTTCATTCACTGGTTCCACCGATGTTGGTAAGACTGTCATGACTGAATGTGCCAAATCCATCAAAAAAGTTACTTTGGAATTAGGTGGTAAATCTCCAAATATCGTGTTTGAAGACTGTAACGTTGAACAAACCATTCAAAACTTAATCACTGGTATCTTCTTCAACGGTGGTGAAGTCTGTTGTGCTGGTTCAAGAATCTACATACAAGCTACTAATGAAGAATTCTATAACAGTTTCTTAGCTAAATTCAAAGAAGCTATTGAAGCTTTGAAAGTTGGTAATCCATTTGAAAATGGTACTTATCAAGGTGCTCAAACTACTCCAGATCAATTCCAAACTGTGTTAGACTTCATCAAGGCTGGTAAAGAATCAAACTTGAAATTGTTAACCGGTGGTGAAAGAATTGGTGACAAGGGTTACTTCGTTCAACCAACTGTTTTCTACGATGTTCCTCAAGATTCTCAATTGACTCAAGAAGAAATCTTTGGTCCTGTTGCTGTTGTTTTACCATTTAAAAATATTGACGAATTGATCGAAAAAGCTAACGATTCCGAATACGGTTTAGGTTCCGGTATCCATACTGAAAACATCAACAAAGCTCTTTATGTTGCTGACAGATTGGAAGCTGGTAGTGTTTGGATCAACACCTACAATGACTTCCATCAAAGTGTTCCATTCGGTGGTTACAAGCAATCTGGTATTGGTCGTGAAATGGGTGCTGAAGCTTACGAAGGTTTCACTCAATTCAAGGCTGTTAGAGCCAAGATCACTACTCCACAATTATAGTTAGGTTTAATGTTCACAAGATGAAATTATGATTTATGTGTTGTAATTTCTTTTGGAGCAAAATGAGGTTGATGGGAAAAAGGTTTGTATCATCTCTATATTATTCGTACGGGTATATGTTTTAAAAAATTGTAACTTTAATTCAAATTCGGATTCATGTTGTATGTGAAGTAAATTTTGCAAGTCAAACTAAGGCAAAGATAAGTACAGTTATAGTATATCAAACGGTAATTGCCATACATTATGGTTAAATGAGCGCTCTGTGTTTTTTTTTCAAGTGCGCACTGTAACAAAGAGTTTGAAATATTTCAACGCTAAATAAATTATAACTATATATAGTTTATCTTGGGTGTAATCTGGTGTTGATATAACATTAAAAAAAAAAAAAAGGAAAACCCATCAGGTACTGTGTGTCTTTTCAAACTCCAATACTTCTCAAAGAGATCAATAGCAATGGTGCAACAAATATCCTTGGTGTCTTCAATACCAGAGTCTCAGTTTCAAATTTTAAAGATAACATTAGAATCTTTAACTGGAATGAAACCTAAGGGACTCAATCAGCACACCATTATACTCAAGCCCAAGTTCCCGTTTACGCCGGAGCAAAAAGCTGGGAAAGTGAATCAAATTGAGTCTTATAGAGTGAGGATGACAAGAAGTTGGGACAGGAAGGAAGAGCAGGCTGGAATTGCATTGAAAGGCGAATCATTGCTGACAGCCAATTTACACGGTAACCAAGCACATGATAACAGAGATATTTGGACATTGCAGTTGTCCGATATACCAGCAGCAGGAAAAAGGCCCGTTATTATTCAAAACGTTTACGAAACAACCATATACAAAGCTGACGATGTTTTCGGTTACATTGACGAATTGGGATATACGCCAGATATTGAGTACTGGAATAATGGAATACGATTCTTTTATAATGAACTGATAATCGATATTTTCAGACTTTATGTAAAGAACGGACAAGAAGCAGATGTGATAACAGTTGATGGAGATGTTAAGATGGAGGATGCCGAAAAAACACAATCTGGTTGTGTTTCGTTAAAGTTACTGGATAACTCAGGTAAATACCAAATAAAATGTTATGCGAATGTAGCAAGATTGAATGATTTGGAAAACGTGGAGAGAGGTGCAAAAAGATTAGCAATGCTCAAAAGTGAACTCAGTGGATTGATTGAACTTGACATACATGATAGAATCACAATGGACAGTAGACTCAACTCTCGTATTGCGAATAATACTACAAGATAGAATTACAGTAAGCTGATATAGATAATTAACCGAAAATAAATGAATGTCTACTTTATCAAATCGTAGCTAAATTTTGCCAAGCCACTTATATCCGTATCAAAATCATCATCACAACTATTTGTTGTTTCGAATTGAAGTTTCATGAGTTCATTGAAATGTTTAGAGCTCACCGGAGTAACACTTAATCGTCCCCTTTTGAGTAAAAACAAGTCATCAAACTTTTTAGATTCCTTTAGTTCTTGTAAACTTATTTTTCTGTTCAACAAACACAGAAATGAAACGTCGGGACACCACCATCTGGGATTCTCTTGTGTGGCTTTAGCATCATAATAAGAAGATTTGCAATCAAATTGCTTCAAATCAGGTTTTGGCTCTGATACCACTTTCGCCAAACCAACTATCCCTGGATTTTTGCAATTGGAATGATAAAAAAGGCATATATCGTTCACTGACATGTTCAGTAAATTATTTTTAGCTTCGTAGTTTCTAACACCATCCCATGGCTCAGATTTAACTTCTGATAGATCACGTATGGAGAATTGAGCATCGATACCTGTTTTCGGATCTATACGACTATTTGGCTCTGATTTGATCAACCAATATCGGCGCTTTTTGTCGTCGAGCTCAAAAATAGCAGGCTTTGTGGAGCTGGGTCTGGTTATGTTTGAGAGGTTGAGTTTCTCTTTCGGTTTATGCGTCACGACAGACTTTGGAATCTTGGTCACTTTTCTTCTGACTGAACTCATGATTTGAAAAGTTGTTTGCCAAGTCAATTCAAAGTTGAGCCAAAACTGACTACCATATATAAGTAGTCATGCTGCTCATGTTGCATATATAAAACTGTTATCAAGACCAACAGATATTAAATTGTACTGTTTGTCAGTGTATGAGTACTCAACATCGATAGTTGAACTCTCACTCAAGCCGCAAAAATATCTTCAAAAACCGATTTACTGACTTTTTACAAATTTCTACAGTAAAGGTGTTAATTTTACGAGTTAATTTCACGTATTAAATATTACTTAAATTTTGTGATACATGAGTCTTTTTCAATATATAAAATCTTCCCCATTCTCGATATAGGTCTTGATTTGATTTGAACCAATATTACCATACCCTTCATTCAAATCATCAAAGTCTTCAAACTGTAGATCATCGTCTTCTTCATCTTCTTGGTGGGATATGAAAGCGTTCTTTGCGCTATCGTGATTAGCTGGAGAATGTGATGCTCCATTAACGGAAGTATGACCGGTTGAATCTGTATTACCTTTCAAAATGTTTAGTAGACTGGCAGAGTCATCTTCCAATAAACGTCCATTAGAAGCAGGTGAGGCAACACTTTCTTTTGAAAATTGAGCATCCGTGCCAAAATTTCCAAAGGAGCTATAGTTATGCTGTTGGTTCAATGGTTCATTGGAAGTACCAGAAGCCGTCTTCAGAATACTAAGGAGATGAGAAGAAGCTGAACCTGAGTTGATGGATGAGTTTGGAGGAGATCTTTGATCGCTCACGGATGGTAATCCGGCAACCATACTATCATTTCCTGTATTTGCACCTTGTAACATTTTGAGTAATTGATTTGACGAATCATTGTGTGAGCTTTGCTTTGACTCTTGGAGTGATGATTGTTCTGATAGTGATCTCAATTCATGAGACGATGCTTTAGGAGATTCAGAGTTTGAAGCAAAATTACCTGCTCCTTGTTGAACCTTGTGATTAGTTCCATTGAGCAAACCAAGCAATTGAGCAGATGGGTCCTGAGTTTGTGATGAAGGCTGTAATAAGCTGAGTAGTGAGCTACCATTATTGCTTTCATCCTTCAATTTTGGTTTTTGTAGCATATTAAGCAGCTGATTGGAGGCGTCTTGAGAAGAGTTACTTTGAATTTTTGGCTCATTAGAGTGTCCAAAATTAAGGCCGTTTGAAGAGTTTGAGAAAGAATCAGCCGTTAGTGGACTCACCTCTCTATTCTGAAGAATATGAAGTAGTTGAGATGAAGGATCATTGGCCTTGGTATCTGCACTCTCAGATGATGATCCCGATGGCAAAGACTCGTTCTCTTTGGTTTTCTGTAATGTTTGAAGTATTTGGTTGGCTTGGTGTTTTCCCTCTAAGTGTGGACTTTGGTCAAGTGGTTTTTTTAATATGTTAAGAAGAGAGTTTGCAGCCTCTGTTGATGACTTAGTTGCTTGCTCTACTGGGTGTTTCAAAATGTCAAGCAATGAGCTTGATGGGTCGGTAGAAACTTCTTTTTTGGATTCCGTTGGTTTCTCCAAAATATCAAGCAAAGCCCTAGAAGGGTCCACTGCAATTTCTTTCTTTGATCCAACAGAGTTATGTAAATCGCCTCTCAAAAAGTTTGATGGCTCAGAGTTATCTGCTGTTTCGGTCGGCTTTTTCAAAATATTGAGAAGAGACGCTGAGGAGTCGACTGTTTCCTTTTTCAAGGTTGCAGGTCTTTTCAAAATATCCAACAAAGAGCTTGATGGGTCTTCTGAGACGTTTTCATTTTGTGCTTCCTTTGGTAGACTATTTAGAGGTGTATGAGTCTTTTTTAGCTGTTCCAAAGAATCAACCACTGATTCTTCAGTGATATTCTGGTTTGAGTTAGATGAATCAAAAGTGTTTGCATCAGTTCTGTCGGAGTTTGGGCTAACATCAGAATTAGCATTTTCACCAAAGTGTAAATCATTAGTTTGTATTTTTGGTGACGCACTTTGAGATGAGTTGGCTGTAGATTCTGCGCTCTTAGGACGCTTCATTAAAGTTATTTTTCCATGAACCTCAACCTTACTATGCTGTGGGGTGGAGGAATTGGCAGGTTGCGTGATATCTAAAGGTTCTGGTATCACAATTTCGTTCTCCAACTTTTGTCTATTTGAACTCTTATTAGATTGAGATTTTGGACGCTCTAAGATTCTTATTGGAAGTTTCGCAGAACTTTCCTTCTTTTCCATCTTGTTACTGTCTAAGATGTGTTTTAGTAATAATTGACTATTGGTTGGTTTTTGTGTTTTTGTCTCATCAGAGGATTTAGATTTTGACATCAAAACCCCTAATAATTCTTTTGTGTCTGACTCTTTGGATCTGATATTAGCGAGTCCAAATGTAGGTTTGCTTAAAGAAGAAGCTGCTGGAGCACTTGTTTGGTAATTAATAGGCTGTGAAACATTGTGAGAAAGAGGCTGAGGTGGTTGGAACAAATGAGCTGGTGGAACAATCGGAAATCTGAAAGCAGGGGATGATAGGTTTGGATGTTGCAAAAACGGATTGAGTTGGAATGGATGAGGAAATTGTCCTTGCAGTGGTAATGAGGCATTTGGAGGAGGAGGAAATGCAAATGGGAAAGGAGGTAAAAATTGATTCCCGGAAAAAGGTGGGAATAGTGGTAGTTGAGAGATAGGTTGACCATGCGAAGTAGCTGGTCCAGATGGCATGGCTGATTGAGTGATATCCGCAATTGTAGGCTGTCTACTCTTAGCCACTTGTTGTAACATAGTAAGTAGTTCTCTTCCTGGATCGAGTTGTTCTTGAGTCTGTTTCTCTTCATCTTTATCAATACCGACACCCAACAATTTCTTCAATTGGATGGTAGCTTGTTTCTTCAATTCTGTTTCAGATTGTAAGTTCTTAGCTTTACCAATAAAGTTTATTAACGGTTGTATCATTGTACGAACAAGAAAATACTTTCCAGGATTTGTTTGGCAAGCAGAGCTCAAATGTTTGATTGATTTCCATTCAATTGCTTTGATTTCATTTTTCACCTTTGGTTCAAAAACTGTATCTTCTGGAACATCTGTGATAATGTATATTTTATAATTTTTTCCTCCAACTGTTCTTTCTATGTATTCATCTTCGTTAATATAATCTGTACAATCGAAGCCTGTCTCTTCATCCAATTCACGTATGGCACACTCCACATCTGTTTCATCTTTTGAAATTTTACCTCTTGGAAAACCCCAAGAAGAACTATCAACTCCCTGCACGAGAAGTAGTTTATTTAGCTTTGAGTTTAGTAAAGCACAACCTCTAACTGGAATTGATGACTTGTACTTTCCAAATCTGGCCAAAGCATCTTTGGAATCACCCCATTTCCATATAATCGGGCATTGCTCCAAAAGTTTTGAGGTAAATTGTTTCATTTTCATTGCTGGTAGTAAAGGGTTTAATGGCCTTATAGTATCTAGATAGAACCAGTGAGCTTCTTCGACTTGGAAAAAGACTCTCTCTATTGATGAAAGATCTTCTGGAGGGCAATTGATGACAAACCTCACGATTAAATCTTCCAACACTCTTTCAAGTGATTCAACTTCAAAACCTTTCCTTAAATTTATAGACATGTTGACTTTATTTCAAATTTAATTTATATGATTGTTGCGATAGATGTGCTCATAAATAAATTGTAATGACAACAATTATTATTAGTGTGAATTTTATTGGAGAGTAACTTTATTTTCCAAACTTCAAATGATCTACAACTGTGTATAGCTTGTATTTATAATATGATAGTAATTCGATGGTTATCAACGATAAACTTAACATATTACTGGATAAATACAATGTTATTTAATACCTACAAGGTTATTGTACATTCATACATCTTTGCTTGACTCAGAATTTACTTCCACAGAAAATGGAAAATGTAGATGTTGACACGATCATTAAGTGGCAGACTGATTTTCAGGTCAAAGACGTTTTAAAACAGGAGCAGACCCTATAACAAGGTTTCCGATATGAGTGAAACCAACCAATATTCTACTTATATGTTAATGTTCAAATACAGTTTTAAATTCAGTTAGCACTTATTATACTTTTATTGTTAATTGGTTGTCTAATTTACAATATCTTAACTAAAGAAGTCTGTAGCTGGCTAAGCGAGAAGTCAAGTAGTTTTTCTTACTACGCTGGAGTGGGGATAAGTCTTAAACCAATGATCTTTACATATTGAAGAGCCAGGTAATCCACGCTAGTTGTATTGTCAGATGGAGCAGAAAAAGACATATAAGGCTTTACTTTGGTATTTTTGTACAAATAGACTGTGTCAGTTAACAGAATCAAAAAAAAAAATGATATTATTCATAAGAAATGATGTCAAAAAATTAATCGTCAGCTACAGGATTCGAACCTGTGCGGGCAAAGCCCAAAAGATTTCAAGTCTTTCTCCTTAACCGCTCGGACAAACTGACATTTACACATTTTTATTTTGTGTAGTTATTTATATCTGTTTGTTTTTGACTTTTAAAAAGTTAGTATTAATAGTGTTTTGTTGACGATGTTTTGGGATTTACCGTTCTACAAACATCCAATGAGTAAACTTTAAACATCCATCTATATTTATTCGTTAATAAAAAATGTTTTAAAAGGCAGTTAAAAGTTTGGATAACCCTGAATCAATAGCTACATCTGTAAAGCAAATTCTAAATTTTTTCAAAAAATAAAAAAGAGTCAACTTACTTAGAATTACAATTATCTCAAACCTTTAGTCCTGTTAGACAAGAAAATCTTTGAATGGTAGGTTCTAATTATAATTGATTTGTTTGTTTTGCGTGTCCTGATTAAACTTTTATAACTCATTAAGTGTAAGAAAAATAAACACCAATTGATTAAAAGTTTTATTTTTATCAAAAAAAAATCAAAAAAAAAAACAAAAGAAAAAAATCTTTTTTGATTTTACATTACTTGAAAAAGTAAATTTTACGTCAAATGGTTGTGGGATTTTGAGTGTTTTTGCTGTTTTTCAATAACAGTAGAATATCAGTTATCACTTGTCTTCAAGAAAGTTTTGTTTTGTAACATTTCAAAGAGTGGGGGTTTTGTCTTTTTCAAAATAAAGAAGTTGATTGTTAAAAGACTCTGAAATGTGAAACAACAGTAAGCACTTACAATATACTATGTTTATCAAATAATCTACTTGATTTACAATATAATTGGTTTCCAGTTCCATTTACTTCCTTTGCTAAAGAATAGTCAAATTGCCAAAACAATTACAAGAGTCATTAAACTTTAAACTGTCTCTTACAGAATGGAGCAGATACAAGTAGAGTTGTGTTTCCATTTCTTCTAATATAAGTAGTAACTATTTATGATAAGGAAAACAATATGCTTGGTAAGTAACAAAGTTTAGCAAACAAAGATGAGTGAGAAAAACAATTCGATTTTCTTTTGAATTTGTTTTCTAACTTTTATTCTCTTAACCTGAAAAGTATTTAAAACAGTGAACCTGATTTAACTCATACCAAGAAATCTTGTTGAGGTTAGAAATTAAAAAAACACCTGATGGAAACCAGAAAAGCTTTTGCTTCTTGTACTCTTTTACAACAAATGAGAAACAATTAATATGAGGAGTACTCGACCTTAGAAAAAACGAACATCCTAAGAGAGTTTAAATTAGTTTTTTTGCAGCTTTGTACAAGAGTAGAAAACACATGACTTGAAAAATAGAAATGAAGGATGAAAAAATAGTAATGTAGACTACAACACGATAAATAAGATGGCAAAACGCCACAACGATATTAATGGAGGTAGTTTTGTTTCTTGTGAATCGAAGTTTCAGTCAGCAGAATGAAAAAATAATTTTCAGTGTATATAGCAGTAGAACTTGAACTGCTCCTAATGCGTTGGAAGATTAAGAATGCTTGAATAATGATTTTGTGCACAAAGCATTTTAACAGCAAAACAGCCAGCTGCACCATATAGTTGATCGACAAAACGAGAAGAAGAGTTCAAAATTTTTTAATGAATTCGAAAACAACGTGTATACGGTGTACCAAATTCTAAAACGATTCCACAAGCCAGATCAACTTTTAGGATTCCAAATATAACCCACTAAAACAAAAGCAGCCAACTTTAATAACGAGAAATTTAAGGATGACCCAACTTACAACATGTGCAGTTCAAAAACACTCACATGAAAAACTTTGAATCAATCCATCATAAAAACAAAGCTGCAAGAAGCTAGACTTGTTACAATTATGGCTAGATGCGCTTCATGACATTTGAGATTGCCAACAGCAAGATACATAAACTTGTTAAGCTTATTCATTTACACCAATGGATCATTTCACCTTATGATAGACACCATACCCCAGATCACCCGCAAACCTGTAAAAAGTTGATCAAAAGTTTCCTGTATTTACTTCCTAAAGAGGCACTAATCTTTTGACTTCAAGCAAAATAAAGCACATAAACTAACAAATTCCCCAAGAATCCAATCAATTTATGAATTGTTTCAAATCCTGTCAAATTGTTTAATACTCAATAAAAGAAGCGTATCCCAAGTGATAAAGAGCAGGCTGATAAAACACCGTTAGCCATAGTTGAGCCGCCAGCATACAAAATTCCTTTTGGTGCGGCGTGAAATATTCTTACTTTGAAAGATCTCGAGCAAGAAACGTTCAGAACATCTGGAAGACGTAACTTGAAGTTGAATTAAAAGATACGATAATGAAAAGACTGTACATCTTAGGGAATATTTGATACAAAGCAAAAAAATTTACTTAGATTTATCAGTTATTGTTATATTTAAAACACTTTATTCAAGATGAATATGGGAGGTGGTGTTGACCCAAAGATCCAAGTCCAAGTTGATCCAACTGAGGACACTGAATGGAACGATATATTAAGATCTCATGGGATTATTCCAGAAAAGGAAAAAGACCCAACAGAGGAGCTCGAAGAAGCATTGGCAGAGGCTGTTCAAAGACAACAGGCTAACAGGCTAGAAGATAAAGATTTGGATGAGTTGGATGAATTAGAAGACGAAGAAGATGAAGAATTTTTAGCCATTTACAAACAGAAAAGACTTGCAGAGATTCAGAAATTGAACCAGAAATCTAAATTTGGTCACGTTTATCCGATAAATAAACCAGAATACAAAGAAGAAGTGACGGATGCGTCTAATAAGAGTTTTGTGTTTTTACACATGACATTGCAAAGTTCATTACAATCAAGATTACTATCCAGTTTATTATCATCTTTAGCTAGAAAATTCCCTGAAATAAAGTTTGTGGAAATACCTGGAAATAGAGCAGTTGAAAACTATCCAGATTCCAATTGCCCGACAATTTTAATATATCACAAGGGTGAGGTTGTGAAACAGTTTGTAACATTGACTATGTTGAGCGGAAATCAAACTTCACTCGAAGACTTGGAAAAAGTGCTTGTTGATATCAACGCAGTGAAACAATCAGATTCTAGGTTGATAATGAATTGTCAGGATGAAGATTTAGAGGAAGCTCATAGATCGAGATTCCAGAAAAAGTCAATTAGAGGAAATGCCTACGATAAAGATGGAGTCAGTGACGACGATGATTTTTTCGATTGAGTGACTAGATTTGTTTTCAGCATTGGTGCTGTGTTTTTGTAAAGACAAACTTGGACAGACTTTTTCCTTTCCAATAAACTTTGGCTTGATAGTTGAACGACACTAAGTTATCAAAAGTAGACATTGACAACATTAGGGTGTAACAATTTACTAAGGAGGCAATTACAGACAACCAAATATATAGTTGAAAACATTATCTCATTTATAAATTGATGCAGAAAGTATGTAAATAAAGTTGTTATCCGACTTTTATCCATTCAGGGAAATTCGTGAATAATATAAAAAAGTAAATATGCGTGTGATTTCAAAACGTCTGCTTGTGAAATTTTTGTCACAGTAGCATCATCAAATTTTAACCACATTCCATGTCTGTTTTTCACCATACAAACATAGTGACCAGTATTGACAGATCCGATATGACAAATAACAGCAAACAATTCGTACAAATTGACACCCACTTTATTTGCGTTAACTTCATCTTTTTCGAAAACAGAATATTTTGTCATATCTAGCATGAGTGGAATTGAAACATGAGTATCAATTTTAGTTGATGTTGCAAAATGTTCAAATCTTTTCAATTGAACACCAAGAACCCGTGGTAATTGTTTTAACTTGAGCTGTTTTGTGACTTCAGTCTTTTTGTTACATGTAGTACAACTGTACATAACGTCCAATTTTTCAGGTTTTGTAAATTTTTCAAGGCACTGTTCCAAAGTGGTGATTGGTTTTCTTCCTTTGGGAGTCTTTTCTTGGATTTCCAAAGAAAGATCCAGCATTGGATCAACAGTAACACGTATAGAGTGACATATCGAGCAGGTGATTGAACTTTCTAAAGTACCTGCAAATGTGCTATGAGTGATACAGTCACAATGATGTGCTTTATGATTGGATATATCTGCAGAATTAGTGCTATCGTCTGATAATGAAGGGGTCTGCTCTTTAACTTTCTGTAGAGGTGCAGATTTTCGAGTATCTGTTTTATGTAATTGATGTAACAAAAATTGCCAAAATTCATGAGCATCTTGCTCAGAATAACCCGCTAAGGAACGCTTGACTTTCCATGAAGCAGTTAGCAAAGCTGTTGGTCCGAAACCTGAGGTGCTGTTTGAAGAGTAAAAATCTTGGAAAATGCTTCCCACACAACAGGATAAGCATTCGTCAATAGGCCTTTTACAATCTAAATGATGTCCAGCCAAAAAATAGTCTCTTATAAAAGGGTTGTGTACAAGTGTTTGCAAAACAACACTCATAAAACATGTTGATCCCATATTCACAAATCCTTTCAAACCTGTACTTGCTTTAAAACTTGGTAATCTTGAGTCAGAAACGATTAATTTTTGTCTCTTGGCATTATGCTCATGATTGAAAATTGGCATTCCAGGAAAATTTGCAACCATGTTTGATTTTTGGATCTGATGTATTCTTATCTTCTCCAGTTTTGGATCCCCGACATAATCACGACATTTTAAGCATAGTAAATGTCCCGTTGTTGAATCAATACCAAAAATATGACCGCTAGATTTTGCATGAGCCAGAGCATGCTGAGATTCAAGACAACCAATATGGGGGCATTGTAGACACATATATATTGAGGAAGTTGTTGCGCAGTCTTTGCATTTCAAGATGTTTGCTTTAATTTTCATCAGATCACTAATATGAACTTTTTCACCATCTTTTGTCACAAATTCATTATTTCCTGATCCGTTCATGTACTCATGCGTGGGTTGATTATTGGATAAGAGCGCAATTTTCATACCGATACCGTATGTTTTAAGTACCATATCCCCTGCAGATGATGATAAAACCTTGGTTAAATGCGAGCAGGGCGGGAAAGTTGTGTAAGTGGATAATTCATCATCTGACTGGGAGAAAAGCTGATGAACTTGGTGTAATTTTGACGGTGTACTGCTATTCGACTTTTCCAAATCAGCAGAACCAAAAGAGCCGTTAGGGGAAACAGATCCTAACTTGGATTTATTTTTAGCCTTGGCCTTGTGTTTTGTAGGAGATGAAATCGGCGTTGAAAATGGTGAGACTGGTGATTGCCCTGGTAAAGTCTTACCTGGAACGCTTTTTCTAGCTGACATGCGTTTATAGTTTGCTGGAAAGTTTCAATAATTGTATAGTTTAGTAACTTGAATTTTGCTGTTTAAACTCGATGTACTATCTGTTGATAGTTTACCGAATCGAACAATAAGAATTGCAAACAAAAAAAAAGAAAATGAAGCACAATGAAACTACGTCGTTTTCAATGTGTTCGGCGCTTTATTCAAATTTAACGAAAAATTCCTCAAACCACTCAATGATGTTAGTTTTAAGACTAAGACCCTTGAAAAATGACTCGAGAATCAAATTTCAAAATTAAAGTTATCTTGACCAGGATTGACTAATGCACCAGATCTGATTAACTCTAGCTGCGATTGTCAAGTTTTGCTTTGCATGAAGCTTATAGCCGAGGCAGTGAAAGAGAAAAAGTTGAAGTTTTTCATCAGTCATGTGACACTAATCATGTGACATTGACATCCTTGAATTTTTTTCAAAAAAATTTCTTACACATTACGTCATCTGCCTGTTTTAGATAACGTGTCAATAACCTATTTGGTTCTTTATTGTTTTTGTTACACAGCCGTAAAATAATAAGCCAAGAATGCGGCTTTTAACTCCACAATTTGATGGTGTTTGAAGGATGGATTGATTAGGTTGGTTGGTTGTTTAAAAGCGTACTTCAAAAAGCTAACTTTTTGATATCTCTGATGACAGTTCTTGCCAGTGGTTTGAATTTATGAGAAAGACTTACATATCCGGAACAATTAGTTTAAAACACACGTTCAAAATGGAAGTGGAGAAGCCTTGTAGAGCCGTTCCAGTAAACTCCTTGAGACAAACGCACACTGTGGTTGTGAATAAACTGATTCTAACTGTTTTTGCACTTATTGGCATTATTGCATTAGGATTTAGTAGAATATCAGACACAAAAGACAAGCAAGAGTTGCTTTCTATCAACTATAATGATGGTAAAAGAGTTCTTATTGTTGGTGCTGGAGCTGCAGGTTCAGCTTCGGCTTACTATTTACAAAAATATTCAAATCACGGATTTGACATCACGTTGGTAGACCAAAATAGCTATATTGGCGGCCGTTCAACATCAATAGAAATCAATGGTGTTATTGTTGAATTAGGTGCATCAGTCTTTGTCGAGGCAAACAAAATACTGATGAATGCGGTTCACCAGTTTGATCTAGAAGTTTGCAAGTACAGAGGAGATGAATCCAACTCTTTTGGATTATGGGACGATGGCAAACAGCAATTTTCATATGTTTTCCATGACTCAAAGATACCTTACTGGGAAAATTTAAAGTTTGTGTATCATTTCGGAATCAATTCGGTTAGAAAACTGGCTTCCACAAAAAAACAATGTATTGGTAAATTTTTGACATCGTACTACGACGAAGATTTCCCGTTTTCTTCAGTGTCTTTTCCAACTACGTTGAATGAATATACTCAAATTACCGGACTTGAGTTTTTGGAACGACTTCAAATATCAAAAAAACTTGTCGAGTTTGTTCAATCATTGACTAGAGTGAACTACGCTCAAAATTTAAATCAAATTCACGCTTTGGGTACGATGGTTACACTGGCTGCAGAAAACGCAAAGTCTGTCAAAGGTGGTAACCACAAGATATTTGAGAACTGGATAGAGTTCTCACAAGCTGAACTCAAACTGAATTGCAAAGTGACCAAGGTTACTAAAACTCAGGATAGTAAATACCAAGTTTATTTTCAAGACAGTAGTGAAAAATTGTTTGACCAAATTATCATTGCAGCCCCACTGAACGAAACAAACATTGATTTTGAAAATTTTATCTTACCAGAACCGTTAATTGACAATCCGGCCGAATACGTGACTTTACATGTAACTTTTGTTCAATCCAAGCAGCTACTGACCAACTCTACTTACTTTCAGAAATCATCAAAAGGGATAAACGTCCCTCAAACAATTCTCACCACTGGCCCAACATGCCCGTTCAACTCCATTAGTCAAGTACGAACAGTTGCTGACAATGGTGAATACGTTTACAAAGTTTTCAGTTTATCGCCATTAAGAGACGATTTAGTTTTCGAACTTTTTGGAAACTATACCTCTAAGACTACAAAAACTTGGAAATCGTATCCTTATTTGAATACCAGCCCTGCTTTGATTGCCATTCCATTCAAGTTGAACAAGGTGGATAACATCTGGAACACCAACCTGATGGAATCTTTTATTAGTACTATGGAAACTGAAGCATTAGCTGGTGCAAACATAGCTGCGTTGATTACAAAACAGTTGAAGTTGGATGCTGAGCCTCTTGTAGTTCCTTAAGATTTCTCTTCAAATAGTTTTGATAGTAATATAGAACTAGAACAGCGTTATAAAGAAGAGTAAATACGCAGGTTAAGAATTTCCACCATGAACTGAAAATGGGTACAATTTACATCAAGTAGTTACAAGCAATTTTTCACATAATGCAATAAAGGTATCAATTATGAGTAAACATAAAACTAAGAAAAATATAAAAAATACAAGAGAGCAAATAAGAGTGTTCAAAACGGTCATTAAATTATTGCTAGAATAAAAAGTTAGTAAACTTGAGGTAATATAATAATGCAAAAGGGCATAAAAAGAATAAAGAAGCAAAAATGGAGTAAAAAAAACAAAATTACTGTTGATTTGAAGGTTAAAAATCAAGTGGGTATATGGTAACAAGGTGAATAATTAGCATAATGGATGAACCAAAGACATAGTGTAAATTGATTGCTAAACTACAACTCCATGTCCCTCAGAGGTATCGTTGGCATATTGCTGTTCTCGATTTTCATTGACTTCTATCTCATTGCAACCTTTATCAGAATTTTGGCGTTCATTCTGTAGAATATAGTAAAGAGCCGGTTCAACATCAATCCCATCATTATCATTGTAAGTGGCAGAAGTACTGTATCTTCTTTCAGAGTCCATAATGTGACGGATTTTTCCCTTTATTTGAGTTTGAGGAGAAACAGGGAAATTGAAGTTGGTAAATTCATTTGGAGCTGTTTGACTTGAATTTGATGGAGGTGTCGTAGGGACTGATGTCGATGTTGTTGTGAATGTAGTTGCTTGGGTAATTACAGGTAAAGCAGGTGCAGCAAGAGTAATCTTATTGATTGGATTAGTCTCCTGTGAGGTTCTTCTGGAAGATGCCGTTGTTACTGAAGAAGTAGATGCATTGACAGATCCTCCTACTGCTGATGGAGCGGTATTTTCATCTCCTCCTCTACTCAGCGAACTTGATGAAAATTGGGTTTGAACAGGCGACGATATTAATGATTCGGTATTGGAGTTATTATGCATCACACTTTCTGCGTTTGAAAGTGATTTGTTGGATGAAACTGATGGGCTGAAAGGTGGTTGAGGAGTGGAAAAATGTTCAAAAAAACTAGTTAATGTTGGAGAGTTAACAGAGGGTTTTCTTGTTCCGCCATTAAACGGTTTAGGTGGAGGAATTATATGGTCAACGTTGCCAGTATTGACAACATTTTTATTAGGGGTTAAAACCTGTTGCTGTATAGGAGCCGATGCGTGTTGTTGGATTACAAAATGGTCTTCCATACTGATTTGTTGACCAAGTCGAGAATTGGAGTTTGGCGTGGAAGAATTGGAATTATCAACTTTTGTAACATTTAATGTTCTTAGACTAGACTCTGATGATGAGATTAAAGGTTGCTGCTGTTGCTGTTGTTGTTTGGCGATTAATTTGTTTTGAGTTTCTTTCAAATGAAGGTCTTTCAAAATCAAATTACTAGTTTGTGACTCAGTGACATCTTGTGAATTATTGATAGAAGGTGAACTTTTTTCTTGCTCATCATTAATATTGAAAACCGCACCAGCATTTGGTTGCGGTATATTGGTAGATTTCAAAGACACCTCGCTTAACTTTTGACTCAAAGCATTTGAGATACCTTTGCTACTGATAGCTACCTTACTATCAATTGGGTCCGATAATTTAGGTAATGGTTCTATAGCAGTACTGGATGTTAACACCAATACAGGGGTAGAAGAAGTAGTTGTTGTTGTTGTACTTCTTGTAGTTGCTGTAGTAGTTGTAGTGGTGATAATTTTATTCAAATTCATGGTTGACACACTAGCTGTCATTTTGCTTATAATACTAGCATCTAAGAATTTATGTAATTTGATCTGTGCTCCTTTAGCATCTAGTAACAAACGAGATTCAAATATACCTGGTCTAGAACCATCGATACGAAGTTGATTATTGTACTCAACACCATTGAATAAGTTAAATAACTCCACACGATATCCTCTGTTACTAGATATGGGGTTACCAACCAAATAAATTGCAACCAAAGACAATTGATTTTTTTTAATTAATAATAAAGGTTTCAATTCATTAACAGAGGTAATTTTATTTTGTCTAAGATCTATTTTTTCTAATGATTTCAAATGTTCCAAAGAATCTAAATTAACAAGTTGATTACCTCTAAGATTTATGATGGTTAGTTTGGTTAATGTAGTTGGAATCCCATTGGTATTTGATAATTTGTTATAAGATAAATTCAATGATTTCAAATTAGTTAATTTGGAAAGAGCTTTACCAGGAAAAATTGTCAATTTATTGTAAGATAAATCCAAAGATGATAAATTTTGCAAGTTATTAAAACTCCAATCACTAATTGTGAAAATTTTATTATCTGTAAGGGACAAATGCTTCAAGCCTTTCCAACTTTCCGAATTAGTGTTTGATAAATTTGGTGTCTGCAAATTATCCAAAGTTTCATTTTCATTTGAATTAGAAGATATTATATTTGCTGAAGAATTTGATATTGATTGATTAGTTATGGAATGCGAAATGGGATTATAAAGAGTACTAACGGAATCAGAAAGTTGGAGATATCTATTATCATTACCACTAACATTTGAATCTGATCGTTTTGAACGACGTTGATGTTGATAATAATTATATTGTCTTCTTGATCCAATCTTTGAGGTTGACATTGAATTTGATGAAGAATTATGTGGATTAGATGATGATAATGACAATGATTTTTCCTCTGAATGACTATGATGCGGACGAGATGTATGATAAGATGAAGGAGGAGAAATGGAATCTGGAATTGAATTACTCAAATAATGGTAGTAAGGTGAAGAAGAAGTGACATGAGTGTTTGAAAATAAACCATTTGAGGTTACATTAGGGGTTGAGAATGAGGATCTTTTCTTTGAGAATGTAGGAGCTGAACTTGTAAATGAAGAGAATGAGGAAGATGAACCTGTTGATATGAGTTTTGGATTGGATGCAACTGGTGCTGGTTCTTCATCACCATTATATGAATAACCTCTTCTATTTGAATCTTCATTAACTAAATCAACGAGAACTTCAACTGGATCGGTTATATTTGTCTTTTTGATAACTAGGAATCTGATTTGATCTGCTAAAATATGCCAACCATAAATTTCTTTAGGATCTAATTCTGAGATTTCCAAGACTGATAAATTTTTAAAAACTTTGATTGGGGTTGAAGTATCAAAGGGATATTCTTCATGTCCTTCAATAAGTTTTGAATTTGGATTATTTGCTAAACGTAAACAAGGTAATTTACTAAATGCTGAATGTAAATATTTTAAATCTGCCACTATATTTTCTCCTTTGTTACTTCCAGAACCGAGACTATTCCATAGAGCAGAAACACTTGACATGACAGATTTAACACTGGATATCGAATGAATCGATTGATTATCAGATGCTATGGCTTTGTTTCTTTGAAACTCGCTCAAAAATGAAACATAATTATTGCTACTTTGAGTATTCAAATTATCGAGTCTTAGATTCATTGGTCCCACGGAAATGCCCAAATCCTGGAATTTGCCCAGAAGAAAGTATAAATGATGTAAAGATAACGAAAGTCTTACAGGTTTTGCAGATTTCTGAGCTTGCTGTTGCTGCTGTTGTAGTAATGATTGTTGATCTATTTGGTCATCACTATTTGAAAGTGAATTCGAGACTGTTGACGAGGATGTCAATCCTGGTGTCTCACCATCATCCTGTGCCATTGTTGTTGATGTTGCTGTTGTTGATGCTGATTTTTTCGCTGTTGTTCTTGACGTGGATGCAGTTGTAGATGCAGTTGTGGTGGCTCTTTGGTTATTGGCTTTCTTATATGCTAATAATGCGTTTGCTAGTTGGCGCTCATGCGACTTAATAAAAGTGGCCAAGTTGTGGATATACACATCACCATCACAAGTGTTGTTACCCATGTTGAGGAGTCTCTCAAAGTAAAACCAAAGCGCAAAAAAACACACAGACACTTGATCCTACTCCGTCACACGCCCACACAAACTCTTGGGTATGTTGAATGAAATCAAAGGAGTACCAGGATATATAACAGTCAAAAGTTATCCGTTTTATGATGGCACAGTAGCAGACTTATACCGAGTCTCTGTTGTTGTAGAAATAATACACAAACCATTGATCCAGTCAACTTTGAAAACAAACAAACAAACAATCAAACAATCAAACAATCAAACAATCAAAACAAACAAACAAACAAACGAAAACAAAACAGAAAAGAGTCAGAATGCACCAGCCACATGTCATGCATGAACCAATTAATATGCATGTGGCATATATGTGGCGCAGGTGTTTGACAGTGAGGCTTGTTTTCATTCTCTACACTTATTTACACTTTACTTTATCAAAACTAAAACAAGCTCAAGAAACCACAATAGGTATTAAGTTTACTAAAAAACATATACATATAAACCAATTAAACGCTGAAAAACCTAGAATATAAAACCAAACAAAAAATAAAAAGAAAGTAGAAAGAAAAAAAAAACAGAGAGATTGTAACGAATAACGAGAAAACCGGTATAAGCACCACAAAATCAGGAAGCAGAAATAACGGATATGTAAATTTACACACCTTGATTTACTTGGACTGAATGGAGTAGTAATCACTTGCGGAAAGGACTGAATCTTGCTCTTTGAAAGCACCAGCACGATGAGAGGTCAAGTAAATGTTATGACCAAGTCCATGTCCATTACTGCCAGCAGGAAAATCATCTGGATTTGCAGTTGAAACAGGCGAGGAGTCCATATCGTGAGCATTATCAATGTTGTTCATTTGTTTCGGGGTACTGAGATGTGCGATTGAAGAAGATGGAGAGAGGGCACCTGTGGAGGATTGCAAGCCAGGAGTCGTATTTCCAGGAGTAGCAGAGCTGAGACCTGCTGCAGCAGCTGTTGTTCCATTCATACTTAGACTTGTTGTGTTATTAGTATGTAATTTCTCAAACAAGCTAGCTGGCGGAATTGCTGAAGTTGAAGCATTTGTTTCAATACTACGACGTCTTCTGTTTCTGGTTGAGCTTGCAATTGTAACGATCGAGCTCAAATCTCCCGCATTGAAATTGATGGATCCTGCCAAATTAGACATGGCGTTGTGACTATTGGAAGATGCACCTCCTGCACCATTGATACTACTAATAGAAGCGGCAGTTGTTGTCACCATTCCCGGATTGAAAATCATATTCCCATTAGTGTTATTACTTCCTTGAGTGATGGTAGTTGGTGCTATGGAAGTCATTGCTGTTGATTTAGTAGACGGATTGTAACGTCCATTGTAGAAAAAACTATCGTGGTCTCTATCGTTGTCGTTTTCATTCTCGTCAGAAGACGATTCGTCAGAAGTGTATGAAATCATTGGCTTTGTCGAGCTATTGTCCAAAGTGTATGCATCACCATTAGACGTGAAACTCGACCGATCAAAATTTGTACTGCCGTTATCCGTATCAAAATTCGATTTATTTGTAGACCGTGATTTGATTGATCTGTTGGATGATACAGAATGTGGATCTGGTTTCTGTTCATGAGTAAAACTTGTCACATGTTCAAAAGTCTTTGTGTTGCCTAGAGACAATTGATCTTGACTTTCATCTGAAGAAGCTTGTGCCATAGTAGAGTTTTTAACAATCGAACTCGACTTGATTGGCGTGTAAAGAGACTGTTTGTTTGTTGTAAAACCCGATGCCGCAGGTGTTGAACGAGAAATATTACCGGTACCAGTGTTTAATGGTTTGTTGGTATTCATCAATCTTTTGACCCACGAGAATCTGCCACCTCTTGTACTTGTTGTTCCTGATCTTAAATCTGATCTGGCAGTAATATTCTGTGTTATATGGGGTTGTCCAGACGAAGTTAAAGATGGCGGCGATTTGAATTTATCTTTTTGTTGATCTGAAACTGAGCTGCTTCTTGACGAAAAAGATGGGTGTTTGGACTTTGCAAAGTCTTTTTTCACCCGATAGTTACCACTAGCATCTTGATCCACTTCTCTATCGGGTAAAACGCTACTACGAATAAGCTTTGTACCTTGTTGATCAATGTCCAACGAGCGTGTATGTTTAGCACGCTCAGATGTAGATGCAGATGCAGAATTAGATGCGTTGTTCAACTCTTGAGCCATAGCTGATTTGTCACTTGTTAAATTCAGAAAAACAACAACTATATCTTTCAACTCAAGTAGAATTTCTTTGCTGTTTGAATCATAAAGTACCAAACTTAGCCCATTTCACTTTAACAAACTGTGATAGTTAATTTAAGTTAAGTAGCTGTAATTATTATAGAAACTCAGGTACGCTTTCCCCAACTCGCTGAGACACAATAAACAACTGCGCCACACGTCATCATACCATTACCAGCCACAGACATTTTTCCCGGTGACTCTTCAAATTTCTAAGTGGCACAGTTTTACGTCTCTCCTGTCTGGATTTTAGATACCACTACTAATTAACTATTCTTTTAAATACTCTAGAAGTTACAGCTAGTTACTTTACAATCGTGAACAAAACTAATCGCAGTATCTTAAGTATACATTACTATCCCCATTATCCTATTCCATTATAATGAGTCAATCGTCGCCAATCTATACACAGTCACCGCCACCCAACTCGTTCAGAGTGTTGGGCGCCGTTGTCGACCCCAGAGACGTTTTGCTTTACTGTCTAGCTTCATTTTTCCCACCTTTGCCTGTGTTTTTACGCAAAGGGATGTTCACTTGGGAGTTCTTACTATCTGTTCTTCTCACCATGTTCATGCACTTGCCCGGTGTGTTTTATGCTTTTTATATCGTTTACGACACCAGTGTCATTACGGGATCTCCACAGAGTATCCAGGCTCGCTTCTCGGATTACAGCCAATTACCAGATACAGAGGTGGACGTTGAGGCACAGAGACAGACACCTGTGCACTCTGAACTCCCATCTGATAATATTACTCACCCACACAACACCAACACCAACACCAGTACTAGCAATATAGCCTCTCCTATACCCCAGTATCCACCACTATTTCTAAACCAGCAGCAGCAGCAGCAACAGGAACAGGAGCAGCAGCAAGGCTCACCGCCTGCTTACGACCAGATCGTCTCCAGCAGCCACTCTTATCAAGACACCGCCACAAATACATCAAACAATAACAGCCACAAAGATACAGCCCGTGGCGGTGCATATGGAGATCACAAGATTCAGAGCACGTGATGTTATATTTACACAGCCTGAAAAATTAAGTTTTTTTTTTTTTCTTTCTTTTTTTTTTTTTTCTCTTTTATCACAGTAGAAAATTTTTCTCTGTTTTATTTTACTATTAGCAAGTGTGTGTTTTTTCAGTTACATCTATCTAGTTTATAGGAGTAAGTTATTAACGATTATATACCCTAGTTCTCTCAAGAAAGTGTTGATTTGACATTGTTGAGACACAGTATTGGGAAGAGTAAAAATTAAATTGTACTATACCAATTAAAGCATAACCAGAGCCAAAACTTGATTGACATAGGAAAATACATACAACCCTGGCATCATGAAAATTAAAACCATTTCTAGATCTTCAGATACATATATACCTGTGCGTAACACCCAGGAATCGGCATTACCGAGAAACTTGGATCCAGCATTGCATCCTTTTGAAAGAGCTAGAGAGTACACCAAGGCTTTAACAGCTACTAAAATGGAAAGAATGTTTGCACAACCGTTTATCGGCCAGCTAGGAAATGGTCACAGAGACGGTGTTTATTCTATAGCTAAGAATTTCAAAACCGTTAATAAGATAGCCACAGGTTCAGGTGATGGTGTTATCAAATACTGGGATCTCACTTCCAGAACAGAATCTTATAGTTTTAAAGCCCATTATGGTATGGTTTCAGGTCTGGTTGTCACTCCAGATCACAGAATGTTATCTTGTGGTGCAGATAAGACAATCAAATTATGGACGGTGCATAATGATTCAGTTTACAGATCGTCGACTAATGAAGACGATGAAGACGATGATGACGACAACAACAGTAATAGTGGTGGTATTAGAAGTAATAATGGCAATGAAACAAGTGAAGATGGATTAGTCAAGACTTTTCTTGGAGATCACGCATTCCAGTCAATGGATCACCATAGAAAAGATCCAACTTTTGTTACAGGTGGAGCGGAAATAAATCTTTGGGACATCAATAGAAAAAGACCAGTGTCGAATCTGTCGTGGGGCGCTGATAATATCACCTCTGTTAAATTCAACATGACTGAAACTTCAGTCATTGCAAGTGCAGGCTCAGACAACTCTTTAATTTTGTACGACATGAGAACCAATTCACCAACTCAAAAGATAAGAACCTCTCTAAGAACAAATTCAATCTGTTGGAATCCAATGGAAGCCTTTGTGTTTGCTACTGCCAGTGAAGATCATAATGCTTATTTATGGGACATGAGAAACATGTCTAGATCCATTAACGTTTTCAAAGATCATGTCTCTGCAGTGATGGATGTGGATTTCTCACCAACCGGTCAAGAAATTGTCACCGGTTCATATGATAAGACAATCAGAATTTTCCAATATAGACAAGGTCACTCAAGAGATGTTTATCATACTAAACGAATGCAACATGTCTTTGTTACCAAATTCTCAATGGATTCTAAATATATCTTTTCAGGTTCAGATGAAGGTAATGTCAGAATCTGGAGATCAAAGGCCCATGAGAGATCTGGAGTTAAATCAACTAGATTAAGAAACAAATTAGAATACGATGAGAAGTTGAAAGAAAGATTTGCAAACATGCCTGAAATCAAAAGAATCTCTAGACACAGACATGTCCCAATTGTTGTTAAGAAAGCTGCTGAAATCAAAAGAATTGAAATCAACAGTTTACATAAAAGAGAAGAAAATGAAAGAAGACATAGCAAGCCAGGCTCGAAGCCTCATAAAAGTGAAAGAGAAAAACATATTGTTGGCCAAGTTCATAAACAGTAATCTTACAAAGAAGTCTTCATTTTTGTTTATTTTCTTCAATACATTTATGTGACACTTTTGAAAGTGATTTTTACGATTTGTTTTCTTTTTTTTTTAATTTTTTTTTTTTTTTTATTTTTTATTTACTTTTTCTTATTTTTTTGACATTTTTTCTTTTTTTTTTAACAATTTTTTTGATTGGTTTTTTCATTACTTTATGAGTTTAGAAGAAAAAACAATAATGAAATAAATTCACCTTATTTGCTCACTGAGTCGCTACAGCAATGGCGGCACCTAAAGTATTTGAATCAACAACACCGACCAACTTAAATTTTGGCATTCCTAGACTTTCACTCCACTTCGTCAAAAGAGAGTCAACTTTCTTCCGGTACGGGGTAAAGCGATGAAAAAATGACCCAGCATATGTGATCACTACTTGTTTTTTCTGCAAAATTTGAGGATCATTAGGACTGTCTTTTAACACTATTTGATGACTGGCGAGTAACATGACGGATATCAGCACTGCTGCTCTATCAATCAACTTTTCAATAATTTTAAGTATCTTGTGATAGTCTTCGGCTATCAAAAACAGTTCAAATTGCTCAAAGAATAAAATCTTACAAGTTTCGAAATCACTTTGGTAAATGGAAGAGACCAATTCCCCAGTAAACTGGTACGTTTCCAATAGACTGCTGTTATTCTGACCCTTGAATAAATCTGATGAGGTGACTAACAAATTTAGAGCGATCCTGGTCAATTCACCAAGGTATCTTCCAGAACACATATACTCCAAAGGTTGCAACATTTGAGAAACATCTGACATATGTAGCAGTTTCAGATCTTTCTCTAACCCAAACACTTCATAATCCAGTTTAGTCATTATCTGTTTCACAAAAGAACCTCCAAAATATGACATCTCGGAGTTAATTATCTTTTTCTTTAAACATAAAGATGCGTTTAGTCCAGTTCCTAGTACCAGACCTATGGAACTATTGTAAAGATACTTACCTGAAATCAAAACTGCTACAGCATCGTTAGTCACAGACTTGATGTTGATGGTATAGCCATGCCTTTTGTGAAATCTGGTTTCGATAACCGAAGTTATCTCTTGGTCAACAAAGTCAGGTGATATGTTGAAGCCTTTACTCACAGTCCCAATATAAGCATTATCAAGTGCTGTTTGCTTGAAAGGAAAACTCCATGAAATTCCAACAGGAATAGCAGAATTCTCGTACTCTTTGAAAAAATTTTGTTGGTTTGAATCACTTAAAAACTCATTCATGTGGTCTGTAAGCAAATCAAAGAAATGCAAATCGATTAACTTCATATCTTCAGGTATCTCTCGATTATACTTACCATGAAACTCACAACTACCGTCTCCGCAAATCTCAATTGCACTCAGCTTTAAAGTCGAGCCACCAATATCCATGGCCAACAACTTACTTTTCTTGACCTTCACAGGAACTGGTGCTAGTGTAGATAACATACATCTTGAAGACCCATTAACCAACGCTTCAACCATCTCTTTTTCAAACAATGACACAAGCTCAGGAACAGGAATTGCCGTCACCGAGTTTTCCAACTCATCCACAATAATCTCGTAGGTTGATCTTTCTTCAATGCCATCAACTTCAGAGTTTGAACCCACCATCCTGTACAATAAGATCAAACTATACAATTATTTTCAGCATCTACGAGCCGCTGCTAAAAAGGTTGATCATATGACACATGGAAATGTAACAGAATAGACTACCCACAAAATCCAAAAACAACCAAGAAATCCAACCCACTTCTCAAGTTCATCTATATGTAGTGAAGTGAAAATGACTTTCATCTCTGTCTCCATCTCCATCTCCAACTCCATTACCAAATCTCACACTACATCACCTGCTGGTGTATTTTCTCTTATCTTTCTCGCTGTGCATCTTGGCCAAATCTGATGCTTGACGCGCGGCTATTTTTTATTTTACTATTTTTCAGTTGTGCTTTCTTTTTTTCTTTTGGTGTTTCAAAATTACTATGTATAAAGTATATTGGTGATAATAAGTCTTTTCTAAGACATTATATCTTGTTTTTATCGACTAGCTACCGAGAAAGTAAAATAGAGTACAAGTAACAAAAGATGGGAATAGCAGATTTTTCAGCTATTCTGAATGGCTTGAATAAGAACCAGCTGAGGGCTGTGACAGCTGCAAAGTCATCGGTGCTTCAAATATTAGCAGGACCGGGCACCGGGAAGACTAAAGTGATAACATCTAAAGTTGCTTACTTGTTGATACGAGAAAAGATACCTCCGCAAGACATCATCGTGACAACTTTCACAAAGAAAGCTGCAAATGAGATGGTAGGAAGGTTGAATATCTTGCTTGAATCCTTCCCAGAAGTGGACACAAGCAAGTTATTCATTGGAACTTTCCACTCGATCTGTGTGAGGATCTTGAGAAAGTATGGGAGACTTATCAACTTGTCCACGGATTTTAAGATAGCAGACACGACAGACTCTAATCAGATTCTTAAAAACGTTTTAAATGAGAAACAGTCCACCTCAACAAATGACGATATTAAAAAAGCTAGCTATTTTATATCCGGTTGCAAGTCGCAGGCGACATTCCCAGATGAAGTTCCGTACGATGCAGCAAATCCAAACTTTAATGAACAGTTGCAAATATACTCGTTGTACCAGGAGTCGCTAATCAAAAACAATTTGATCGATTTCGATGACTGCTTATTGTACACTTATAAATTGCTATCTCAATACCCTAAATGTTTAAAACATATCAAACACGTGTTGGTTGACGAGTTTCAAGATACCAATACGGTGCAACTTAGATTAATGTATCTATTTGCAGGAAATGACAATGGATATCGGAATAATGTCACTGTGGTTGGAGATCCCGATCAAAGTATATACGGATTCAGAAATGCTGAAGCTAAAAATTTCTCAAAAATGGAACAGTACTATACTGATCAAAACTCCGAGATCTTGAAAATCTATCTTGACGAAAACTACAGATCCACTTCGAATATCTTGCAAATGTCAGAATGCCTAATGAGAGGGCAACATGATGAGCGTGATAATAAAGAATTGAGGTCAACTAAAAGTTTTACGTCCCCTGTCAAGCTTGTCGCTACGTATTCATCATTTGATCAAGCCATCTATATCGCCAAAACAATCAAAAAGTTGGTGGTGGAAAGTAATGGCAAGTATCAGTATTCAGATGCAGCCATTCTTATAAGGTCAGCTTTTATTTCTCGTATCATTGAACAAGAACTAATTAGACACTCGCTTCCGTACCAGGTAGTGCATGGAAGAACTTTTTGGGAACTAAAAGAGATCAAATTAATGGTTGATTATCTTAGAGTGATCACTTCTGACTACGACTGGCTAGGTTTCAGCAGAACAATCGAGTTCCAAATCGATGGATTAGGAAGTAAAACATTAGCCAATATAGAAAACCTGTTTTATGAAAGATCTATTGAAAACCAAAAATATAGTGTCATAGACTTATTAACTGAATTTACACAAAACAAAACAAAAGGAGTTTCTGCTAAGGTGAAAGAAGGTTTAAAATGCTACTTGAGCATGATTTTGGAGATAAAGGAAACGTTGAAACAAAAAGAAGATGACGAACAGCTCAATGTGAAAGAAGTCTTGGAATGTATATTTGGCTTAATCATTGAGAAAACAAACTTAGTTGATGCTGTTACAGAGTTTAAATCTAAAAAGAATCTGGAAAAAGATTTTAAAACGGAAATCAAAGAAAATCTTGATGAATTGAAAAACCAACTACTCGGTTTTAACCTAAGCGAAGAAACGCTGCTTTTAGATGCGTACACTGAGGAATATGAAATTGATGAGACTGAGATTGACACTTCACAACGTATAAATCCCTGTATTGAGCATCTTACTCAATTTCTAGACTCAATCTACTTATACGAGGAATCCAATCAAAAAAACTCCAATGAAACTACTCCTAAAATCACGATATCAACTGTTCATGGTTCAAAAGGTCTTGAATGGCCAATTGTGTTTGTTCCTTCTATGTGTGATGGCATATTTCCTTCAAAGTTTGCTTTAGGCGAAAGAATAGAAAAAAAGCGTAGGGTGGCAATGGACGAAGAGAGAAGATGCTTATATGTGGCGTGCACCAGAGCTAAAGATCATCTATATTTGACTCATTTTAAACAACAAACCCAATATAATGGTAGCACGGAATTGATGAATGTGTCACAACTAATCAAGGACATTCCGCATGATTCGTCAGGTGGATTGGTGAAGATGTCTTTATCATCACTAGGAGATGAGGAAGAAAGTGGTTATTCTCACAATACTTTCAAAAGAACATGGCAAAAATTGAATGGAGATTCAACTGCGTCTAACAAGAGCTGTAAGAAGACAAGTTTTTCATACGCTTCTCACAATCACTCAGTAGCAACAACGACAACACCAAATACCAAAATACCCTCTTCATCGTTTAAACATGCTTCTACTGTAGGTTACACCTCTCAAAAACCTTCTGTTAGTAGCCCTACTACAGTTGATGGTGTTCCTTTAGTTCGTATTGGGAATGGATCAAAAAAGAGACTGGGAATGGGTAGACCATTGAGACCATTTACGTTGAATAAAAACCGTAAGAGTTAATCAGCAGAAAATTCTATCAGTTGTCGAAAGTGCTTATGTGTAGACGTTTTACAGAAGTTTTATAAAAAAAGTGGCTTGTAGAAGCTACTATGATATAAAATTGATTATTACTTTTAAGTTAAGTTATTTGCATCACAATTAGACTAAGAGTATCGATGACGTAAAATTAAGCAAATTTTTGACAAAAGCAACTATAAAGGAAACATGAAAAGTGATTGTAACATAAAGAATCTATAAAACAAATTAAGGTAAAAAGCACAGAAAATAGCAAACAAAGAGTGAAACATAGCGAGTATAGAAAAGAAGTAATAATACAATGAATAGCGTAAAGAGTAAAAACACTGTGGGGGTTCTAGAAAAACATACTAGAAACAAATATGAAAGATAAAGCAAAAAGCCTAGAGTGGCCAAAATTATGCGACCCACCTGCTGTTGTTGTCCCAACAGATGTAAATGTAGTTGATTCACCCGTTGATGTCAAAGTGATTAGGCTGGTTTTTGGTGTAGTAGAATCGGTAGTGGTAGTTGTCATTGGGTCAGCCTTTTTCGCTGAGGTGATAGCGGTTGAAGTGGGACTGATAGAATCAGTTGATATGAGACCTGAGCTAGTTTGGTTGGCTGGAGACGTATTTAAAAACAGAGTGAAACATGTATCTGGACCAACAGACAAATCTGCATAGTACATCAATTCATAAGCAGTTGCAGAATAACGATATGGATCTCCTGTGTTTTTACAAGCGAAAAACTGTTGTCTATGACCTCTAACGTTAAGCCAACCATCCTCATCTATAGTGATACGACTATTTGAACCTTGAGCCGATAATGCCACATAATGAGTATCGACTGAAAGATATTGGAAATATGCTTGGAAGGGAATATATATTGTGGATTTTGATGGATTATAAATTAGGTCAGCGGTTGAATCCTTATCTAAAAACAAATAATCTAGCCCAGAACCTTCATGAATAGTAACAATTCCAAAATTATCAATTTCGGTGTCATTGGAATGCACATAAAGTCTTATTGTTTCCAATGAAGAACCTGTAGATTGTGAATCTGTAGATTGTGAATCTGTAGAATTATCATATACAGACGCGGTTGCTGTATTTGAAACTGAATCTATTGATGATGAGGTAGCAGAAGATGAAGATATACTTTTATCCAAGGATGAAGTTAAAGTATTTGAAGTGGATGTTGAAGAAGAAGAAGAAGAAGAGTTTTCACTGCTTGCGCTTGAAGTGTCATCGCTTTGGTCATTGTTGGATTTAGCTTGTTTCTCTGATGATAAAAACAAACTTCTACAAGTGACGGGCACAACATCGCTAGGAAGATAATACCATAACTGCCAATCCTCGGAATCATTATCCCGACAAGCCCGAAAGCCTGAAGTTTTATCATCAATAAACAATGTACCGTACTCATTAAATGTAAAATTATTGGAATTTTCAGAACCTTGAAATCTTCCGTAACGTAAGGAAAACTGTAGATTTTCTGATTCGTAACTAATAGACTTGCTATCACTGTTGTAGGTCAGAGGTGTGGCTTCATCTAGATTGGACGTGAAATAAGCTAGATTGACAGAGTTGACATTTTTGACAATGACCGCTAAACCTTGAATGGAGTCGTAGTATGAATTTGCGTTCAACGTTATTGTTTTCTCGCTTGCTGTTACCAGTATCGTTTGAATCGTTATATATATAAGAATTGTTGCAATGATCATTGTTGTTATACTATCAATAGTATAGTTGTAGTATTATGCCAATCTCAACTTTGGTACATATGTCAAGTGATATAGAAAAGTCCAAGTGTATTCAATAAACAGACACGAATGATCGAAAATTAATCAAAACAACGTACCACAACTTCAACTGCAAAATTAGAGAAAAGCTAAACAAAACCCTACTCGACGACTTGTAAATTGTTTAGTTTAGACGTGTTCTTTTTGACGATATGTAGCGGTATGTAGACTGAAAGATGTACTGACGAAAAAGAAAGTACAAAAGTCTGTCTACTTGTTTAAACGCTGTTCTGTGTTTAAAACTGATTAAAATAAGTCTTCTACTAGCTGATCAAAGACGACTCTTTTTAGTGAGTTGCAGCAACTTTTAGTCGGAAACACAGACCTAAACAAATTCTTGTTGGACGAATAAGTATTAAAACTTACACTAATCAAGAGGAATTAAACCAAGACTCTCTCTCTAAAAAATAATAAAATGACAAAATCTACTTCAAAAAGAGGAGTTAAATAACTGTTTTTTCAATTTTTTTTTCTTGTAGTACGTCTATATACGAGACCACAAAAACAGATTTCTGTTTCCATCAAGTCGTTTTTCACTCTTTAAAACATTCAACTCACCGTTTTTCAGAATTTCTTTTTTTTTAGTGTTGTTTCTTGGCAAACTCCGCATGAGCTTTTTGTTTTTCTTTGTTTTATTTTTAGCACCTTATTGTTTTGCAGATCCTGCATGACGTAGTATGACGTATTTAACATCTACGTATTCGCGGTGGCCCTTTGCTTCCTGTAGGCAGAAACACTGGACACCCTGACATTGGCCACTTGTCTTGTTCTGACTCTGTACAATACATGCCGAGAGCAGATTAATACATACCGAGAGCAGATACAGCTAATTACATCGGAAAAATATACATTAATAGACTATTGTTGTTGTTAGTTGGTCAAATTGTTTGTTTTCACAATATATATACATTTAACTTTTCAAAGTTGAAAAATACACATTAAGAGTACATTGTAGATAATATTGTTGTGATGCACCAAACAAAAAATGCAAATCTTGTTTATAATTTCTGTGGCTGAACAATTCGTGACAGCTACGTTTGAGCTCAAGCGTTCAAGTGAGATACGGTTTACGCAAATAAAAATTAAGCTTTCTACTTACTAGAAATTCGATATTAGTGTGAGTGGCTGAAACTGTACCTCTTCTTTTGCAATTTTTTTTCAGAAAGGGGAGACCCCTGTTAAATGAATAACAATAATCTTTTAGTATATACCCTAACATGTAATTACAACTACGATAGGTGAACTGGGGAACACCTTATTCAATAATCATTACGAAGTTGTGCTTAGCACGTTTTGTTTTTTTTTGTTCCTGTCCAACTACAAAAACAAGAAAACGCACCTGCCCAACAACGGTTTATCCCCTGTGAAAAAAGAAAAGAAAAAACCATTTCCTCAAGGAGAAAGGGGCATACAAGGCTGTAACCACTCACTCTGGAAAGTTGTGTTTGTTGTTGACTTCATGCTCCCCATGCTGTGTCCGATAACTTAAATCCAGGATACATTTTAGCCTGAGTAGACTTTTAATAATATCCCATCACATTTTCAAACAAAGAGCATGTTTTGTATTTGAGTTTGATTCGATAGGGAGTTTACTATATTGTCCCCACGTTGTAAAAAGTCGAGTTTCCAGCTCAACGATAAAAACAACCTGGCGCGTTGCAGCTGCTTGTAGTATTAGGCTGAAAAACACTCACGCTATGGTAAAGTACAAGCTCATGCATGTATATCTCCCTGTTCACTAAGTAAACTAGTCGTAGTAAGATCTTATAACTATTGTGTCGAGTTAACAAGCTGAAGTCTTTAACACTGGTACAGTTGAATTGTAAACAGTTTTTACGTAAATGCACGGACAAAGATGTAGTTATAAAAGAGTTGTAACATTTGTTTTCAATCTCATCTGCAAATTTCCGGTCGACTCGCACCGATTTACCCCGTGAGAGAGTCAAGCTAATGAGCGGAAACGTTTTCAAAATAACTGCATGATGTTGTGCATGCATATAAAAAAGTTTTTTGTCCTGCATTGTCTAGGGTAGATCACATGCTGCACGTTTAAACTCAGTATTTAAATGGTTCACGACAAACATTAAGTGTGTAAGTACTTGTTCACTATGCCAGTTAAATAGTTATGTTAACTCAATACATGATGAGAATACTGCATATCAATATATGTTAAGCAAAGTAAGACGACAAGTTAAGACAGGAAGATGAATACTAGTGCAGATGCCACTGTTTGAGCAAATTGTAAATCGTGATACTGCGATATTACTTTTGTGCATAATGCGTATTGTTTTAAAATTGATGCAAGGTGATCTTTTTAACTGTAAAACAATGTCTTAATTAGGAAATGTACACACTAAGCTTTGTTGTAGTGGAAATCTTACCCATATTGTTTCAGAATACACTGTTAAAATTATGCTGCTAGAACTGGATGCTATTAGATAAAAGTTCAACCTAGTTTACACTGGAAACAGCCTATTAAAAGGCAAGAAACATGATCTGTAAAACAATCAGATACAATATGATTATAAACAATAAAAGATCGACCAAGAAGTAGAAAGTTAATCTAGCGTTGCGTTGCACCGGGTACGTCACTGCGAGGGTGCATTTAGTCCCAAAGTCAAGTAAGAAATAAGTGAGCGACTGATGAATTCATACTACTTTAGTGTTTTCCGATGAACATATTGGCATTGGTTGTAGTTATAACGTATATATGAATAAATTAAACAAAAGAAAAGTAAGATTTAACGCTCTTTTGTAGTTTCTGTCAAGAAAAATAAATTATGCTTTCATCGGGTAAAATAACCGTCTTAGATACCCCAAAATACCCTTTTTCAATAATAAGTTGTATCCAGCTCTACGATTGATCAAGAGAGATGGATCGATATCAGCTTTAGTATCCGTACTTACATCTGGATCATTTAGCATTGCAAGGGTGTCTTCGGTCTTCTGTAGTCTATTCTGGATTATATTTCGAACTTTCCATTCTCTTATCGTTAAGATGAAACAGACCCCTCCAAATCCAAAAAAACCCGAGAATAATTGAGCTTTAATGAATGGTTTGGATAATGCTGTGTCTCTTAATTTGAGTGTAACAACTTCTGCAAACAAACAAAAAATTCCAACTAACAAGTTTTCATAACTCCAAGCAGATGGGAACAGTTCAGGTGAAACTGAATCTGCCATAACTGGTTGATTTAATGTTGAAGCAACACCAAAAGTTAAACCAGCCAACACAGAGTAGGCGACAATAATGCCATATGAAAATGCATTGATCCACATTGCAAAAATCAATATAATCATAACTACTGATAAAACAACAGACAGATTGACTCTTCCAACATGGTCAGCACTTAATCCAATTGTAGCTCTTCCTATGGCTTGACAACCGTTGAAAATTGCAGTCACATGAGATCCTTCTCTTTGTGATAACCCAATGTATGTACAATAAGAAGCCAATGAAAACAATGCAACAATATAGCAACAAATAATCAAGGAGAACCATAATGCAATTGCATGAACTTGTTTTAATTTTAAAACTCTGAAATCGAATAAAATGGAGATTCTTGTCTTGATATCTGCCCATGTTTTCAATCTTGGTTTCGGTATTCTATTTTTACTCAAAATCACAACAACAATGTTGCAGAAAAATGAAATTATACCAATCATTCTTAACGACCATCTGAAACTGCCTGTGTCGTCTATCAATTTTTGACTCGATAATGCAAACACAACACCACCAACACCACTTGCAGAAACGACTAACCCTGATGATAATCCTCTCTTTTTATCAAACCACTCAGGTAATAACACGATACCAGGATTGAAAATTAATGCAAATCCGAATCCAACAAGGAATCCAATTGTGACATACACATGCCATATCTTTGTGGAAAATGAGCTCAAGATGTAGCCTAAAGGTTGTAAAACAGCTCCAGTATACATGACAGGTTTACTGCCCAAGACACCTGACAAGATTTGAACCAAAGGGGCTAAAGCTTGAGCAAAACAAAGCACCATACTTCCAATCAATGCGTAATCTGTAGCGGTTGCACCCGAGAAGGTTTCATGAGTAGTCCAGTAATTTAAAAAGACTCCATATGCACCATTACAACCCCATGTAGAGAACAACAAGACAAATTCGGCAAAGACTATAACCCAGGCGTAACCTTCATCAGGTGGTAAATGTTTTTTTTCTGTACCATTTTCTTGATCAGCTAAGGCATTATTTTCCAACTCTAGTAATTCTTCAACTTTTGCATCTATAGCTGGAGGCAAATTGTGACTAAGATCTGTACTTAGCAGCGATTCACGTTTTTGTAAATGAGCCTCTGAAATATTTGTCGCTATCTTGATAGCTTCTTCTAGACCCAAATTTGTTATTTGTCTTCCTATTTTTGTACTAGTCAAATTTTGTTCTTCTTCAGCTGTTTGAAGGTTGTCATCTCTCACTTGCTGAGCGATCCCTTTGAAGCTTCTTGATATCGAACGTGAAATGGAATTAATACGAGACAGCGAAGACGAGACAGAAGACGCTCTCGATTGTGTTCTATAAGCGGTATCGATCGACTGATCTCGTTCATTTACTAATGGAACAGTGGTTAAACCTTGTGGATGCGACACAGTTGACTCGGCAGATGATAGCGAACTCACGTCCGACAGCGAGTGTATCGTTTCAGCCATATTTTTAAAACCCAAAATTTCAAATAAATCCCCAAGTTCTTCAAGCAAGCCTTAATGTTTCTTTCCTTAAAAAGCTTTCTCTCTTTACCAATTTCAAAACTATTTTCCCGGCAATAAAAAGTACCACTCTTCAATTTGGCTAATTTGAAAGTATACTTGTTCACTGGTGTGTTTCCCATTCACTTCTTTGCTGGCATTTCTAGGGACATATATATATAAACACATATATATATTACACCAGTGCTGATTCTCTAATGGATGAATAAATATATGACTGTCGGTCCAGGAGTTAACAACCTCTTCGCTAACTCCTATTATGGCTAATATTTCACTGATACTGTGTATTTTTTTTTGTCAGCTGCACCGCCATCTTATCTATTTGTTAGGTCTCGCCGCCGCTAAGCCTTTCAATACTTTTTTTCACTTGCCGAACAAATATTTCCTGCCGCTGTCTTTGCTTGTGTACTAACACTTGTCTACAACAATTGTTGAACCACCCACCGTATGTGTCTAGAATCGAAATAGTATTGCGCTACTGTAACAAATACCAAGTAAAAGTAAAGGTAAAAAAAATCAAGTCAGGTGCAACGACGACACAGACACAAATATCCGCTTACAAATTAGTAAACCATCTTTTTTCTCACTTGGCACGAGAATGGCTGAGAGGCACAATCACACTGATCAATTTGGAAACACGCGATAGAGAGAGTGTGAAGCTAAGCTAAGCTCTCTTCTTATCCGCCAGCAAACTTTTTTTTGTGCAAGTTGAATTAATGCTTTGTGGGCAAGGAAAATAACTGTCACAGGGTTTTTTGCTCAATGGCATGTACATACTGTGTTTAGGTGATTCATCTTTCTATGAATATATTGACTGCTGTCTTCCCAGTCAAGATGATACTAGTATATTTCCAAATTAGCACAGAAAAGCAGCACAGCCCTGAATGAGCTTTTTTTGCAACAAGATACTAACTTTTCACGGCTGTGCACTTTTCTTTTCAAACGTTTTTTTATCAATATCATTCGGTGTAGAGATGTACAGATGAAAAAATTTTTATTTTTTTATTTTTAAATTTTTTATTTTTTTATTTTTTTTTTGTATCCTTAAATAACTAGACATTACTTGTAGATCTTTGTTTAAAGTCACTGAGTTCTAGATACTTTGGATTTTGGAAAACCCAACAATTAATTTAAGACATCTTTGAAATGGCCACGCTTGTTCCCCCACCATCGAAAAAGCAAAAAAGAGAAGCTCAACAGCCTCGTGAAGTGAATATCATACCTAAAGATCTACCAAATGTGTTGATAAAGTTTCAAGCTTCAGATAGTGGTGAATCTATTGGGGGCTCTATTAGAGTTCCAGGATCGATTACTGAGAAACAATTGGAAGAGCTATTGAATCAGCTCCACGGTAGTTCTGACGACCCTGTTCCATACTCTTTTTCTTTACAGAATAACAATACCGATGATCTAATCGATATCAAGGATAACTTATACAACTCAGTGTTGAAACCTGGTATCAAGACCACAGAAGATTTCATGACCTTGGTGTATACTCCAAGAGCAGTTTTCAAAGTCAAACCAGTGACGAGATCATCAGCTACAATTGCAGGTCATGGTGCTACAATTTTAGCTGCTCAATTTGCTCCAAATACAAGTGCCAAGATGGTTACTGGTGCTGGTGATTCTAGTGCAAGAATATGGGACTGTCATACGCAAACCATCCAACATACACTTTCTGGTCATAGTAATTGGGTCTTGTGTGTTAGTTGGTCTCCTCAAGGTGATGTGATTGCCACGGGATCTATGGATAACACAATCAGATTATGGGATCCGAAAACAGGACAAGCGTTAGGTAAACCATTAGTGGGCCATTCTAAATGGATTTCTTCATTGGCTTGGGAGCCAATTCATTTGGTTAATCCTGGAGATAAGCCTAGATTAGTCTCTGCTTCAAAAGATGGCAGTTTGAAAATCTGGGATACGGCAACTAGATCGTGTGTGATGACCATGTGCGGTCATAGTTCATCCGTTTCTTGTGTCAAATGGGGTGGTAGTAATTTGATATATTCTGGTTCTCATGATAAGACTATTAAAGTGTGGAATGCTAAAGAGGGTAACTGTGTGCAGACATTGAAATCTCACGCACATTGGGTCAATCATTTAGCTTTATCGACCGATCATGTGCTAAGAATGGGTGCATTTGATCACACAGGTGAAGAACCGAAAACTCCAGAAGAGGAAAAGGCAAAAGCTTTAATAAATTATGAAAAAGTTGCCAAGATTGGTGGTAAAAATGTTGAAAGAATGGTTACTGCAAGTGATGATTTTACAATGTTCTTATGGGAACCATCCAAGTCAAATAAACCAATTTGCAGAATGACAGGACATCAGAAATTGGTGAATCATGTCTCTTTTTCTCCCGATGGAAGATATATAGCATCTGCATCGTTTGACAACTCTATTAAATTATGGGATGGTAGAGATGGGAAATTTATAGCCACTTTTAGAGGACATGTTGCACCAGTTTACCAAACTTCTTGGTCCTCCGATTGTAGACTCTTGGTCAGTTGTTCCAAAGATACAACTTTGAAAGTGTGGGACGTGAAAACGAGAAAATTGATGGTTGATTTGCCAGGTCATGCAGATGAAGTGTATGCTGTTGATTGGAGTGTTGATGGTAAAAGAGTCGCTAGTGGCGGTAAAGATAAAATGGTTCGTATCTGGGCTCACTAAGCTGGGATGTGTATAGTAACATTTACATATATATATATATATATATATTTCATTTAGATAAACCTGTGTATTAATAGTAGTTGCATTTAAATTCCACATTCACACATTGAAACTTCCCGAGACTGGAAATTTGTGTGGGGAAAAAATGAGTTACATAAACCAAAAGCCGCGTAGCGTATAAAAATACGCCATTAATAAATAGTTTCCATTTTTCAATCGCGTTTGTGCTCCGTTACGATATGTTGGATCAAGTGACTAATTCCTTTTAAAGGAACAGACGTTCAATTACACTATATCGACAGTCAGATAAAGCAGGTCCACAACCATATTGCCAGTCCATCCAACTATCTGGTTTTTAATTTCAATATCTTACCACGCGTAGACAAAAAATGACAACTCCGAGACCTAAAGTTTCGCTTATTGTTGCAGCGCTAATTCCTAAATATGGTATAGGATGCAAAGGCCAGCTACCATGGTCATTGAAAGAAGAAATGAAATACTTTAGAAAGATAACTACCCAGACTGTCGATCCAACAAAGCAAAATGTTGTCATTATGGGCAGAAAGACATGGGAATCGATACCTGCCAGATTCAGACCTTTAAAGGGAAGATTCAATATTGTGCTTACTAGAAACCTGGCAAAACTGGAATCTGAATTTGCCGATGAACTACTGAAACATTCTAGCAACCTTAAGTTGACAGACTCTTTGAAGAGTGCGATTGATGCTCTAGATCATTCCAAAACTGAAGAGATATTCATCATTGGAGGGGCCGAGATTTACAACGATCTGCTAAAGACAGAGTCTCATAACATTGATAGAATTCTCCTTACCGAGGTGCAACATAGCAATGAATTGGAGATGGATGCATTTATTAATATAGATACAAATATTTGGGAAAAAAAGGACACATTTGTCTTGACTAATTACCTCGCAACTAAAAAGCTGGACAACGAGTTCAAACTCTTGGGAAACGAGGAAAACAGCTTTCAGTTTGATTACACTCTTTGGGAGAAAAAGAGTTGATGTGTATAGTTGTATATAATTGTATATTATAGGAGTGTTAAAAGTACCCAGGTATATAAATGTTGATAAAGCGATATACAAACGATAAACAAGCATAATTAATATACACCAAAAGACTTTTGACAAAACAAATGTGTTCACGTGACATTTTACAAGGGCTTTTTTAACCTTGAAAACACATTTTATCAAAAAAAACGGCACATCTGGTGTCCGGTGTAGAGCGAGCATACTTCTCTTATTTTTCTTACTTTCTGTGACTGCGAAAGACAAGGACGCAAAAAAAATTCACGAAGCACTTTGTAAAAGCCGCAGCACAGCCCATTCAAGACACCTTTACTCCGCTAGTAAATTTTTCTCACTGTTTTGTCTTTTTGTGCTTTTTTTTTTTCAGTAAGAGAGACAGTTTTGGTTTGGGTGAGAGGCCCATACATACAGTCAATGTTAGTGTTAGTGTTAGCTACTCTAAGTGTTAGGTTAGTGTTAGTGTGTTAATGTGTTAGTGTAGTGTTGTTACTCATACACTGAGAGTGTTTGTACTACCAAATCTGCTTAGACATACTACTATTGTGCTGACAGAGAGAGAGACTAATTTATCAAAATACGTTGAAGTAGCAGTTAAATAACACTAGGGTATATACGTTTACAGAATATATTATAAGAGAAATTTCAGGTATCAATCAACATATATCACAGATCAAAGATGGCTGAATCACATAGATGTAAGTGTTAAAGCACACAACCCAGTTAAAAGGAATGAAATGAACCATTAAATTTATGGAAAGATAACTTGTACATGACGAGTAGAAGACACAGAGCAACTCATATTATGAGGTCAACAAGAAGAGCACAGTATTGATAGAACAAGAGCAAGAAATTTGCCAATATGAACCCTATGAAGATTTATTACAGAAACAGGAGGCAAACTATACATCTCACACATTTAATGTTTATACGAATCATCCATACCGAAGTTGACCCAAAAATGACTATTCAACAAACAACTAATGACCAAAAATTGAAGGTTGAGGTTTAAATTTGGACTGTTATTCTGGTCAAAGTTTAAACTCACTAGGACGTAACTAAAGTCAACTGCAACAAATAGAACAGTACATTTTAATTATCATCTATACATCAATCGCCAATTCAAGTTCTCAATGAGATATCGTGAAATAGCATTAAAAATTCGTAACACTAAGTGATAGAAAACCTATACCGTCATTTGCTCATACAAATTGTCCATTTGGTTTATTTCATTATTTTCAACTTCCCACCATTCATGCATCATTGTACTAACATTTAATTGTAACTCTTTCAAATTTTCAAATTTGATGGAATTAACACTTTCATTTCATATAGTATACGTTAAGGGTAAGCACATTTCCTACCAAAGATCAAAGAACTTAACTCACCCAAACACTTCTTTAATCAAGGTTGAAGGTGTTGCTAACACTGAAGATGCTAAGTTCTACTTAGGTAAGAGAATTGCTTACGTTTACAGAGCTTCTAAAGAAGTTAGAGGTACTAAGATCAGATGTATCTGGGGTAAAATCACCAGAACTCACGGTAACAACGGTTTAGTCAGAGCTCAATTTAAGAACAACTTACCAGCTAAGACTTTTGGTGCTTCAGTCAGAATCATGCTTTACCCATCCAACATCTAATTGATTTTGTGTTATATTTTTTGTATAATTTCAAATTCATGTTCCATTCACAAAAAAACCCCAACCCCTTCAATTATCAAATATACATATCTTTTTCTCAATAAAGAATTAATTTTATATTTATAAATATATTACCTTATATTTAGTAATTTATCTTTTTTTTCAAAATACTTTATGTTAATCGTATTCAATAGAGTAGAATAAATAGCATTTTGGCTTTGAAACTTTACAACTCAAATGATGAGCGCTAAATTTTAATTTTTAAAAATTAAAACTCATCTCATCCCTACACCAGATGGTTTGCTTTTAAGGTTTTTAAAAAGAGGGGAAAACTGTAGATAGTAAATATAAAAAGTATAATGATTTAACTGTTTTAAGAGTTTACTTTGTTGGTATGATTATACCATTAGAGTAACTAACTGAATTCAGTTATTGACAATCAACACTATACAATTTAAATATGATTCCATGGGAAGGACTTGTTCCCTATGCTATAATCCTAGGCGTAAGTTCAATATGTTACTACTTATTTAACAAAGTGTGGGGCTAAACGATTAATTGAGAAGACCAATTTTAACTGTCAAGATGGTGGAAAGAAACCAAAAAAAATTACTATGTTTATCAACTTACCTAGTTACTAACAAGATACAATATTGTATTCTTCACCGCATTGCTTTTCACATTACACTTCAGCTTGTTCGCCTATTCACTCTTTATGAGGGAAGCGACCCCTTTTTCTCCTTGCTGCAAGTGGTGTGTGTTTGGGTGAACATCTGTATGTGTGTACGTGATTAGATTTTGCTGTTGTGATTACTTTGGTGCCATTTCACCATTATAATTCAAACTAGTTTTTCGGCATAGCTGGAGGAACATTGAATGTTATGCAAATATCCTCATTGACTAGAAATGCGCAGGGCATAAATAAACAGGACTCTGAAGATGTCTCCGCGTCTGAGAAAGTGTGGGTCAGACCTCGTTATCACACTGATCAGTGGGACAAGTACAACGCTGTTCGTGATTTGCGTTTAACTGGCTCTTTCAGAGGAACAGCACATGATCCTCAAGCCCATGAGAGTTTTGAAACAAACTCAATTGTGTTTGCAAGTAATACAAAGAAACCATGGGTCTTGAGAAAACATATAATCATGAAGAACTCCCCTTCTAGATTGATGAAGAAGTACACCTCTTATAGAGATAACGAATGGGAAGGTATCAAAGAGGACTATTTGAAAGGTATGAACAATTAAAGTTCTGCTTGCTAGTTTTTACTTATGTACGAAGTAGTTGATTGTTTGATTCTTTCTATTGTGTGCATTTCGTTGTTTACATAGTTGGCAATTTTTATATTTTACCTTGAAATACGTTATCGCAAATTTTGATACATAAGGAACAAAAATAGGTAAAACGTAAAAAAACACATAATCGTTAGAATAAATAAATAATACAAAGCAATGTTTAAGAAAAGTGTAAAGCGCTTATTTATGATAAGACTAAGAAAAATATAAAAATAAACTATATTCTAATACTTCTTCTTTTGAAGAAATCCATCACTCTTTTAGCTGTAGAAGCTTCTTTTTCCTTTGGTTGTTTAGGAGTCACTGCAATTGAAGCTCTTTTAGGATTAACCATCTCATTTTGAAACACTCCAGTTGAGTTGGTAATAGATGGACTTAGTGCTTTTTTCTTTGTTGTTGTTGCAGTGGCCGTTCCTGAAGTAGATGTATGCGATTGACGTGCTGCAGTGGAAACTGATCCTGGTACATGATGATCTAAAACTTCACTAGATTCTGGTATACTATTGGTGTTTGAATAAAAATTCAACATACTGAATCTTTTATATTTTGTTGAGGTATTTGGAGTACTTTGACGATGATTAGTAACTCTATTTTCCTTTTCAACATTATCGTTGACTATTCTTGTGGTTGGTTTCGTCGAATTTTGAGTTTCTAATTTATTAGAGTTGGATGTCTTGTGAGGTTCAGGTATTGTTGATTGTTTATGAATGGTATCTTGGTGTACATTAATATGTGGGGATGCAGGCAACTCGGCTCCAATTTCAGCAGGTAAATTGACTTTAACATCGGTAACTTGACTTTCTTTCTCGTTGAAAACTTTAGGCTCAAGGTCTTTCTCTATATGACTATTTGATTCAATTTTAGGTAGCGGCAGATCATCAGCAGTTGGACTCAAAATAGGAGAATTTGGTTCTGTTGTGGTTTGTTTGGAAGTGATTGAAAATAAATCAATAGCAACCGATAAAGAATCAAGGGCTGCAGATTTACGTTTCTCTGATTTTGGTTTCTCTGTGTCAGCCGATAGGTCACCAGCATTACTTGATACAGAGGTCAAAACTCCATTGGCAATTGTCTTATCAACAATAGGTTCTGTTGTAGTTGGTTGACACCATGAATTTCTCTTTTCTTTTATTGGCGAAGAAGAAACTGAATCAACTGTTTTTCTACTACTGCTGTTATGTCTTTCAAAATGAGGTCTAATCAAACTCGTTTCAGAAGTGTTTGTTGGAATTAAAAATGCTAAATCTGGAGATGAATATTTGAAATTAGTCGAAATAGATGATGGATGATAAGAAGTTGGACGTGGTCTATTTGAACGTGTTGGTAATTTGGATGCTGATAAAGTATTTGAAGTTTGTGTCAAATCTAATTTTTTCGGTAGTACTGGAGGCAACATATTTTCAAATTTAATTATAGTTGCAGGACTCTCTTCAATAGTTTCAAAATTGTTTGCTCCGCTGAATGAAGTTGTACTTCCACTTCTTGGTCTTTGATTTAGATTGGTTGGTGAATCTGTATTTAATGAGCCATTGTGTGTAGCTGAACGAGGTAGTTGTAATCGTGCTATGTTTTCTTGTGATACACTATGACGTCTGTAAGCTTCAAAATTATCAGCCTCTACCACTGCTTGTAAAACCACACTTGCAGCTGATCCTGTTCTTTGATGACTAATTGTTGGGCGATTGAAATTTAAATTATCAGACGACATGTTGCTGATTGAGGATGGTGGAATTGATAATGCTGATGCTGATGCTGATGAGGTAGATGCTGATACTGAAGCTGCTGGAGTTGATGAATGTTGATTTTTAGATAAATCTTTAATTGAAGTAGATGAAGATGATAGTGGTATAGCGACTGTACGAGAAGTTTGAGGAGCAGCTGGATTAGAATATAACATTGCAGCAACATTGTGAGTACTTGAAGATTTAACATGAGGTCTACTAAACATCAAAGAACTTGAAGTTGGATTTTCCATCAATGATAATCTTCTATTTGCCTTTTCTTGTTGTGAGATTTGTTGTTGATTATGAGTATTATTTGATTTATAATTTCTATCCCATTCACCAGGTGTTACCGATAAGAATGGAGCATGAGGTGCTAACCAAACATGGGAACGGATTTGTTTAATATCAATTCTTTTCTTATGATTTGCAACAATTATTTTTCTTAACAAATCTCTCGGTGTAGCTTGAATATATTCAGGAAATGTTAAAGGTGTATGAGTAATGTAGTGATATAATCTTGCAATATTATCACCATCTGGATTTTGAGGATCATCATCAAATGGTAAATATCCTGCAAGCATGGCATATAAGATTATACCACAAGACCAAACGTCAACTTTTTTACCTTCATATGGTTCATTACTGATGACTAATTCAGGTGCAGCATAACAAGGAGATCCACAACTTGTTTTCATAAAATCATTTCCCTGAAACGAATTGACAAACCCAAAATCAGAAATTATTATATTTTTATGTTTGTCAAGTAGTAAATTTTCCAATTTTAAGTCTCTATGAACAATACCTTTTGAATGCATATAATCGACACCGGAGACCAATTGAGCAAATAATTTACAAGCCATTGATTCTTTCAAGTATTTATGTTCTAAGATATAATCAAACAATTCACCACCTGAAGCATATTCTAAAACAATACCGATATATTTATCATTTTGCAACACTTCTTCAAGTCTAACAATATTTGGATGAGCTAGTCTTTTTAAAGCATTTATCTCTCTATGAACTTTATTCTCTTTTTCTGAACCTCTCGGTATAGAATCTTTTCTTATTAGTTTAATAGCTGCTTGAGAAGGATGTTTGCCGTCTTTTCTCCAACCTAATTTGACTTTACCGAATTCACCTTCACCCAAGGTAGATCCCAACACATAAGCTCCAAAACGTATCTCCCTTGGGACACGTTTCTTTGAAACTGAATTACCATTCATGCTAAGTCTAGCGGACGGTTTTGGGTTGATATTTGGACTGGACATTGATTAATGTGATTGTGTGGTATTATTGATGGTGTAGTCTGACGATGATGATTTTGAAGTTAGTTTGAGTTAGAAAAGTAAATAAAAAATCAACAAAAACTGAAAGCGAATCGACTTAAAATCAGTAATGGAATTTAAAGTGGGTTGTAAAGAATAAAAAGTGAAAAAGTGACTGATCAAGAAAAGTAGTTGATTTGTGGTTTTTCTGACTTAATATTATGTTCCTCTTGTGTTCAAGATCTGAATAAACGACTGGTAAGTTTGTTGACGATATGATAAAAGCTTGCCAACTTGGTAAGTAATGTTTGGTGTCTAAGTTGATGGATCAGCAAAACTGAATTGAATACGAGAGTAACTATACTCGAGATGTCAACTAATTTTACTCTTTAAGTCAACTTGATATATATATACAAATATGTGCTAATGTATATTTATAGGCAGTAATAGCTTTAAGACACTTTCCGGAGTATATGACAATTTGACAGATGATATAAGTTTTAATAATGGTAAACAAATCAAAAAAAATAAAAAAAGAAAAACGAAAGCAGTCTTTCAATTTTTATACACTGAAACAGCAATCTATAGACTATAGACTGTTTATCTTTTTAAGTAACAGTATCAAATTAATCTGAATGTGTCAACTGATAATGAGAATCAATGACTAGAATAAAGCTTTAATGATTTGATATCAATATATATCAATACATTAACAAATACATTTAAAGATACTGAATAGCTAATAAACTTTTGTTGATGTTTACTTATTTTTGGCATGTTTATTTCTGTTTGTTTTGGTTTGTTTCCTTTAGGCAACAAACTCGAACTAAAAAAACGAGAAATTGAAATTTCCCCGTGTATACGGGAAAATGTAAACAAACCAAACCACGCAAAAATATTGACTCGGCGTTTAATTAGAAAAATTTAAAAAAAATTTAAAGTAATTCTGCGCGTGTTTGAGATCACGTGTGTGGCTTAAAGGAGTTAATCGCGAGTAAACAAAAAGAAAATGCACACGCACAGGCACATGGCTGTAGAGATATATATTTATATTGTACAAATAGATACTATGTAGGTGTAAGGAGGTATTAGGGGGCTATTGACACAGCATACCATAGGCATCTATTAACAACGGTTTCACATTGAAACTTACCCCTCTGTTATATTACTGATATTGAATACACACTAAGAATACTTATTAGGATAATAACTTTTATGTCCCTATAGTGTATTCAGTATGAACTTTGGTCTTTTATTTTCCAGAAGAAGACCCCCTTTTTCTTCATATTGGCAATTTCTTCATCACGGCTAGCACTCTCTCAAACTGGCTGTTGAAGTTTTCTTGTTAGATTTCTCTAAGTCCGTCTCTTTGTAATCGATAATCCCTGGTGTTTCCCAAGACAGTATGTCTTCTTTCAACCTGTTAGTAAAAAAGATTAAAAATCGCCTTTTTTCAATCTTTTACTCCGGATTACCTAATTTATGATGTCAGACATCTCAATCCTCTGTCTCAAAATAATTACTTCCCAATTGGGAAATGTAATTAGTTGCGTTACAATCGAGAAAGAAAGAAAAAAAAAAATTTTGGCGTTTTTGTGTCTTGAGAGTACGTACATAGGTGCTGAAAATTGTTTCAAAGCGTCTGGATTTCTCTCCTTGATTGCACATTTTGTTTTACCACTTTGTTTCGAGTAGTGTTTATTTTTGATCCAAGACGTGGTTTGATTCTAAATTGATCGTGTTACTTTTAACTGCACATTGAGTCCTTAGTCTTGGATAACTATAATCGGATTCAACTCAACAAAGGGTGGAAATTAGGTAAAGAGAATTAATTAGGTGGACAAAGTTACTATTCAACTATCTAATATTATTTGTTGGTGTTTATTTTTTATCTATTCTTCGGTTCACAGCTATACATTCTTACTTAAATCAAAACAGAAATGGATGGAACTGCTGAAGTTGCTGATGCAGTTTTCAGTGAACGTGTCAGAAGTTTCCAAGAATTTTTAGATTCAACTTCAAATCAAACAGATTATAAAGATGCAATCAAATTGATGCTCCAGAAAGGTGAGCGTAGACTAGCTATATCTATTGATGAACTTAGAGAGTTTAATAAAGAATTTGCTGTTGGTTTACTTGATGCCCCAGCTGATTTTTTACCAGCTGCAGAAATGGCATTAAAAGATACAATAATGGCAGTTTATGATCCATACGAATATTCTCATTTAGATTTTAACTCTGAAACTGATTTTTATCTAGCTTTTAGAGGTGCTTTTGGATCTCATCAATTGACTCCAAGAACAATTGATTCTTCATTTTTATCAAAAATGGTTTCTATTGAAGGTATTGTGACGCGTGCTTCGTTAATTAGACCAAAAGTTATTAAATCTGTGCATTATTGTGATGCAACAGGTAGATTTCATTCAAGAGAGTATAGAGATCAAACTACAAGTTTCAATCCAATTACAACATCTGCTGTTTATCCAACTGAAGATCCTGAAGGTAATAAACTTGTTACAGAATATGGATTCTCAAAATATAGAGATCATCAAACAATATCTATTCAAGAATTACCAGAATTGGCACCTGCTGGTCAATTGCCAAGATCTGTTGATGTTATATTGGATGATGATTTAGTTGATAAAGTTAAACCTGGTGATAGAGTTCAAATTATTGGTGTTTTCAGATCTTTAGGTGGAGCTCAAAATAATACTGCTTCTTTTAAGGTTGTTGTATTAGGTAACTCTTTATATCCATTACATGCTAGATCATCTTCAGTTAAAGCAATTGAAAAAATAACAGATTATAATATTAGAGATATTAATAAATTATCTAAAAAAAAGAAAATTTTTGATATTTTAGCTCAATCTTTAGCTCCATCAATTTATGGTCATGAACATATTAAAAAAGCAGTCTTATTAATGTTATTAGGTGGTGTTGAAAAAAATTTAGATAATGGTACTCATTTAAGAGGTGATATTAATATTTTAATGGTTGGTGATCCATCTACTGCTAAATCACAAATGTTAAGATTTGTTTTGAATACTGCATCTTTAGCAATTGCAACAACAGGTAAAGGTTCTTCAGGTGTTGGTTTAACTGCTGCTGTTACTACAGATAAAGAAACTGGTGAACGTAAATTAGAAGCAGGTGCTATGGTGTTGGCTGATAGAGGTATTGTTTGTATTGATGAATTTGACAAGATGAGTGATGTTGATAGAGTTGCCATTCATGAAGTTATGGAACAACAAACAATTACAATTTCAAAAGCCGGTATTCATACTTCTTTAAACGCAAGATGTTCAGTTATTGCAGCTGCTAATCCAATTTATGGTCAATATGATACTTTCAAATCACCACAACAAAATATAGCATTACCTGATTCATTACTTTCACGTTTTGATTTATTATTTGTTGTCACTGATGAAATTTCAGATGAAAGAGACAGAACAATCAGTGAGCATGTTTTAAGAATGCATAGATTTGTTCCTACGGGTTATGCCGAAGGTGAGCCAATCAGAGAAAGACCAACAATTACATTAGCAGTTGGTGATAAACCAGTTGATGGTAATAATGAAGATGAAGAGACAACTGAAGTTTTCGAAAAATTTAATCCATTATTACATGCAGGAGCAGCAGCTGCTAGAAGATCATCAAGAAGAAATAGGAATCCTGAAATTATTTCAATTCCATTCTTGAAGAAATATATTCAATATGCCAAACAAAGAGTTAAACCAACTTTAACTCAAAATGCAACACAATTGATTGTTGATATTTATACAGAATTGAGAAATGATCAAGGTACTAAGAATTCAAGAACATCACCAATTACAGCAAGAACTTTAGAAACCATTATTCGTTTAGCGACAGCACATGCAAAAGTTAGATTATCACAAACTGTTGAATTAAAAGATGTTCAAGTTGCTGAAGAATTATTAAGATTTTCCTTGTTCAAAGAAATCAAAAGCAAGAAAACTACAAGAAAGAGTAATGGTTCGCCAACAAAGAAAAAGAGAAGAACCAAAAAGAGCATTTTATCAGATAACGAAGAAGAAGAGTCTGAAGAAGATAGTGAGGATGATGAAGAAGAAGATTATATTGAAGACGATATTGAAGAGTACCAACCTGTGCCAACCAAGTCTAGATCACGTATACACCAAGATAGTGAACTGGACCAATTGAGTCAAGGTTTAGCAAATCAAAGAATCTCACAAAGAACTCCAACTAGAAGATCGAGAACACAGCAATCTCAGCAAAGAACTCCAACTAGAGCTCAACGTCAAACGGTAGCATTGGGCCGTGGTGCTGATGATGACGAGGAGGAGGAGGACAATAATAACACTAATCCATTTGAAGATAGCTCTGATTTAACATTACAAGATACAATTCCAGACGAGACATCACCATTGCAAAACAGAAGAGCATCAGGTCTTCCAGGAACCAATTTGCAAAGAAGCGAGTTATCAGCTGGAAGATATGCAATTTTTAAGAAGGCGTGTTTTGCAGCCTTCCGTGTTTTGGGTGAAAGTGATTACAAAGACGATGTTTTAATATCTGCTATTAATGATGAATTAGCGCAAGAAGACATCTTTGAAAAACAAGAAGCTACGCTTGCTTTCGAAAGAATGGAGTCTGAGAACATTATTATGATTTCAGACGACAGAATTTGGAGAATTTTATAAGCTTGTGTTGAATGTTGTTGTGTCTATTTTTTCTTTTTTTTTTTTTTTGGTTATTTGGTTTTCTTCTTTATCAATGGAGTTATGTGATTTTGATCTAATTTTTGTTAATCTATTTTATGTTTTTGCGAGTGTTTTTGGCTATTTTGTTTATCTTTCTGTTGGTTGCTTGTTTAGTTTTTCCGTTTTTCCGTTTTTCCGTTTTCTGTATTTACGCTTCACTACAATCAAGGTAGTTTAGTTATCGTTTATGTATCTAATCCAATCTTACTATGTTGCAGTTTTTTGACAAAGAAAAGTGAATTAGGTTTATCCTTTTCGTAGGTAAATGGACAAACTAAGTAAGTTTCACCTATTATTTATATATATATTATAATCATCTATACATGATTGGTCCTCTGCTTATCTAACGTCTTTAATATTGCACTGCCTTAAACATTTTTTACATATGCGTAGGAAAAACTGTGTTGGCTTCCGCCAGCCTCGAGCCATGCATGTCAGAGGTTCCCCCGTTTACCCATAAGAGTGTGAGTGTTCATACGTATGGAGAAAGACTGATGATGATGAAGGGGGGTGTATATGGGGATGCGGATGCGGACAATCTAAGAATATATAGATCAAAGATTAAAGATGTCTTTACATGTGCTGGCTGTTGGTGAAAGTTGATCTGTAAGAGTAAAATAAAAGGTTCTCACAAGATAGAATGAGCTTGTGTAAGTAGTGGACAGACGGACTGTGATTGTAATTGTAATTGTAATTGTCGGAGAGCGAATTGCGCAGTGCATAGAAACAGGAAAACACCCGTACATATCCACATCCACATCCACATCGCGCCGAGCAGAAAAGAAAAGAAAAGAAAAGTCGCTCCCGAGTTTTAAGAGTGCGCCTCGTGTGCGAATTTCAACCGGGAGGAAAACAGCCAATCAGCGAATTGTGGTTACTAATTTGCAGGCGCGCGCAGTGAGAAGAGAGGTGGAAAAAGAAACTGTAACTGAGTCGTCAGGGAGCTTTTTCTGGAGAAGGCCTGTATGTATGTATGTATGTGATGTGAGGTGTGATTTAAGGTGAGTGAGTAGTGTTTGATGGTGTTTGATTGATTGTACGATATTTAATCTTCCTCTTAGCATCTTTTGTCTCTCTTTAACTCATTTATTGCTTTCAACACTTTACCTTTTGAGATTTACTTTATTTTTATTTTTTTCTTTGAAAATAACAAATAATACGATTTAATTGAATCTCGCTTTACTCAATTCAATTGGACATCCAACTCTTGTTCTTATCTCTTTAAATCTAATTTCAATTGTACGCTCATCTGTTTATTAAAACACTGTCTGTACTTTAATTTTACTTTATTTTTCCTTTATCATATACCAACAACCGCAACCGCTTTATAAAAATGTTAAGAACACAACTGAAAAGTTTAGTCTCCAAGACTCAAATTAGAACTTTGGCAGCAACTACTGAGACCCAAAGATTGAAAACTTTTAAAATTTACAGATGGAATCCAGATACTCCAGAAAAGAAGCCAGTGATGCAAGAATACAAAGTTGATTTAAATAAATGTGGTCCAATGGTTTTGGATGCTATTTTGAAAATCAAAAACGAACAAGATGCCACTTTAACTTTCAGAAGATCTTGTAGAGAAGGTATTTGTGGTTCTTGTGCCATGAATATTGGTGGTAGAAACACTTTAGCTTGTTTATGTAAAATTGATCAAGATGAAACAAAAGAAACCAAAATTTACCCATTACCTCACATGTACGTTGTTAGAGATTTGGTTCCAGATTTAACTCATTTCTATAAACAATACAAATCAATTAAACCATATTTACATTCAACAAAACCATCAGATGGTAAAGAAAATTTACAAAGTATTGAAGACAGAGCTAAATTAGATGGTTTATATGAATGTATCTTATGTGCTTGTTGTTCAACTTCATGTCCTTCTTACTGGTGGAATCAACAAGAATATTTAGGTCCTGCTGTTTTGATGCAAGCTTACAGATGGTTGGTTGATTCTAGAGATGAAGCTTCTCATATGAGAAAAGAAATGTTACAAAATTCAATGTCTTTATACAGATGTCACACAATTATGAACTGTTCAAAGACTTGTCCAAAAGGTTTGAACCCAGGTAAAGCTATTGCTGAAATCAAGAAACAATTAGCTTTTGATTAGATCTAAGTATAAAGAAAAGAAAAAAAAATCAACACTTATTCATATTTATTCTTTTTGTTTTTTTGCCTTCCTCTGTCCCGTCACTTTATTTATTTATTTACGTAGTTTCCAGTATGCTCGTGAAATGACTGTGTTTTCTCTCTTTTAGTTTTTTTTTTTTTCACTTTTTACTGGTGCTTGTTTTACTTCCTATATTCCTCATATTATATACACTTTTATAGTTCATTTGGTTTCCCTCCCAGAGGGTGATCATATTATTTATTCTATAACAATTACTACCAACTGAAAAAAACTCAGGCGTAAATCTTTGAATCTTTGTATCTTATACAGAACCACTCTGAATCCACTTTTCAAAAGATGTTTTAAAAGAACTGTCTTTAAGAAACAGGATAAGAATTAGCGCTGTTACTCTGTGTCGGATAAAGTACTGCAACCTTCCGAGACATATATATATGTAAAAAAAAAAGAGCGCATACTTAGCCACATAGTGCTACGCCACATACATTTGCCACAATTAAGCGATAAGCATTACTAGTGAATGTGAAATGATCCGTACTTGTGGTGCAATTTACTTGACTATACACATAATCTACCTCTAATCAAGTTTGTTACCCCAGAAAAGTACAATGATTCTTGTTAGTCGAAGATTATCGTATCAAGCAGGTTATGGATTATGATACATTTGTCTTGAATTTGGACAAGTTTGTCAATTATCTAGTCACTTCACACCCAAGATTGAAAACTATCAATGTACATCAGGACTGTGTAGTTATCAGACACAATATCGAGATATCAAACTCTCGGAATGTCACGGAAAGCTGTTGCTCAAGACTTGAATTAGAATTACACATACTTGTCTCATACAGCCACATCTACCAAACTCCTGTGATTCACTTCAAGATGTACGAGGTCTTCGCAGCTGATGTGGGGAGCGAGCTCTCTGATTTGGAAGTGCTACAACCAATGGATGATCAAGAATTGGAAGAAGAAGAAGACCGCTGTATCGAGTATACAGAAACAGCAGAGTATAAAAAACTATCCTTCGAGACGGAGTTGTTGAGCAAACTCGTGCATCGTTTTAAAAATGGTGAGGTTACTGAAACTCTTGGTGATCATTCAAAAAGTTCAATCGGTGATGATCACATAGACGACATTGACGAGTTTTTACACAATGATAAGCTCACCAGTTCGATTTCCAGCTCCAGCTCCTCAAGCTCCTCATATAGAACCGTGCCTGGCTCTGTGATGGACTTGGAAACAACCTTTTCGCTAGTTGACTGCAACGTGGACTGTTTCAAAGGTCCATCTTTTTTAGTACACCCGTGTCAAACCAATGATTTTTTGACCGATTTCAAAAAAGAAGCATCAAATAACCAGTCAGACGTTGACATACTTCTCCACTGGTGGAATTTTTACTCCAAAGTGTTGATATAGTGGAGTGGAGGTGGAGGTGTACATAGACATAAATAGATAGATGAAATGATATCTTCAAAAACAGGGCAGTGTAATGATGGTGTAAAGGTGTTTAGTAAATCTTCTTACTTGTTTTCTTTTTGACAACTTGCACCAGTGGAGAGTTGACATGACATACATGGCCTCCGTATGACCAAAGTGTCAAGAAGCATTAGTTTGAGTATCCGTTATCAGTTGTATATAGTTTATCGTTGTGTATTGTTGTCAATTCCAGTATTGATTCAATTACTAGCAACTCTTTGGGCCTCCACGTAATTCGGCATTGATTAGTAGTTAAGAGACAAAGTAAAGATAAGAAAATGAGTTCCGCTTTCAATCAAGTGAGGTCACAAATTATAAGTCAAGAAACGCATCTGTCGAATCACTTAGCTAAATACTCGTCATTTGCCACATCGACTTCCTCTTCTGCAACAGCAGACGAATTAAAAACTGAGCGTAATATCGAAGCTAGCTTGAAGAAAATCACAGATTTGGTGAATGAATTGAACAAGATAATTGACTCACAGTCGAGTGAGAATGCAATTTCAACTTCAAAATTACAACAATTATCGAGACATAAAGAAAACTTAAATCAGTCCAAAATCGATTACAATAGAATAAAATCCACAATTCAACAAGAACGTGATCGCTTAAATTTGCTATTTAACGTGCGTAGTGATATCGAAGATCATCAAAGAAGAACAACAGATGCCACCGCTGGTGGTGAAGACAGCTACATGTTGAATGAACGGTTGAGATTAAATCAGCAGCATAGCGTAATGGATAATTTATTAAGTCAGGTTTTCGAAACGAGAGATGAAATCCTAAGACAACGAAATGTGTTGGGAAATTTCGGATCAAAACTTCAGAATTCATTGAGCACTATGCCAGGAGTGAATAAACTTTTATCAAAGATTAATACGAGAAAAAAGAGAGATTCTCTAATCATTGCAGGTTTGATTATATTTTGTATAATTTCTTTGTGGTTTTTAATGTAATTTTGTAATATAATGAATACTCAGCTTAACGATTTTTTTTATTTCATTGCCTACGCCATTGTATCGTTATATGTTATTTCAATAATAGATTATAATCACCAATCACTACTGATTATTCTATTATAGTAGACAAATATCATGTTAGTCCTGTTATGATCACAAAGCCTCCGTGACTTTTACCACGCCTTGGTATTTTTTCGTGCGAGATAAAGGCTCAAGGCTGGAAAAAAAAAGGTGTTGAAAAAGTTACAAGTAAAAAACCGCTACCTGTAAAAATACAAGTAAGTTGGAAAATATAAAAGGTGCATAGTAGCAAAAATTGTGCAGATACAAAGCAAATTTTCTTGACTGGTTGGATTCAAATTGACTGTCAAACATGTCACAGATAGAATCACACTTGAAACAGTATTCCACAGCTCTCATCAAAGCTGTGGATGAACTTTCAATAACGTTTAAATCAACAGATGTTGCAAACTCTCCAGTATACGACAACAAAGAATTGAGTGAATGTATTGAACTACATTTCACTGATTTCTCAATAACCGACTTGACGATTGATAAAATTGCCTTTTTCAATAATATAACCGCTAGTGCTTTTGTTCATATTATAGAAACCACTGCAACAGCATCAGAGCACGAGCTGACTGCAAAATTATTCACATTGCTGGACATATCCATTTATTTTGCCATTGCCAAGTACCCCGAACAACTGAATGCATACCCGATGCAAACGCTAAACACAATAATGCTTACATGCAATACACATTACATAGTAAACAGTTTTGGTCCTATCTTTTTAAACGATTTCAACGTCTCCAGAAGATTGAAACTTACATTGAACAACACACTTGTGGGTAAGATGAAGCCAGGTTCAACATTACTTCAAATCGGTAACAACATTCTTCCCAGACTATCAAACCAGTTGAAAGAAGACGATCTCTTTGCCACAAAACTAAGAGGATTTATATTTGACTCATTTGATATCAATGATAAATTATTACTCACGAGTGACTGGAACTTTAACGAATTCGGCAAGACGTATCAGAGCTACACAAAGAGCAGAAGTTGGATCATGGGAGCCAACAGTAATTCTGCAAGCTCTAGTAACTCAAATGGTAGTAGCAGTAGAGTCGCAAGAAACAATTCGACTCAAAACAAGCTTTTTTACAGCTTTATACCTGTCCTGGTGTCATTTACAACTGATTTTTCCAAGACTATTGAAGATTTGAATAATTACAAGCCTCAGGTTAGTGGGAAGTATGGTGGATACTGTAATGAAAATGTTTTTTTACAAAATGTTAAGAATATAATTAGAGGTTTAAAAGAGATTGATATTAAGAAAACTGGCAAAGAGTCAAATTTATTGAAACAGAAAAATGTCAAGATAACAACGGAAAAGGAAGTTGAGATGATTGTGGATGAATTTTCAAAGAAACTGTATGATTGTGACTGGATATTAGACGCTGATGATTTTGCAATTCAGATCAAAGAAGAAAAGAATAGACACATAATAATCACTCAATTGTACATCATGTTGAACTTCATCTATGATTTCACAGATACTAAATGGACTAAATTTACGAATGAAGTTTCAGTGAAATTTAAAAAAGTTAAAAAACCTGAGTTTCCAGTAATGCTCACGAATGACTCGGTAAGAAGCTCACTTTTAGATCTCATTTCGGAAATTGAAAATCATTATGTTAAATATGCACCTTCTTTTTGCAAAACGTTGAAGTATATTGTGAATCATACTGAATACGACTGGAAGTTTTTAAAATTGCAACAGTTCAACCACGAGAAGTTGAGCGAGTTGCAGAACATTTCAGAGCCTAGAAAGAGGAAACTGGATGACTATCTAGAGAGCTGTAGAGTGGTTAAAAAACCATATTTCCATAAACTAGGTACGCCAAGATTATCCAAGTTGTGGAATGTTAACACGGGTTTAGATGAGCTCAAGAAATCATTGGTCGTTGCTGAGGATAAATTGGAAGATTACAGAGATGATTTGTATGATGTTGATGGGAACTTACAGATGAAAAAGTCCCAACTGAAGGACATTGTTGACAAGGAGAAGGAGAAGGAACAAGAAAAGCAGCAAAACGAGAGTGAATTAGACGCTGGTACACAAGAAAAAGAGCTAGAGTCGGGTGAGAAGGCCAAGCTTGCCACTGAAATTCAGGATTTGACGGAAAAGAAAGTTCTCCTTAATTGGAAGTCCTTGAGATTGGCTAGAAGTCTAGGTCACTGGACGAGTTTTAATCAAGTCAACGAAAGAGTTGGTCTAGCGGGTATCTTTGACGCTGATCTGCTTGCCAAAGACGCTGAAGAACAGAAGTTGCAACAAGATGTTTAAATTTATTGATTAGCGCCGGCCGGTTTGTAAGTAACTATAACTCAGCGCTTAAATTAAAATTTAAAAAAAGATTAAAATCTTGAACCACTATAAGACAAACTGTGGCTGCAACCCGTGGTCACGTGTATCTAGATATCTATCTTTCTTTTCCCGTTCGCTCAATGTGTCAAAAACCGAATAATTTTCCCCAGCCAAATTTTCCCTCTACATCGCGTGGTGGGTACCTCGATGGGGCACCTGACTGCCAGGCCGCGCCCGCGCTGCGTATCGCTTCGTATCACTGGGTGTTAATTAGTTAGTAGTATGTGTATGTGTATGTGATGTCTACTGCATATGTCGTTATCGCGTAAGAGAGCTGCATTTGAAAAAATGCGGACTTTGAAAAATGGATCTCGCTGCTATCTGCAGAGGAACACTTTAGACTGTGTTTCTTTTTTTTTTTCACTGGTACCCGGGGACTGTTTCCAGATCTTAACATGTCTTGGACATCTCTTCTCTTCTTTCTGTTCATAATTTATAACTATATTTAAATCTTTTACTTTATTGAATATGATTAAATTCAACTACATTTACTCAAGTCTTTTGCTTTAAGTAATTTCATTTTGGTAGATAGCTTTTGTCCCTTTGATTAATCTCTTTCCCCATATCAATTGACAAAAGATAACGTTGAAAAATGCCATCTATTTCGCAACATGAAGAAGAGACAAACTCTGTCTCTGCATCTGTTGCATTATCTTCAGCAACCATCAGCTCTCCTTTTGGTTTGCCATTAGACCCTTATGAGTTGAAAGGCAAAGTCTTGACTTCTCCTTATAACTTATTATTGTCAACTACCTATTTACTATCCAACAAGATCTTTAGCTATGGATTGTTAGGCCAGTCTGAAAATCCAGGTAACAAGTCGATTTTAAACTTATGGTCCAACTTGAAGAGAAAGAATTTGAATGAGTTAGTCCCTGAATTACACAATTTGGAAATCAGATCTGGTTGTGGTAATTTGCTATTAGGTTACTTGCATGAAGCTACTTCAACTGACCCTGTGTCAGTTATTATTCCAAGTTCTGCTTTAGCATTCATGGAACCAGTTCTATTAAGACAAAGTCACTTGAACTTACCAATCTCTTTCCAGGTTGCGACTTTGGACTTTGATTTTGAAAACTCCAAGTTGATTTCCAACTATTCTTTGACTTTATCAATCGCTAAAAATTTGAAATTGCCAATTGTTACCTCTTTGAATGCTGTTGAATCCCAACATTTCACCATCTTGTCATCTGTTTTGTCCAAATTTAACATTACAAATCTACACTTATTTGACGGTTTATCATTCATTAAGACTAATGAAACCATCAATGGTGCTTTATCAAATGAAAAAATCCAATCAACTTATGAAACTCTATTTGCTGAACTAAATTCAAGAATCGAATCTGTGCCAACTAATAGTAGAATCTCTTTTGCTTTAAATGAGTTGAACAAAATCTTAAAGACAAACTATCAACCATTCGAGTACTACGGTTCAAAATCGGCTTCCACAGTTTTCGTTGTTTACGGTTCAAACGAATCCAGCAACTTGATCAGATTGATTGAAGCTTCAACAGATCCTTCCATTGCTGCTATTATTATTAGAGTTCCAATCCCATTTGAATCTGCTAAATTTGCCGAATTGATCTCACCTACTGTTGAAAAATTAGTTGTCATTGGTGAAGAATTCAACGGTGTTAACTTATTGAAACTAGATATTCAAGCATCTTTATACTTGGAAGGTGTCTTTGTTAAAGTCTTAGATTATTCATTCTCAGGTGCTACTTTAGATGTTCCAGAATTGAAATCAATCATTTCTCAATATGCCCCACATTCTACAGAGAAAATCTCTTCTAGTGGTTCTCATTTCAAATTCTTGATTAATGATGATTCTAAATACGTTGAAGTTCCTTCAAAGATCACTCACTCGCTATCATTGATTCCAAATTTAGATGTCAAGTATAGATCCAAATTCAACAACTACATTAATGCAGGTTTGTTTGAAGCTGATATTAAAGCTGGTGACGCTTATGGTTCAGATTGTGACTTGATTGTTGTTGAAGATCCAACTATCTTGAACCAAGTTGAAGTTATCAAGAACTTGAAACCAAATGGTTCCATTTTAGTTATTAATGCAGCAGACAACAAATTCGATGAAGTTAAATTCATCGAAAAGACTTTATCTCCAACAATCAAGAAAGAATTGGCCGAAAATAAGATTACCTTGAAGCTAATTGATTTAGAAGCTGTTGGTGAAAATGAGGCTACTCAAGGTAGAACCAGCTCTATTGCTATTCAAGTTGCCTTTTGGAAATTAGCTTTCCCAGAATTGGACATTGGTGCCGTCGTTACTAAAATCTTACAAGCTTTTGGATCAGAAGCTGAATTATTAGCTGCTGTTATTGTTAGTATTGTGGAAAAGATCAATGAAGTGGGTTTCAAAGAGGTTAAGTATAACGAAGAATGGACCGTTGCATCAGATGAAGAAATTGATCAATTAGTTGAAGTTAGTGACACTTCCTTCAAACCAAATCCAAGAGCAGAGTTTGTTGATGAAACAGCGGTTAAGATTGATAACTCTTTTGAATTAACTAAAAAATTGATTTTCAAAGAAGCTTATGAAACTAAAGAAGCTTTGAGACCAGATTTACCAATTGAAAACTTTGTTGTTAAAGTTAAAGAAAACAAAAGATTGACTCCAACTGATTACGACCGTAATATCTTCCATATTGAATTTGATATTTCAGGTACCGGCTTAAAGTATAATATTGGTGAAGCTTTGGGTATTCATGGTAGAAATAATCCTGAATTAGTTGATGAATTCATTTCCAAATATGGTTTGAACGCTGATGATTTAGTTGAAGTTGTTTCTAAAGAAGATGATTCCGTTTTTGAAGTTAGAACTATTAGACAAACATTGATTGAAAACTTGGATATTCTAGGTAAACCTCCAAAAAGATTCTATGAAGGTTTGGCTGAATTTGCTACTGATGAAACTGAAAAAGCTCAAATCTTGAATATTGCTTCCCCAGCAGGTGCAGATACTTTGAAAACTTACCAAGATGAAGAATTTTACAACTACATTGATATCTTTGATTTATTCAAATCTGCTAGACCATCAGCTCAAGATTTAGTTCAATTGATTCCTGTTTTGAAAAGACGTGAATATTCTATTGCTTCATCTCAAAAGTTACATCCAAATGAAGTTCACTTATTGATTGTTGTTGTTGATTGGATTGATAAGAAAGGCCGTAAAAGATATGGTCAATGTTCTAAATACATTAGTGATTTACGTATTGGTGAAGAATTGGTTGTCTCAGTCAAACCTTCTATTATGAAGTTACCTCCATTAACCACCCAACCAATCATTATGGCTGGTCTAGGTACCGGTTTAGCACCATTCAAAGCCTTCCTTGAAGAAAGACATTATCAAAGATTACAAGGTCATGAAATTGGTGAATGTTACTTATACTTAGGTTCAAGACACAAGAGACAAGAATACTTGTATGGTGAATACTGGGAAGCTTACTTGAATTCAGGCTTGATGACTTATGTGGGTGCCGCTTTTTCAAGAGATCAAAAACAGAAAATTTACATTCAAGATAAGATTAGAGAAAATTTGAATGAGTTAACCGAATTAATGATTGAAAAGAAAGGTCACTTCTACTTATGTGGTCCAACTTGGCCTGTTCCAGATATCACAGCTTGTTTACAAGATATCTTGTTGAACGATGCTGCAGCCAAAGGTACCTCAATTGACGTTGCTAAAGAAATTGAAGACTTGAAAGAAGATGGTAGATACGTTTTAGAAGTTTATTAGATTTATTAAATTTGTGTATGTTTAATGTTAATAGCTTTTGCCTCTATTTCATAGCGATTTTTCTAATCACTTCTCCATAAATCCAAAAAAAATTCACCAGTAATGTAAATTGAAAATGTTAAATCGAAAGAATTAGTAATTAATTGAAACTAGTAAAAGTCACAAAAAACTAAACAAAAAATAAAGGGGCTCAACTGGGAATTGAACCCAGGACCTCCTGCACCCAAAGCAGGAATCATACCACTAGACCATTAAGCCGAATTATGTGATTTTAAATTGTGATAACTGTGTTACGTAACTCATTATAAACGTTGTGTGGCTCAGAGGCTGTGCGGCTTAGGGGCTTAACTCCTCATATTTTTTGTAATTATTTTTCAAATTCAAATGAAAAGGGTTAAAAGAAACTACATTGATTTTTTTAAAAATTTCAACATGGCGGAGTATAGAGTACTAAGTACGTTATCAAAAGTTTGAAGCTTGATAGAGAAGAAATACTTCTTTTAGATGATAAGACTTACAGAGTTTGTCATTGAATCTGGCATGGCCAAAATTAAAATCGATATACAGCTTTACTAATATGGCATAACTACTGAATACAGTTCTTTTATTTATGTTGTATATAATGGAGTAATTTTGGATATATGCATGATAGTTTTTGAAAGGCTAATTCCTTCATAACAAGTGTAAGCAGTTTTATATTTTTATGTGTAAAATTCATTAAGCGAAAAAATGGCGTGAGACGATTATTTGATGGGATTTGTAGTTCAGTGTTTCTTATTGTTTTCAAGTTTGAACAAGACTTTTAGATTCTCATACATCAGGTAACTGATAGAGACAGCAGGGACAACTTTGGCCAAATTAGGAACCAAACCTTTGAACAAACCAGGATAACCTTCTCTTTGGATAGTTTGTCTGGCAACATCAAAAAATCCTGTATAAGTATAAGGATGAGCATAAGTTCCTTGAGCTTGCATTCTTGTTCTCAGTAGATTGACTGGATAAACAACTGTTGCACCAAAAGAACCACTTAAAGCACCTAATGTCAAAACTATATAATTGGGTAGATTAACATCTTCTAAAGGAATATTTTGTTTAGCAGCTTCTGTTGATATATACCATTTTTTTACAGTTGTGAAAGTACCCAGATCTAAAGCTGCATAAGGAAACATACCACTTATTCCAACACCTAAACCTCTATAAAACAAACGAACTCCACCTTCTTTATACATTTCCTTTGCAGTTTTGATTAACAATTGATTTCCTTTAACTTTAGAATCTAAAGATGCGCATTGGATTCTATATTTAAGGGTATCAATTGGATAAACAGCCATTTGTGCCATAACACCACCACAACCACCACTTATGAATGTGGAGACTTTTGATAATTTGGAAACATCTTCAACTCCTTCTAATGTACACATAAATCTTTTAGTAGCTTCAAAAGAACCAAACTTGATTGCACTTTCAGGAAAGACTTTTAAAACATTTAATCCATTACCTACATAAAATGCTCTTAGACCACCTTGTTTGTAAATAGTTTTCAATGCTCTTATTATGGGCGATTGAATCTTTTTTGATGAGACTTTATGATGCGTTTTTTCTTCTATTTTATGTTTCAATTGATCTTTATTATTTAACAAAGTGGATGATAAATCAGTTCTTGCAATTAAAAAAACTTTTAATCTATCAAATGGCGCAGTACATGTTCTCGAAACAACACCTGAAAGTCCTCCGGCAAGAAAGTATCCTACACTTTTCAGGATATCGTCAGATATTGTAACATCACCCTCGGATGATAGTTCTAGTTCATCATTGAAGAACTTGAATGCTGTTTGTATTCTTGAACCATTCAATCTTGGCATTAACAAAAGACCATCTCTGAATGTTTCAAATGTAACATAACCTTGCGAATTTGGATCTAGAATACTAAAAAAAGTGTCAACTTCGGACTTTGATGGTTTTAAGCCTAGTCTAATCAAGTAATTCTCCACATCTTTTTGAGTGATTTTCCCATCATGGTCTCTATCAACATTTTCAAAACCTTTAGCTATTTGATTTTCAGCCAACATAAGATACTTATTGAATTTTTCAAAACTGATGTATTCACTGTTATTATTGCTAGTACCTTGAGTACTACTATCTAGGGAAAGACTATCTCCATTGAAAGATTTATATATTTGTTTTATAGCAAAATTTGAATCTTTCAATGGATGATCCGCAACTTTGAGTGCTGTTTCAAAATCTTTTAAAGTGATTTTACCTCTATTAGACACATCTAGTTGATTAAATAACTCTTTGTGCCTTTGAACTCTTTCATTTAAAGATTCCTGTTGTAGCGGCATAATGAAACAATTGATTTAATTTGATTAGGTATTTTAAGCGGAAGGTATTTGTTGATAGAAAGTCAGCAAGAAATAAAAGAAATTGGATATAGAAAAGATGAGTTGATGTAAAAAAGACAAAAAAAAATAGAAATTAGAAATCGAATTGAAAAACAAAACTGTTCAATGAAACACGTAAAGATGATACTTTTATGTTAATACAAGTCGGAAATAAGAACTGAACTTATGTGTAGTGATCCTTCCGTTTGCTGATGGGCCCTGGATTTTAAAAAACACAAACGGGAAATACAATAGATAAACTTTTGACAAGATACTTGATAAATAATGAACCAATAATTAACAGCTTCTAGTCTGATGGAATATCATTTAACAAAATTGATTGTAGATAGTTTCATAGATTAACCAAAAAAAGCAACAAACAATCTTTTCTCAGATAACTCAAGAATAACTGAATAACTAATTCTTGTAGGAATCAAAAACACAAAAAATACAACTAAAATAAGCTAAGAATGAAAGAAATACCTAAGAAAAGAATTAAATAGACTAAACTCCTGGAGTAGTTTAAAACTAATCAAAATAGTTTAAAATTGAAGCAAAAACTAGTCAAATTTTTGTTTCCTCGAGAAAAGGTCGATTTTGGTAGAAAATTTTAATGAAAACCGTTTCTGCGTCGATCGTCGCTTTTCTGGCCGTTTGATGAAAATTTATTCAACTGTGCCAGAAAATGGCGACAGACAAGCGTGTATTGGGTTAAGACAAGTTGGTGTTTTTATTGATTGATTCAACACCAACAGTCTCTTTTATTTTACCACAATTAGAATCATTAACTTGTTCAAAGTGAGTCAGTTACTAATCAGTAAGTTTTTGGAACATGTCTGTTAATATTTTTGGTGATCAAGTCACAGAAGAAAGAGCTGAAAATGCAAGATTGTCATCGTTTGTTGGTGCCATCGCGGTTGGTGATTTAGTCAAAACTACCTTGGGTCCAAAAGGTATGGACAAGTTATTGCAAAGTGCATCTAGCGGAGAATCTTTGGTTACCAATGATGGTGCTACTATATTGAAATCCATTCCATTTGATAATCCAGCTGCCAAAGTGTTGGTGAATATAGCAAAAGTTCAAGATGACGAAGTTGGAGATGGAACCACTTCTGTTACAGTCTTGGCAGCTGAATTATTGAAAGAAGCTGAGAAGCTAATTGACCAGAAAATACATCCACAAACTATCATTGAAGGTTACAGAATTGCATCAAAAGCGGCATTAGAACAATTGGAAACTCTAGCAGTCAACAATGGTAATGATGAAGAATTATTCAGAGAAGATTTAGTTTGTATTGCAAAGACTACATTATCTTCAAAGATTCTTTCTCAAGATAAAGAATATTTTGCAAACTTAGCTGTTGATGCTATTTTAAGATTGAAAGGTTCTACAAACTTGGATCATATTCAAATTATTAAAAAATCAGGTGGAAAATTATCAGACTCATTTTTAGATGAAGGTTTTATATTAGACAAAAGATTCGGTGTGGGTCAACCTAAAAGAGTTGAAAATGCTAAAATTCTTATTGCGAATACCTCAATGGATACAGATAAAGTTAAAATATTTGGTGCTAAATTCAAAGTGGATGCTACAAGCAAACTTGCAGAACTAGAAAAAGCTGAAAAGGAAAAAATGAGAAATAAAGTTGAAAAAATCAAAGGATTTGGAATTAATACTTTTGTTAATAGACAGTTAATCTATGATTGGCCCGAACAGCTATTCACAGATGCTAAGATAAACACTATTGAACATGCTGATTTTGAAGGTGTTGAAAGATTAGCTTTAGTCACTGGTGGTGAAGTTGTTTCTACATTCGACAGTCCTGATAAAGTTAAACTAGGTTATTGTGATTTGATTGAAGAAATTATCATTGGTGAAGACATCATGACGAAATTCTCTGGTGTGGCAGCAGGTGAGGCTTGTACAATTGTTTTGAGAGGAGCAACTCAACAAGTGCTAGATGAAGCTGAAAGATCTTTACATGACGCTTTATCAGTGTTATCTCAAACTACTAAAGAAACTAGAACTGTTTTAGGTGGTGGTTGTTCCGAAATGAACATGTCAAAAGCTGTTGAGCAGGCTGCTCAAAATGAAGAAGGTAAAAAATCAATTGCAATTGAATCATTTGCTAGAGCATTGAGACAACTGCCTACGATTTTATCAGATAACGCTGGTTTTGATTCCAGTGAGTTGGTGTCTAAACTAAGAGCTTCAATATATAACGGTTTGACTACCTCAGGTTTGAACCTAGATAAAGGTACAATTGAAGATATGAGAAAGGCCGGTATTGTTGAAAGTTACAAATTAAAGAAAGCCGTTCTTTTATCAGCTTCTGAAGCTGCCGAAGTTTTATTAAGAGTGGACAATATTATAAGAGCCAAACCAAGAACTGCTGATAGAGGCATGCACTGAGCTTAACAAACTCATATGGAGAAACATTGATATATTTGCTGAGATGTTGGTTTGAGTTGAAACACATTGTAGTTGTTCTTTCATTTTATGTAGATTTGATATCTTTTTTTTGATTTAGTCTTATAATTCAACTCCAATTTTCAAGTATATCAAGTTAATAGATTACGTTCAACCTATACTTAAAGGCAAATTTACAACAAAAGTATGAAAACTGTTTTTAATATTTTTGAAATTAAAAAAGAAATTTGTTTCTTTTCAAATATTGAGTATCGAAAGCTCATGACACCATATTCTCAACAACAGAAAAGAGAGTAACATATGTAGCATTGTTAAATTAACATATTCAATCATCTAGCATCTCATACGGGACTAATTCAATTAAAAAGTGGAATTAAATATCCCACCACTGTTGCAAGCACTTTTTTTCGACCCGGTTTTGATCAGCCTCAGGTTGAAGCTAGATTTGATAATCGGAGTCTTCTCAAAAGCTATTCTGAATTTTCACAAAACTCTGATTAGTCTTAAATCCTTCATAGATTTTTCAAGTTCTAGCATTTTTTTTGCTAACTCCAAAGGAACATTGTAGTCAACCTTTTCAATATCCAGTCTATTGATAGTTTGTGGATAAAAATTTTCCTTTAAATAACGGTTGATTCTCTTTGCATACTCAGTTGGTTCCAACACTTCATCATTCAGCGCTAACACATGATTAGTAAGCTGATACTTTGATTCATTCTCTGACGAGTTCTTCAAATTCTGTCCATTACTTCTTTATCATACCAAGCAGAATAAAAGAACTGTAAAAAGACTTCAAAAAATTTGTCGTAAGTTAATGGGCCTTTGAATTCTATTGGATGCATACCATCTACAAGCAAAACTTTTTAATAAAGGGGTAAATAAAAAATCACATCCTTCATTTATTTCAGAATCTGCACTTTCGGCTGTTAAATATCCTGCATAATCGAACGGGTTGCACTTTGAAAATTTTGAATAATCTATTTTGCAACCATTCTCACATACTGTCTCGTATACTGAATGAGTATTACAAATGCTTTTGTTGCTTGAAATTCTGGCCACAAACCAGTTTGCAAAACTAAATACGTTGCAAAACACCCAAGGTCAAAACTTTTCTCTTTTCTTGTTTGGTACTGTAAATTTTCATAGCAACTGTATACCAGGGAATTGATATATATATATATGGCTTTTTATATGTAATATTTAGAGGTTAATTTTCAGCTACAAGCCAATAGTCAAATCAGCGTGTTATAGTGTAGCTATTGGTTTGTATTACAGTTATGGGCTAATGATAACTGAAAACTACCCCCACAAAACTTCTGAGGCTCGACGGCTTTTACAACAACAAAGTATGTTGTGGATGAAGTCAACAAGGTGATAACTTATCCTTCTACTACAAAGTCCCTATGGTACATCTTATTTTATTTAAGCAAAAGTTTTAAACCCTTTTCAAGATTTTGTACCTTAAAATATAAGCCAAATACAATATATACAAATTTTTGGACGAAGATATTTGCAGCAACTTCTGAACGCTAAAAAATGAGTACTAACATGTATAAGGTTACATAGTTCAACACCTTAATTTTTTACTTTACGATAGCATTAACTAAATATGTGTATTGAAATGTTCAAACAACAACAACAGCTGTAATGTTTTTATATTCAATCAATCATTGGGTGGCATGATCGATGAGGTGTTTTTTCTTCAACTTTGACATCTGAAGATAAACATTTTGAAATTATCGACTGGTTATAATAGTACCTGGTGTTTTGATGCACTGCTATAATAACTCAGCTCTTGATTTTAAACTCTATGTACAATCTATCAAAGAAAACCTTTTCAAAAAAATCGAAGTTTATAATTTTATAAAATGCTCCTGGTTGACTCATCAGTGTAAATGTTATCATCCCGATTTTTTCTTTCTATTTTAAACTAAGCAGTTATAGCTTCTATGGCAACTATGATTTAAAGTTGCTTTTGTTAGTTAGTGATTAAGAATGGATTTTTAGCATATACTGTGACATGATCAAAATCAAAGCTTCTATTTATTTCTAGTAGAATTGAAAAGAATAATATTCTTGTTTTGGCGCAAAAAATGAAACCTTTATAAATCTTATAAAGTCTGTCAACTTTAGCTCTAATTTTCAACTAATGATAAAAGCATACTTTGCTATCATAAAGTCATATTGTGTGCATATGTGATCAATGACTTTTTAGAGCGTAGTTCAAAGAGTCATCAAACCATAAAGCAGTTTTGACTCAAATGCTTCGAACACATTACTAAGTTTTTCTATAACAAAGATAAATACTGCTTTCCATATGAGATGATTCACATTGAATATTTGTTAGATTCTTGCGTAGCTGTATATTCTATTTCAAAGAAACTCCCTTCTCACAAAAGTTGTGCTTTTTGCAAAACTTATTTTGAATCACTTATTCAAAAACTTTGTTTCAAATTATACACGGCTGACGAGGTAGAAATCTAAACTTTTAATCTAATTTGCTGCAATCCATTTAATTCTGTCATAATTTGACAAATAGAAATGACTATTGCCACTTCGCATTTTATACCAATAATGCTATTGAACTTTAAGCAGTCGCCTGAGTAACAGATAATGGTTTGAGGCGTCTTAGGTGTGAATTTGACTTTTGACAATCGTTGGTTATAGTAAGTTACATCAAACCAGTATATTTATCACTTATACAAATTACTATGCCATTTATTGAGCGTTGTCAGATAACTTGGTTATTTTTTGATAGAAGTTTGTCATTTTGTTAGAAAATTTAAAAATCTACCAACTAGAGTAAGCCTTTTAACACCGTTTAGAAATTCTGGTATTTTGAACCTAAAAACTTTTGAGAACACTTTAGCGGCTTGAAAAACTGTCAATTACCTTCAAAAACAATCAAAAATATTGGCAAAATAGTTTTTCCACTTTCTCGCTTTCTAAGAAATTTGTAATAAAGCCTCAACGTGTTTCAAACTTGTAAAACTTAACTTTTACTTTTCCATGTATGTTATTCTGGCAAAAAGATGTACCTTAATTTTTTAAATTGTATAAATTTCTAGGCATATTTTTTTAAACAATAAGGCTTAATGGTCTAGTGGTATGATTCCTGCTTTGGGTGCAGGAGGTCCTGGGTTCAATTCCCAGTTGAGCCCTTTTTTACATTATTTTTTACCACATAAATGTTTTTAAGAAATTCTTTAAAGAAAGATAGATGTATGCTACGACCCTTAAGCCCTAATCTTATTATATTCTTTATGAACAATAAGGTGCTAAAATAAACTAAAAAATAGTGTTATAGCATGATAAGTACTTAGCTGATAGTTTCTCAGTGTATATCCTTCACCAATATTAGAGATATTTTCGCTTAAATGGTCAAACCACTCCTTTTTTGAAAAGGAATTTGACGTATTTTCACACGATTGCATTAATTCCCAGAGATTATCGTTGAGATGCCTCAATGACATTCTAATGTTGTCCTTTGCAGTATTGTCCCAAATGGTTTGAGAAAAAATTTCATCTTGAAATGTGTTGATAGTAATCAGTTCCATCTCTCTTTTAACAAACTCCACATGCCTGATTGGTGACAACCTGGATAAAATAGAAAAGTCAATTTCTTCACTGCTATCATCCTTGTTTCCAGATATCAAAAATTTGAGAGGAGCGGTTTGTTTTTTTGATTCTCCGGGATTTGCAGATACTCTTATGGCAAACTCATTCTCAAACGTGCTCACATTTGCCGAAGACTTGATTGTTGTTTCATACTTTAACAGTCCTAGTTTGCACGATTCTTGTATTGCTTCTTTAGGAATTTGAGTCAAGTCGAGTCTCAATTTTAACATTATTGAGTTGTCTATGTTTGTGGAAATGTTATTGTAATTTATATTGAGAGCTTCCATGTAACTAGGTGAATTCAACTGTCTTCCTTCTATCTCGATTAATTTCACATGGTTTTGCAATTTTATTTTTGATTCAAGCTTGGTCACTAGAACGTCATGAAATTCTGCCAACAAGTGGGAAATCTTCAAATTTAAGTCATCAAAGTCCATACATAGGTGTTGTTTAATATAGTTGTCAACTGTATTAAAGTTTCCCTTCAGTTTAGCGAAATGTTCCACCACTAAGTTTGGTGCATATTTGAATTCATCGAAGAGGGATACCAAGTGAAAGGTACAATCGTACTGATCACAAATACTTGTTAAAGTTTTACCAATAGAGGTAACTGATGGAGACACCTCTTCTTTATTAGTCTCTTCTGTTGTTTCAGGGTGTAATGGCATTAAAGCACTATTAATGCATATAATGCTTCTAATTCTATTGGTTTCATTTAGAGCGGTTTCGAGTTCGAAAGAGGTAGTAGATAATAGCTTTATATGTTTTATACCGCTTTGCCACTGTTTTGTTACTAGGTCGGCTGATTCATGGGATGAGTAACACTCGAGTTCATCCACTATTGCAGTCCAGCCATCCCACTGTGATGTCATACAACCATAATAATTTCCAAGGGTTTTTTTAGTTGGATTTTGGTCTAGAAACACCAGACCAAGTTTATCCTCCACATTCAATGATGCCAATATGTTTCCAATCGTGATTTTGATTTCCTGAGAAAGCTCTTCATCAGAGAGACCCAAAGTTCCATCGTTGAATAAAGAAATAGCAACTATCAATGTGAGAGGGAGTGGGTCTGGCCTTAAAATTTGTTTTTTTAAAAACCTGCTAGGCAACTCTAAACCTTTAGATAGCAGCATTTGGTGCTTTATTACATCATCTGGAACTATGTTCTTATTGTTTTCTAGTATGCACCATGCATTTGAGGTCATTTGAATAACAGGGATATATTGTGACAGCGTAGGCTTGATTTTGAAAGACTTCCACTTTGGTTGACTTGATGAAGTAGGGGTACACAAGGAAGAACTGGAAGCTTTAGACTTTACACACTTTTTAAGTATCTTCAGCCAGTTATCTTGTATTATTTTGTTTTCTATATGGAACGCAACTTCTGGAAGAATCATACTGGACAATATCAACACCAACTGGTTTTTGTCTTTGTCCCCAACTATAGATGCTAAATCTTTATTGACATCTATATTCAAAACAATGTTGTCCGCTTCATTGTTCAATACAAGAATTCTGTTTTCAAATAGATATACTTCACAAATTGATAAATTGTTGTCCCCTAAAGTTACCTGATCAATATAGTCAAACATCACTAGATCTCCAAGGTTTGCAAAATCACAACTTGCGTTGCTAAGAAGCTTTTTTTCAAATCTACCAATCACCTCTTTCGTAATATTGAGCTTTTTTTCATATATTCTCTCTTGCTCTTCTTTGGTCAATGTGAATGGAACGGGTTCGTGCTCAGAACTTCTCATATTACAAACGATCGATAGATCGTATGTATCTGGCACACTTGATCCATCATCAAAGAGGATTTTTGAAATTTCTGGAATTATGTCAAATTTCATCTCCTGAAGCGAATCATGAGATATACTTGGTAAACTTAGGGTAGGGGTTCTAGCTATGGTATCTGATGGAGTCGAAACATTTGTTTCGGCAAACAGAGCTTTAGTAGGTGGAGAAGGTATTGATTCAATGAAAGGAGATGTTCCTAGTTCGAAGCTTGGATTAAGAGTTTGGAAAGTTTTAGAGTTCATACCTATCTGATCTATTGGAGTTTTAGGCGAGGAAAGCGAAAGTTTATCCTCTTCTTTATTTTCTACCTTTAAAGTTTGGAGCAGTACTTGAGGAACAACGGTAGTTTCTAAATTTTCGGGGAAAATTACTCCTGATAGATGCTTTTCATTATTAAGTAAAAGTATTTGAACGAGTTTGTCAAAAGTTGCGTTGTTAGAACATCTCGTTGTACAATCACACATTTTACAAGTGACAGCGCCACTTTCAATGTGACTCAAATTTTCAATCCCATTTAGCTGCAGAAGCTCAGAATAGCAATCATAATGGGAATAATGTCCGCAAGTTAAGTCAATAAGAGTTTCACCGGTAAACATCATTAGTAATGATTCTTCACAAAGAGCACAAGTATCTTCAGACGTGAGCTTTAGCCTTTTTGATTTTATATGGGGTAGTGAAGCATTGGTCCTTGGTGTCCATCTTCCTGGTGAATTATTAAAGTCTGCATGAGTATTTGAAAAGAGGGAATTAGTTTCATCCATGAAACTCATTTTTGACGAACTTCCTGATTGAAAAACGTTGCTCCCAAGGGTATCTCGCCTTTTGAACAACCTAGGAGAGACTTCATCATATCCACGTTCTTCTTTTAGTGAAGTTAATGGCAACTCAGAGGAAAACTCTGATTTATCTTCAGCAGCTTGGAAAGGATTTCTGAACAATCCGCTTTTGTACATTTTGAAGTAAAGTAAGATGAATTAATACTTCACAATGTTTTAATTTGATAAAACTACTTAGTAATTTGAATCTTTTTACAATGAAGTTATAAAAAACATTTTTTAAGTAGAACTTGAAAAATAATAAAACCATGGAGATATTACAATCTAACAGGCTTAAATTATGAGAACTTTACAGTCTTTTGAAGTTAACGGTTGTTTAATTCAAACATATGATTGGGGTTTGAAGTTGTAGGAGATGAGTGAGTGTGTCAAGCCTCAAACACAAACATAAGCCGCATTATGATCCTTGCAGATTGAAACATTTTTTATTTTTAAAGTATTCACTGCTTCACAACCACAGTTTCAATGTGTCATGCAACAAATTAAACTTTGATTATTAAGATTAGTCAACCGTGAAAAGTTTCAAGACATACAGTGGTTGTTTATACGAGTTCGGGTTATCAAAGCTAGCTCTTTGTTAAATATTTTGTTCAACCAAATGAAGTTGCCATTTATTTTACTAAATAATTAAGCGCACATGACTTTAGGGCTTGTGCCAAATATCTAAGTTTTCAAAATATGAGATCCAAAATTTGATGATTATTCATCGTGTAGCTGATACAAACAACAAACCGAAGATTTGATAAGACCAGAGCCCGTTTCATGTTAAGATCTCACTCAATCTGAAACAATTAGATTGACGCATCTCGCACATGAGACATCGAAGTGAGGCTAAAAACAGGTTTTTCTCTCATGCAGCATCTATCTTGCAGATAGATAAATGCACATCAGGACAAAAATTGTTTTTCATTCAATTGAATAAAATAGCTGTCCGTTAAATAAAAACAGGTATTGTGAATACCCACCCCATGTGGCTGGTCTTAAAAACACATTTTCCGGTTTTCAAGTTGAATCTTATAGCTTGGATGAGTTACCCAATCAGGCATTTTTTATGCAACCACTTAACGTTTTATTTGAGTTGACATGCTTTCTCGATAACTCTCCACATTGTCTGGTACTGATATAGTTAATTTCTGTAACAGAAATTCATGGGAGTGAATTATAGTTTAGAGGTAGTAAACTTGAAGGATCAAGGTGGGCATTTATCCGCATTTTACGTCCCACCGCCAGTAGATAATTGAAGGTTGATGCACCTACATCTAAGATTTCTCACTAACAAGCTATAAATGTTACCCAAGACGTGTAAACTCTATATTTTCTATGTTAAAGATCCATAAAGTATCAAACAAAAGTCAAAACTTGAATCGAACTACGGATGGTAATACACATTAAACACTATATACAAGAGATATTTTACCAAGCACACCAAGGAAGCACCAAACTCATCTATAGGTATCACTGAATTAATGGTGATCCAGATATCTGGGTAATCAACTCAAAGAGAATCAATCCTATTCTCTAGTTCTCGACTCCCAAATATCTTCACTACTCCCCCTCTTCAACTGCTCTATTAATCTCTTTTTGTAAAACTCTTGAATATTTTTCTCCTTGATTTCACCTGTATTTAACGAGTTACTCATACAAAAGTTCAACTTCTCAGACTGATTGTCACACATACTGAAATCTCCATATCTATAATAGTTTCTGACTTGACCACCAAGTGACATGCACTCCATTAACTCGTCCATCGCAGTCAAACATGACATTTCTTTCTGCATAAAGTCATCGAACTCAACAAATACATCAGCCATAAAATGGCTGATTGTTATTTATACAAGATTCTGTTAGTATGAATTTGAAAAGTAAAGCCTGATAAAGTAAAAAAAATAAAACCTTCCTTTGGAAACTATCAACTTACGGGAAAAACATTTAAAGAAAGCGCCTCTGCTCTTCTTTCAGCGATATCTCTGAGAGAGTTTTTTTCACCAACTGTCAAAGTAGATTCGTACTTGGAAGAATAAGCTGACTTTGAATTCACAGCATCAGTGAATATATTAGCCAAATCTTGCAAGTCATCGTTATTGCTCGTAGTAGCTGTATTTGAAGTACCTTTAGCAGGAAGATCCTTTGTTATCACCTCGTTGTTAGTGGTCCTGGAATTCTCTTCAGAATCTTTTTTCTTTGACCAAAGCATTTCAAGATCTAAATACCCTCAGATGTTCATGTAAAATCACCGAGTCAACTTAACCAAACAGTACCAAGCAAGATGTCATTACTAGCTAGATTAAGACTTTTCAGCTATTTCTTTTTTCTTCATATTATATTTTTCTGATCAGTCGCTTCAACTAAGGGGTACAAGCCACAAATGGTGTCCCGAGGCGCATGAGAATATTTGTTCTACAGTTGGAATACAATCCAAGACAAAGACCACACAACTGATGGCTAAATAGACATACAAATACGTTACAAGAAATAAACACCAAACGGTGTTCGCAAATAAACATTGGAAACAATTTAAAGAGAAGGGAAAAATTAGATTTCAAAAATTATATACACAAATCTATATTAGAGACTTCAAAGAGAGAAGTTATTTTTTTTTGTTTACTCAGACCTTATTATATGTAAAGAAATTATTTGACGGATTCAGTAGGTAGTAGTAAACTTTCTTCACTTGGAGGCACTGTTGATGATGGACCTTCGTCTGAAATGACTTCTTCATCAGTTAGTTTGATAGATGAAGTTTCACCATCAACTTCACTCATTCCCAGTTTAGCAATATACTGTCTCATCAAGTCTTCAACATCTTGAGTAAGTTTCGAGACATCTTCTTTCGTCAAACCTTCAGTCTTGATTGGGTCTAAGACTTCAATGTTGATAGTACCTGAATTGAAGTTTTTATTTTTGAAAGAGTACAAGTTTGATGTATTTGAAACAACCAATGGGATGATAGGTATCTGAGCTTGAACAGCCAAATGGAAAGCACCTTTTTTGAAAGGTAATAATGTTGGAGTAGAGGAATAAGATCTGGTACCTTCAGGGAACATAAACAATCCACCTTTTTCCTTTCTCAAACTCTCTAAAGCTCTAGCTAGTGTAGCAATGGCGCTTTCTTTACTAAGTCTATCCAGGAAGAAAGTTCCAGAAAGAGACATGAACCATCCCAAAAATGGAACCATTTTCAACTGTTTCTTAGCTGTGACAACACATTTTTGAGGAAAGATTTTTCCCAAAATCAAAATGTCCAACTCAGACTGATGATTCGAGATCAAAACAGCAGGTAGGTTATTTAATTTATGAGCACCTTTGACATTGATCTTGATACCAGAGGTGAAACTGGCAACCGCATAGTAAAATCTTGCTGTACTCCATTGGGCCAAATTTTTTTTACCAATAAGTGTGAAAAACACTGAACATAGAACACCATAAACAGCACTAAATAAAAGAGTATTCAACCAAATACTCCATTTGGTGTAAAATTTGACCTGTTTGGCTAATTTTCCAACAAAAGACATTTTACTTGTATCTTTTTGAGAACTGTTTGGAATTATCCAACCCAGGAAGAAAGTTATTGAGATGAGTAAGACCCAGACGGTATTTGAAAACAACTTGACTAATTTTGTTAAGAAAGTAGTAACTGTAAACCTCGCTCAAACAGTTAGATATGAGCAAACTCCATACAGTAAAACAGAGACGAAACGTTTACAGGAAACAAAAAAATAAAATTGAAATAGCAGAGATATCAAATATGAATAGTGAAGTCAAATGCACAAATAAATCAGTAGTATACTATCAGTGTAGTGGTACTGGAAAAGAAAAGAAAAGAATACAATAATTAATTGTAGATGTGAAGCCCCTATGCCTTAGATTTAAGATTTCCACCAGCTCACTATACAATAAACGCTTGTGGCTGTGCTGTACTGTGCCATACAACGTACATACATCGCAGAGAGAACTCGAAGCTTCTAAATTTCTGGCGGTAAATTTAATTTTATTGTGTAGCGCTCACTGGGCAGCTTTTTTGTTAGCTGTACTGCATCACCAGTAATACTGTGTTAAGAGATATACAATTTGCTTGTACTACTATGAATGTCGATTCTATAAACAAATTCATTGAACGAATTAGATAGATAGATAGATAGATAGATAGATAGATTCATATATATACAGATAGCATGCTTGGGATGATGCTTGATGTAGGGCGTGGCAGTTGGGTTTTGTCCTTTCGCTTTAAACTTTGTAGATGGTAATCTTTTTGTCTTTCAACGATAAAAGATCACTTGGTTGCCAAAAAAATGCGTTCAAGTGGTAAGAGTGATCGAGAGTGGAATCGGGATCAAATTGTATGAATTTCATGGATTGTAGACATGTACAAGAAATTTTCATAGGTGCGGGATTTCAATCATTGTTGAAAATTACATCTTTCTGTCCAGTCTATTCAACTTTCTAGCAGTCTTAGCATTAGTCTTTGTTCTTTGACCGTGAACAGGTAGACCCATAGCATGTCTTAAACCAGCATAAGAACCAGTATTTTTCTTCATGTGGATGTTGGCTCTGATTTGAGATAGCAACTTAGATTCGATAGTCATTGCAGACAATTCTTTTGTGATTGCCATGGATTGCTGTTCTGTAAGCTGGTGCATTCTCATATCTGGATAAAATCCTAGTTTGGAACACACTGCAGTGGCTTTTTGGAGCCCAATACCGTAGAATGTATGTGCTAAACCGTACTAAACAAGTCAGAAATATTAATATAAAAAAATGAAATTCTCAGAGGTAAGATTTCAAATATGAGGTATGTTTAGGTTAGTATTGGTTTTGTCAAAGAGGAATCTCTATCCACGGATGAGACTATCAACTTGATAATAAAAGAAACAGTCTTGTTACTCAAACTTACGTTGATCTTGTACTTGCCTTTGATGGCTTTCCCCAAAATGTGCACCACCATTATAATGCGATCCTGAGCGTTTCTTGTTAACCGATAGTAACTAAGTTATCCGAACAGCTTGATGTAGACCAATAGTACACCTTTTGTGCATGGATTGGAGTTTATCTAGTTTTAACACTAACATAATTTCAACCTTCAATGTCTTTTTTTGGCTCGAGTCGCATTATGAAAAATTTTGGACTTTTTCCGAGTCAAGCGGGTAACTCTGAGTGCGACAAACTTCAGTGTTGTATTAATATGGAAAGCTTTTTCGTTACGTACGTACATACCACTTGTGCACGGTTTTGCACTCTGAGGACCTAAAACTTGACAAACCTTACAAAGTTCAACTACTAAAAAAACGAAACTAAAACTTTTAATTAATAAATGCAATTAAAAAAGCAAGTATTAGATTGTTAACACAAACCAGGAATACATAGATGAGATTTACATAAAAAAGACAAAACGTAAAGAAAAATAAAACAAATAAGTAAAAAAATACACCCCCAAATAACAGTAACTAGTTACAGTAAAACTAAAAATACAAAACAAGACAAATAAATCAAATAAGTCAGGAAGCTTGAGGCATATTTAGTGCACTCTCTAACCTTAAAATTATAACCAACCTTATCAACCCAAACATCGTTAAAAAACTAGCAATACCAATAGGAACAACGGCAAATACAGTAATGTTATAAAGATCAACTGTTCTTCTCACTTTACTCTTGCCGTTTTTCGGGCCTTTGCTTTGGTTAAACTGATTCCTCACTTGGAGTTCGATAAAATCATTATCTGCGTCACCATCTTCATCAACGCCAGAATGCGCTCCATTTGTAGTATTCCCGGATCTATGCTCTTCACCGTTTTGAATTGGACAAGTTGTGTCATTCTCAGATTGCAATTGACCGTTTTGGCCTTTCAATAAATGTTCATCTAGTCTTAAATTTGATGTGACAAAACTTTGTATGATATAAATCAAGGTCATAACACAACTTATAATGATCCATGTAGGCAAACAGTACTCATTATCTTTATTGTTAAACACAAATGAGATAAGTTCAACTAGTAAAATAATAAACAACGACATACTTAGCATTCTGATAACCGCTGCCGAGATAGCATACATTACAATCCAACGCACCATCAAACCGTCCAAAATGGAATACGAAAGATATCCACTAACTATACACCATATACCGGCAAGAAAGAATTCTGAAGCTCTCACCGAAGTGTAATTTATATGATAAGGGTTCTGATGCACTAACAAGTACCATTTTTTCCAAAGAATGTACAGATATTTCAAAATGACAAGTAATGAGAAATCACGACAAAGGGCAACTGCGGTATGTTGTTTTGGGTTCAGTCTTTTTAAGCCCAATTCTTTTAATGATTTTTTTTGCTTGTTGATATCAGTATTGGCTGTCGATGAAATACCAAACAAGATACTTTGATCTATTAGAGTGGCACCCGACAGTGTCTCTCGTGATTCTGTTCTTATGTGTAAAGGTTGTGTAAACGATGAGTCTGAAGTGACCACCACACTAGTGTTTCTGAAAAATTGAGGTATACTTCTAGTCGATCTACTGCTACTGTTATTGATATTTTCGTCATTCAAAGTTGATCGGCTGGTTGACCTGGTTCCTAATCCTATGGACTGTCTTTGATGCAACATCAACGATGCATTACTGTTATTGTGACTATTATTGTTGTGAATTGTGTTTAAGCTACCACTAGCATTTCCACTACTATTATCTAATCGTAAAGGAACAGAAGACAGATCTGAACCAATTGTAACAAAAGAAGCATTTGAGTGACGATCAATTTCTACCCCAGTAGAATGATAAGACGGTAATTGCTCATTGATTAGTTCAATTTCAGCTTCTGAATCTGTTGGAGGTGGATGATTGGCATAATCTGAATCATCATCTTGTTCATCAAATCTCTGCTGATTGCGAAAAATCATATACAGCCATAAACTCAAAAACTAAACAAGTAAGGCTTGATTGTCTTAACAAAACACAGTATCTATCTAATCTACCGATTTGCCAGTACCGCTAATTAGTATCCAACTACCTCACTTATTTTTTTTCAAACAATGTTCAAGCCACTAAATCGGCTATAGTTGCGTGTGATTTGAATTCCACCAGAATTTATCAAAAAATGGACAAATGATTGCACAGATTAAATTAGTTCCACAATACTTTTGTGTATCCATCACAGAAGCCAATCATTAATTAATTCACTTATAACACTGCTTTACTTCATCATCACATTAAACTTTTTTTTTTCTTTCTTTTTTTTTTTTTATTATTTTAATTTTTTTTATTTTCCTTTTTGGAAATCAATTTTCGCATATTGAGCTGCATGCGGGATAGAGGTGCATGCAGCTGCTAAAACGATTACCGTTGAAAAAATATGAATAAGCGGTTAAGATGATTTAGGAGAGTGGATGAAATTAACTATATACGAAATGATATATACACACATACACAAATGAAATTAATAATTGACTAGAGGCAGAAGCAGTTTTAGTTTCTGTAGTAAGAAGTGAAGTTGATGTAACGAAGTAGAAAATAAGCTAAAACAAATAAGCCAAAACAAATCAAAAAAAAATAAAAGAAAACTAGAAATTTAAAAAGTTATGTTTCATGCACACACACACTTACTACTTGACCAATTGCTTATTGAAATGGCTTTTTCATTGCATATAACACTATTAAACAAGCAATGAATAGTTCAACTGTTAAAATTCTACCATTTTGAAAACGGTTATTAGTTTTTTCTAAATTGGAATTATCATTAATTTTCTTTTTATTTGTATATATATCATCAGCTTCAATTTATAAAGCTTCCAATTGTTCGCTAATTTCGGCCAATTCAGCTTGAGCTTGTTGATATTTAGATTCCAATTCTTCGTATTTAGATTCTAATTCAGCTTTTTCAGTTTCTAAAGAGGTGACTTTCTTTTCCAAGTTTTCAGCTTTGATATCAAGTTCTCTTAATTTAGCAGTTGTTTCTTTCAAATTAGCATCAGAAGCTTCTAATTCTTCTTCTAATAATGAATTCTTCTTTGAATGGTTTTCATTTGAAGTTTTCAAGAATTCAGCATCACCAGCGACTTTTTTGTGGTCTTCTAATTCAGCTTCAGTTTTTTCTAATTCTTCTTCCAAGACTTGATTCTTTCTAGTTAAAGCTTGAATTTGGTTGTCTTTCTCCAATGATTCTTGTTCCATTTCTTTAATCTTGGCTGCAAACTCATCAGCCTTTTCTTGCCAGTTTTCAGCATCTAGCTTTAACTTGTTTAATTTCTGTAATTAATGTAATAATAGTAGTAAGACATGAAAATTGTCAATACATAGAAAAAATGACAGTTAGTAATTAACATTCAAATTCAGACAACTCCAACTACACATGAGATCAATTGATCATGTTTAGTGGTTGACTCAAAGGTAAACACAACAACAACAACAACGCGTGATTCAAGTGGGCTAAACAACAACTTACTTCCTTTAATTTATCCATTTTGCACAAAAAACCAGTTTAGTAATCGATTTGACTTAACAATTGATGATAATAAAAACTATAAACTCAAAATAAAGCTTCGATTTAAACACTAATCAATTTATAAAAGAGAACACTTAAAGATGAAACAAATCACAAACTGTCCTTTCCTCGCCTCCTTCACCCGCTCACCACCAAATCAAACTCTTTTTTTAACACATACCACTAATGAGGTTCTGCCAGTTATTAATTAAGTGTCACTAACAAATAAAAATAATCTTTTTTTTATTTCAAATGCTACGCCACAAACTACGCCACGTTTTTTAAACTTTATTTCATAAGCCACATTCAAATAATTAATTAGCCGCCCAATTACAAAAGTTGCTATAAATCAATTGCTACAAAGTGACAAAGTTGAGTTAATGAACAAAAGATTTAATTTATCTTTCATTAAATGATTGATCTATAAAAAATGAGTGAGTGTCGTCATAGGTGAAAGAAATACTCTAAATTTTGTTGCTTTTTTTCTCCTGCAAATCAATATTCACAATTTTTTCATTGTTACTTGATTTTGCAAATTAGATTTGCAGATGAAGCATAATAAAAGTAAAGTGACAATCAACCATTCAGAAAGTAACTATATCACAGAAAAGCAACAATTAAAAAACACAGCAGAATAAAATACAAAAAAACATAAAAACAAGAATATATAAAAACAAGATGAATAAAAGAAACTAACATAACCCAAGTTCCAAAATTTGGAAACAAACAAAAATACAAGAAAAGAAGGGAGATATAGCAAGAATCGTTCGAAAGCGTTTTGCTTCGAAAGATAAGAAAAAATTAACAAGAACAAACAGACAAATACGTTCCACAAGTCAACAAGTCGACAAGTGCAAGTAAAACAAAATAAAATGCAGAAAGACCCAATTAAACGCAATTAAAAAAATTAAAAAACACAGAAACCAAATTTTGGTAATAAAACAGAAAAACACACTTTGAAAAAAAAAATAGAGAGAAAAAATGAAAATAGACAAAAATTTAGGAAAATTGCAAGAATGTAGTAGTTTGTATATGAGTAAATGATGTTGATAAAACAACACTTTTGTAACGGTTTGTTGCTCATCTTCTTGGCCTTTTGTAACCATGTGAGGTATATGGTGTTGTAAAATCATTGATTGTAGGCAGATCAAAATTTGAATCATCGCTACTACTATCATTAACGAGTTGACGTTTTGAAAATTCGTCATAATCGGCCAAATAAACAATCTTAGAATCATCATCAATGACGTCATCATCGTCATCACCATCATCATTATCATCGTTGTTATTAACATCACCTTTATTATTATTGTTGTTGTTGCTAGTATTACTACTACTACCACCTAAACCAATTCCAAGAGTACCTAATCCACCAAGACCATCATTGACATCGTCATCATCGTCATAATCTTGATCATTACTGTCCATTTCATCATTATTATCATCAATTGACAAACTTGAGACAGTTTTAGAGTTCTTTGAATTATCTCCACTACTATTGCTATTAGTATCGGCGTTGACATTTTCTTGTTGTTGATCAGTCAGAGCAACATCAGCACCGCTGGTGGATGCTGAATACAAATTGTCTGAATTGCTATCACCAGATGTAATTTCATTAATTGACAGTGATGTGATTGACGTATCGGTGAATTTATTTGCAAACTTAGATCTGAGTTTGGATTTGAAACCAATTGAGTCTTCAGAAGATGAAGATGAAGATGAAGTACCAGCCATTGAATTTGAACTTGAACTAACGTTGGTTTTATTGTTATTACCTGATTTGTTATTATTATTATTATTATCATTGGTAGCGTTATTATTATCCTTCGTATTGTTGATATTATTGTTAATATTATCATTATTATCATTCATATCAACATTTGAAGTTTCAATAATATCTCCAATTGATATATTATCATTCTTTTTAGCATTAATTTTAAGTTTTGATTTTTTATTTTTATTAAGGTTTTTAATGCTTTTCAAATCTTGAGCTGGTCCAAGAGCATTACTTAACATATCATATTGAATGTCACTTAGTTGTTCAACTTTAGGGAATTCAACATCGAATTTAATAATTAAATCACCAAATGCGATATCTGTATTTAAATTTGAATTATCATCATTGGTGAAATTAATATTATTAATTGAATCTTTTTTTGGTGATTTGAATATAGGCATACCATAACCTTTTGCCACTTTTAAACAATTTGGATTATTTAAATCACCACGATTTATGTATATTTTCAAAATTTCACCATTCAGATGATGAAATTTAACTAAACCACCACAAAGAGCTTTTTTCAAAGTTATTGGGATATTAGTAAATAAATCATAATTTTTTCTCTTGAAAAGTGGATTTATCTTTTGAGAATCTTCTTCAATTGTAATCACAACATCTCCAGGTATTATATTAAAACCTTCATCGGCTTCTTTTTCAAAAATGATTTCATAACCTGGTTGAACACCCCTTGGAACATTAATATCTAAAAGCACTTTTGTATCGATTAATCTTGAACCTTTACAAGTATTGCAGATATAATCTTGAATCATACACTGGCCCCTACCATTGCATTGATGACATGTTTGTTGGATTTGACGATAAACCATACCAACACTTTGATCTTCAACGATTAATCCACGGCCTAAGCAAGCACCACAAGTTACAAATTTGTAACCTCCTTCACCATTACATTCTGAACATTTAATCTTTTTTGACAAACTTAACTTCATTTTCTTTCCATTGTAAAAATCTTCTAAAGTGAAATAAATTGTGTGCAAGATATTTAAACCTTTTCTCAGTTGTTGAACATTTGAATTTGAATTTGAACTGGTTAATGGTACTGGATTAGAATTTTGATTAGAATTTGCGTTAGGATTCAAACTTGAATTTGGGTTTGAATTTGAGCTTGGGTTGGCACTTGAAGTATTAAAACCGTTTGAATCATTGTTATTATTATTGTTATTATTAATATTATTCGTAGTACTATTAGTATTGGGTATACCACTCATATCATTATTTAAGGTGAAATTTGTGCCAAACATGTTGTTCACATTTCCAAAGGACTGGGACATGAAAGAGTGTATATTATTCGAAGATTGTTGAAATAGGTTGTCAAAGAATGTTCCTGCATTATTAACAAAGTGTTGCGCCTGCGAGTTTCCCATAAAGTAAGGTTGCGATTGTTGGGAATGTTGAGTCTGTTGCGTTTGCTGAAATTGTTGCGATTGTTGTTGTTGTTGTTGTTGTTGTTGTTGTTGTTGCATGGACTGGTTGAACTGTCCAGAGTCTAAAGCTTCTTCACCATACATATCGTAAATTTTTCTTTGGTTTTCATCTGATAAAACATTATAAGCTTTAGTTATTCTTTGAAAAACTTCAGTGGCGTTCTGGGAAGAGCCATGATGTAAAGCAATTTTATCAGGATGATACTTTAAAGCTAAAGATCTATAAGCTTTTTTGATCTGAGCTTGATCAGAGTTTGTTGGTATATTTAATAATTCATAAAATTCCAACTGCTTGACCATTAACAAAATTGACTAAGCTGAATGAATATATTGATTGATTTAAGATTTAAACAGAACGGAATAAATGGAAAAACAATAATAAATAATTAAGATTTGTAATCTTTTTCTTTTTTTTTTCTTTTTTTTTTTTTTTTTTTTTTAATTTGATGATTGAACTATCAACTCTTTCAAAAGTTGTAAGTTTCTAAGGAAATAATATGAAATTTGAATGTTAAACTGTAGTATGTTGAATTTGAATAAATATTTGTCTTCTTCTTTTTTTTTTGTTGCTGATAAAAAAAGGAAAAAAACCGATCGATCGTTACAGCTGATAATGCAATATTTCCATTGCACAATATTAAGTACTAACTAGCTAACAATATGAAGTTTAAAAAACTAAAACGTATGTATGAAAGCCTAATAATAGTATGAAGCTAGTAGTAATAAGTGATACTAATGGATAATAATATATATATATATATATATTTCTATAACAAACAAATAAAGTTAATTATCTAGCTGGAGTAGGATTTACCTAACTATACAAGGTTTTCACACCACTTGGGTTTCGATAAAATGAAAATCAACGAAAGAAGCAAAAGACACAAAGTGACTGAATAATGATCAAATAATGATCAAATAATGATATAATCTTGAAAAGGTCAAAATTACGATGTAATAATGTATGTAATGTAATGTACAAGAGACGGAAAGAAGAAACGACTTTTGAGAGCCTTTGAATCATCGTCGCCACTGCAGGAGCAGGAGCAGGAGCAGGTGCGTGTGCGTGTGCGTGTGCGTGTGCAGGAGGAGAGAGTGAGTGCAAGCAGGGAAAAAAGAGCGTTATACCGGGGAGGGGGGGGAGGCGAAGGCGAGGCCAAGAAGGGGTCTGTTTGGGTGTAGGATGGGTGATGGAGAGAGTGATGGAGAGAGAGAGTGAGTACTCTGTAACTGCTTGGGATGACTGGCACGGGCACAGCAGTCGTTGCGCCCACCCGTGGTAAAATTTTATTTTTCCACTTGTTCTTTCGTGGAAAGGGTGCCCGAAAGCAAAGCGAGCACCAGTGCACCAGTGCACAGTGCACGGAAGGTTACAGAAAAAAACACAAAAAAAAAAAACTCAGGCCAAAACAAGTCAAAACAGGGCAAAGCGAGAGAGGGTTACAGTGTGGTGAATGTTTTTTTTTTTTTTTTTTTTGTGGAATGTTCCATGAGCCGCAATTTCTCATCAGTGGTATTAATTGTACACATTACATGACAATCAAAAAGCACTTTTCTTTTTCCTCTTCTATTCTTCAACGGTGATGGGGGGTGAAAGTCCTGCCTGAAGAGGAGTCGGATTTGCGTGAGCTGCAAATTGGTAGGTAGCACATTTAAGTTTACACAAGCACACATGTATCTTTATTCACCCCTCGCATTATGGAACAAACATCAGCAGCAGGAGCACTAAACAACAACCACTAGTAGCGTTAAAATTCATAAGCCTTAGCTTTGCAAAATAAGCCATGCAAAGGTGTATATGTGGGATTAAATAGTCAATTTATTGAATGTGTGTGTGTGTGTGTGTGTGTCTATTTCTTTGTGCAGAGGTGTGTGCACACTCAAAATGTTTTTCTTTTTTTTCATATATTAAATAATAAGCATTGACAGCGTCGCTTTCACGCTTTCAAGTGTGCGGTGAAATCGGAACTGGTAAAAATCCGCAAAAAGAGCTTATACTCGGTGCACGCACACCTTTACATCAGACTGTTTTGTAATTGTGCCATGCCTTCCTATGACAGCCCTTCTTTAAGTACCGGCTCGCTCAACTTCACGTTACCCCACAATTTACTCTTCACTTGCCTGTTACTGTTTCGAGATTATCCGGTTCCTACATAAACTGGGTATATGTCCCAACTAGTCCACATTTTTACCATCTTAGTCTTGTCATTAACACACTTTCCATTTTTATCATTTAAGATGTAAAGCAGTAAATTTACACTGAATATTCCATAGTTAAACTGCTGAAAAAAATCTCAGTAGTTTTTTACTTACACTATTGCCAGATCGCAACGCTACTCCGTACAAGACTCAATAGCGGTCTTATCGCACAGCCTGGTGTATATATGAAGAGAAAGAGACTCACTCAGCAGAATGCAGTGAATGTATGTGCCCACCCTCACTCACTCACTCACAACGCGTAGTCTATTTCAAATCTGACTTTCCCTCCCGTCAGCTCGCCGCTTCGCTGCCCTCAAGCCCCTCAGGCCCCTCAGCTCAGGCCCCTCCCCCCACCTAATCACATCACTGCACAGCCTGGAAAATGAATAAACAAACAAACAAAATTAATTTTTCTACATACACACACACGTACTCACTTGAAAAATAATTTTTTAATCGCCGAAACAACTATTTGGAAAGTTTTAAACGCAAAAAAAAGGGGAAATTAGTTTCTTACCCCCTTTTTTTTTTTCGCTTTTAATCACTTATAAATACTTTTGCATTTACCCATTCTTTCCAGCATCCAACCCGTAGCTTGATTGAAGATATTTTTTGAACAATTCTCTACTATTACGTCTTGTTTCACACTTTTCATCAATAACAATGTCTAATCAGATACTTGACCAAAAAAATCAAGCTCCCCCAAAACCAAAGCAAATACTTTCATTGGCTTTCTCCAACAGATATGTCCCTTCTTTCTATGAATTATCTTTTGAAATTAACCCAATAAAACCAAATTATTCGGGCATAGTGTTTATGGACTTGATTGCAAACAATAGATTCAATGAAGCAAATAGCAGTACAAATGAATCCGATTACTTTAGTGTAACCCTAAACTCCGTCGACTTGATTACTACAGACTCTTATCTTCATATCGGCTCGGAAATTTTCAAATTAAAGTCAAAATTAAACAGAGATACTGAAACAATTGATTTGACAAGTACAGAATTATCTTTCAAAGATGTATGGAACAAGCAAAATAGTTCAAGTAATGATACTGATTCATCAACCCCTTGCTCAATTAAATTAAGAGTTCATTTCCTAGGTATTATTCGTCCTGTAATGAGTTTTAAAGATTTTACAAAAGGTGTTTTCAAGACTCGTTATAATAAAAATCTTGATATCGTGTCAACCCATTGTCAACCTTCCTTTGCAAGATCAGTTTTCCCATGTATTGATGACATTTTGATCAAAGTTCCATTCAAATTGGCAATTACAACAGATAAAGCTTATACCTGTGTTTCCAATACACCAATAGAAGCTTCTAATGATTTAAATGATGGGGAAAAAAAATTAGTTGTTTTTGAAAAAACACCAGATATGACTTGCTCTTTGTTTGCTTTTACTGTAGGTGATTTTGAATATATTGAAAATTTTGTCCAATTGAAAAATTTTGAAAAATTCCCAATTCGAATTTATACTCAAATTGGTGATTCAAATAGAGCTAAATTAGCTTTAAAAATTGCAAGTGATTTTTTACCTTTATTAGAATCTAAATTTAATGTGAATTATCCAATAAATAAATTGGATTTTATCTCTTTACCACATTTATCAGATGGTGGTGTTGAAAATTGGTCAATGATTCAAATTTTAAAAGACCATATATTAACACCTGATGAAAATGATGCTTCAAAAGTTTTGGAAATTTCAAAAATGATTCAAAATGTTGTTATTCATGAAATGGTTCATATGTTTATGGGTAATTTAGTCACTTTTGAAAGTTATGATTATACTTGGTTAAATGAAAGTTTTGCTACTTTTATGTCCAATTGTTTAATTAATGATTTAAATTCTTTAATTGAAAATAATATTTGGTTTAATCAAACTACAAAAGAATTAATTGAAATGAAAAAATATCAAAGTCTAGCTAAAATGAAACCAATTTTAGTTAAAAATGTTTTGGCTGATAAGATTCAATCAACTTTTAGTAAACATTCTTATGATAAAGGTATATTTTTATTAAGAATGCTTGCTTCTTTATTCACTGAAAATGAAACTGATTTTTATAATGAATCTTATAATAATTTTTTTACAATTATTGGTGATTTTATAAATGAAAATAAATTTGGTTGGTTTAAACCAATTGATTTATGGAATTTTATGAAAAATCATAAACTCAATAAGTTAAATTATGACATTCCAACAATTATGAATTCTTGGATTATATTACCTGGTTATCCTATTTTATCAATCAAAGAAAGTAGCAATTCCGATGATGATAATAATAATAAGTTTATCGTGGAGCAACATAGATTTCTTTACAATTCAGACAAAGTGTCAATAGAAGACGTTCCTTATCAAATTCCTTTGTTTGTTAAATTAAATGATTCAAAGGATTCTTTAATGAGATACTTGATTACTGATAGATTTTTAGAAATTGAATGTAATGATTTATTATTACTCAATGCTAATAATGTATCAATTTCAACTGTTAAATATTCAATTTCTATTTATAAAAAAATTGCTCAAAATTTTGAAAAGTTGAATAATATTGAACAATGTCAAGTTTTGATCGATATCTCTACAATTTTAAGTGAAACTTACCAAGATGATGATGTTGTTTTAGGTTTACTTGAAATTACAAATTCAATTTGTTCAAAATCTATGAAAACAAAGATTGATCCAGTTGCAATGGATACTTTATTGAATTTAATTAACAATTTAAGTAAATGTATCTTGTCAGTTTCATTTTTCAATAATAAAGCACTTTACTCAAAATTTGATGAATGGTTGAATTCAGCAACAAGTCAATTGATTGATCAATTTGAATGGAATGATATTGATTTTACACAGTTACCTTTGAATGAATTAAAAGTTAGAGCTGCAATTTTGTCTTTGAACTTTAATAATTCCAAGTCAAATTCAGTGTCTCAAAAAATTTTTAATTCACTTTTGAAAGGACCAAGTCATTCAATTCCAAAAGAGTTAGTTAATGCCACTTTTAATAATATCTTATTCAATACTTCTTCAACAAATGATTATAAGACTATTCAATCATTAGTCAAAAATTCAACTTTGGTTCAACAAAACATTGCCGATGAAGATTGCCACGATTTTATCGTTAAATCAGCTTTATCTTCTTTGGGTTTCACACACAGTGATGAATTAAGACAAAAGACTTTGAATTATATCCTTTCCAACCTCAGCATCAAGAATATTGAGTTAGCTTTGATTGGATTCAAATTTCAACCTGATTCGTATCAATTGTTATTCAATTGGTTTAAAGCTAATTTCAATAATTTCATGAGAAAGTTAACATCTGGTAATAATAACGAAAATTTTGTTAATTTTTTCAAATTAACCGTTCAAGTTGTTTTCGAAAGTTGCTTATGCTCAAAAGACTTAACTTCCAAATTGGAAGATTTGTTATCAGAGAAAAAAGTTGAAATTTTAGATAATGAACTCAAAAGAATTAAAGAATTGTTCAAGGATAGATTGAAGTTGAATGAAGCCAATGAATCTATAATAAAATGGCTAAGTTGATTTGAAAGGTTACCAAAAATTTACTAGAAGTGGCTAAGTGAAACCATCACTTTCCAATTTCTCCATTAAATGTTTAGAATGACGATTTTTATGATAATGCTTATGCTTTTCTATGTTTTTTAGTATTTGTTTTTCTTTTGTTTTGTTTTCTTTTATCTAATGTGTTATGTTCTTTAATAAAAACAGTCTTTTTTTGCGCCTCTGGCTTGCTCTCTGAGTTGTAACTTTTTATACTATTTCATTACTAAATTTTACTAACCGTGCACCAATTTTTTTTTTACTATACAAAATCCAACTATTTACAATCAATAGAGAGTTATTTTCAATCTTGGTTCCTGAAAACCTCAAATTGATCGTGTCCGTAAACAGACTTGATCAATTTATCCAGCTCTTGCCATATTTCATGATTGCCCATTCTTGATCTACCAATTGCCAATCTAATTGCTAATTTTGCACAAATCACCCTACGTAAATAAATATCCGTCATTATTCTAATCATCAATGAATCGTTATCGTGGAAAATTTCCAAAGTGTTCAAGTAATTCTCCAATTCAAACCAATTTTTGAAATTCTTACTGAATATCTCTTTTTTGATTTCATTATAGTACTCAGTTATTGAAGCAACACTCACTTCAGCCATTGTGCTTAGTCGATTATGACTGTAGTTGATTTTCTCTTTTGACACTGGAGTTATTTTTTTCAAGTTTGTTGAATCAATTCCAAACTTACCCAAATTCCTCGTTTTGCTTGAGTACTCAGCAGGATTATTCTTATTTATTGGTAGTGTTGAAGTTTTGTTAACTTTTCCTAAAACTTTCTTGTTGTCGTTTTTCAAATATTCGTCCAGCGTCAATTGCGTGTTTTCCAAAACATAGCTTTCTTCCATCTTGATCACTTTTTTAATCTGATATCGAAGAGTTGGATTTCTTTTTAAGCTTGATATGCCAGATTCTATCCCATATTGTATTAAAAATTCCGGTAAAAAGGGTATATTTTCACCCATCATCAATTTGAACATTGACTTTAACTCATTTTCACTAGAGTGATTGAAAACAACTTTAGGTTTCCTCTGATTTGCCTTAGCTGGCTTACCAAACGTGTTTCTCCTCGTGACTTTAAACTGTTTTGAACTTGTAGAGTTCACACTCTGGCTTCTATGCACCCTCATCTCTGCATTCTCTCCATCTAGACCTGTTAACTCTCTCCTTCTTCCAACATTGTAGCCATCTTGACTTCTCAGTTGTTGGTACACCCCACTGGCTTTTGCTGACCTGTTTGAGTTTTCTTCCACTGTAAAGCGATTAGAAAGAGTCCCAATTTCAGTGGTCCATTTCGAGTGTGCCGGTAGTATAGATGTCATTATATTTTATCACAAGCTAATTGAAAAACTCAGTACTTTTCTTTCTGCTGCATAGCTGGAAAGACAAACTTCAACAATCAAAATCTGTCCAATTTGTTTTCAAATGGAAAGCCTCCAATAACGATCCAATTGTTCTTGCTCATTCTTACTTTCTTCCAGTTTATGTCTTCAATAAAGAGTTGATCGGCAGATCAAAAGATTTCGATCACTACAACTATTATTGTCAGTAAATCACACCCAATGATAAATGTCAACTGGCTGGTTTTAATAAATATCCCGATTGGGACAAAGTACGGCTATACAACAAAAAGATTTGCACAGCCAGAATTAAACTTTAATTTTTTCTTTTACTGCAACTTTTTAAGTCGCTTGACGTCGATCGACGCAAACTGCAATTTTGGTCTTTTGTTCCCTTTATTTTTCTTAAAGAAGGAGATTGATAATAAGTAATTTCAAAATAGTAAATAAACAGGGAACAGAAAAGGGCAATTGACTTTTTTTAATGTTTTATAAGTTATAAGTTGAACCATATTTTGATTTTAAATTCAATTACGAGTCTTTGCTGTTTTACTATTTATCTTTTCAAAATTTGTCTTTAAAAGAGACGAGCCGTCAAGTTTGTTTATTTTTTTTTGAAAATGAGTAAAGATGCAATCGATATAAATGAGTACATTTCAATAATGTCAACTACGCTTGATGGTCTTATCAAAAAAAGTCCAAAGCACAATTACGAAAACTCTCCTCTTTTATCCTTTTCTGATTTCAAAAATGAGGTTTTAATACATATTCAAAACTTACTCAAGCTACGAAGAAGGTACTTGATTGTTTTCGAAATATTCAACTTTTTATTGACCCATGATAAACACGATGATCCGAATAGAGATATATGTTTAATTGATTTTGCTATTTACTTGAGCAGAATTGACGCTCGTATCTTTCATGACTTGCCTAATGAGCTAGTTCAGCAAATATCCACAACGAAAAAATTTCAAAAAATACAAAAAGTGTTATCTAACCATGATAGAATGAAATATGATTTCTCAACTGAATTTTTCGTTTCTAAAGAAAAAAACACTGGTAGAAAAAGACATAGAGCAACTACTAAGACAATCTCTTTGGATGCGCTAACTTCGGCGATTTTTGGAAGATCATTAGATTTAGATAATAAAGCAAAGAAGAAGTCTAAAACAACATTGGGTAACGCAACACCAACAACTGACAAGAAATTGAATGAGAGTGGACTATTAAGTTTACCCGATAAAAAGAAAAAACCTACAAAGAGTATCAAAATTGAACCCATTGTTGTTCAAGACGATGATGACGATTCAAAATCTAGATTCGATGACTTTGACGACAATTTATCGGATGACGACTATCAATTTGAAGAAGAAGACCAAGAATTATTTGAGGATAATGAAAAAGATTCTAAACCACACGCCAATTCTATATCGAAACAAGTTATAAAACTGAACTCCAAACCTAAACCTAAACCTGAACCTAAACAACCTAAATTACCTAAATTGAAAAAGGCTAAACTACCCAAAGAGCCTAAACCTCCTAAACCACCAAAAGTTGTTAAGGTGAAAGAACCGAAAGATAAAATTGGCTCACTAATTGTTCCTAAAAATTTTAATCCAAAGAGCATAAATTGGAGCCATTCGTTTGAGTTTTTATATAGCGATTTTAATAATTTCTCACAAGAACCAATTCAAGTTGCAGACGAACAAAAATTGCCTAACTTGTATAAACCTCCAAAATATGAGATATTCACCAAATACTGCATAGACTATGATATTAATTTATGTCAGAAGCTAGACCAATTGTTTTATGAATTTTCAATTCAGGTGTTGAAACGATTCAACGACACTACAGCAGACCCCCAATTATATCTTCATGAACTTGAATACCAGTATATATTGAAAAATATCAACAATTTTAAGTATGAAAAACTTCCCTTGGTGAAGCTAAATCACAAAGAGTCATTGATTGCAACTGGCGATAGTGCAATTATTGGGAAAGTTACGTATCCTTTAACCTACATGAACAATTTAAAACGATTGATAGTATTTGAAGATCCAGAATCTTATCTTGATAAAATTGGTCCTATTATTCCAGCTTCCAACATCCCGAAAAGACTTGAGTTTTTGAACCAAGTTATCACAGATGGCGTTGATTTATATCATTATTGTTATTTGGATAGATCAAAAGATAATTCATCATCACAGACTTCAGTTCCGTTTGAAGAAACAGAAAACCAAATACATCCAACAATGAAGTCTGACACCACATCCAATGAAGTTATCATACACGACCCTACCGACAACAACGAGTCTCATTCTAATAGTTCTGTTCCAACTGATTATTCTTCTATGAGTAATGTAGATTTGATAAAACTACACAATGATGTCAAACAAGCCATCAGAGTTGATACAGGTAACTTACGCAAACATCTTTCTATGAAAGATTATTTGAAGCTGGTATCCCATTTGCTTTTCCCAAATTTAAATATAGATCAAAGAAGAAGCCGTGCTTCATGTCATAATTTTTGTTTGGCGTACAACAAAATATTTGCCACTTTCAGAATATACAACTTTGAAATTTTTTTAAATGTTTGCGATTCGTTTTTCAGTCAAAGTCAATTCTTTAAGCTTGATTCATTTATGTATATGATGGAGTTGAAAGAGTATATGAAAAAACATCATAAACCTTCAGAATTGAAAATGGTTTACGGCTTTAAGAAAAAACCCCTACCATCACCGTCACCACTACAATTGGTTAAACCTGTCAATTAGCTAGATTTGCCAGGATTGAACATTTATGAGCTAGGTGACTATCTTGTTGCTCAAATTGTTTAACATTTTACTCGATCTGGAAAGGACTATGAAAACATATAAAAACAAAGCAATTAACAAGAATTTTACAAATAAAGACATAGAAAAGAATTAAAGGACAAATTAATAATAAAACATTCGATTATATAAAAATACAGTAAACCAAAGACTAAAAAAAAAAGCACAAAAAAACGAAAACCTTGTAAATAACAAAACCCATGACTGCAATTAATGAAAAGATATTTCCGAAAGTTAACCATCAAACAACCAATATGTCTTCCTCCTTCAAGATACTCTCAATCTCTAGTACAAGTCTCTTGAAACTCTTTGAAGAACCTTTTAAATTGATCAAGATCAATTTCGATAACACCTCTTTGGATTTATTCTCACTGTTTTCAATATTGACAATTTGACAACCAAACTTACAAGATTTCAAACCCAAAGCGTTTTTTTTCGAAATAGTTGCGATCAATTTGTTTGAAGGCTTATCGATTTGTAGATCAGTTATTCCATGCTGTTTCCAACTGACCAGCAAGGATTTCAATGCTTCGAAGAACTCTTTATCAGAAAGAACAGTTTGTAACTCTTTTTTTTCTAGAGCTTGATTTGGCCCGGCATTCGAACTACTACTACTACTACCTGAGAATAGCCTCAAAAATGCTTGTCCCAAAGACACTTTTCTTTTAGATTCCTCTTCGTTGTTATTATTTGAAACGGTTGTCTCTTGTTGTTTTTTACCAAATGAAAGTTTTCTGAAAAATGAATTAGATCTCTTATTGCTTTCATTAGCTTTTCTCTTTTCGGTAGCTTCATCAATCTCACCTAATGGTTTACGCTGTTTTTTAACAGCAATCTCATTAGATTTTTCCTTTTTATCTGCAACTTCATCATTGCTACTTGGAGGGAGTGGAGCATTTCTTGTTGGTGACAACTGATTTTCATTATAAGCTTTCTCTGAGTTGTTAGCTTGTGGATCATGAGGCAGTGATATTTTTTCATTATCCAGATATATATCAAATTGACTTTGTTGAGATTTTCTCTTTTGTTCTTCTTTAATTGGGGAGCCTGGAATTTCAGGTAGTTTCAAGTTCTTTTGAATGGAACCATGTGAGATCAAGGTATCTTTGGATTCTTTGAATTTCAAAGTTGGAATACCAATGTCACCATTGAATAAAAGAGATTGAGACCCAGAAGCATTTTTGTTATGATTATTGACAAAGACCAGTTCATCGTCAATGTCTTTTGAATCTTGATTCGATTGCAGTTTTCCATCTTCAGATTTTGCTGAATTTTCGTTTTTCAACAAAGCATTCAAATTGGTTGAAGACTCTTTAGTTGAGTACATTGAAAGAACACTTAATCTCTTATTTCCATTAGAGAAACGTTTTGATAATCTAGTCACTTGAGGAACTTTGACATCTGCTAATGCGGTCACTTTATCATCAGTCTCACAACTATCTTCAATAATTGCAGATTTAGTCTTATTGGAATATGATGCTCTTTTGTATGTACCCAGATTCAATCCACTAAATTGAGAATCAAAAATGTGAGCTTTTTTCATTTCAGAAACAAATTCTCTGGTGACTGTACCAGCAATAGATTGATCATCGTCATTGTCGTTATCAATAAGTGTTGAAGCTGACCCATCAACCAAATATTGCTCACTTTTCTGATTTTGTTCAGTTTCGTTCAACAGTTCAGTTGCTCCTACAGAGATTCTTTTTTGGTACTGTTCGTAAGCTTTATATCTTGGATCTAATTTTGAGACAGGCTTTGGTGGAGGAGTCAACAAAGGTAGTTCTTTTTTCGTTGGTGAAGACACGTATCTTTTAGAGACATTTTGCAAGTCATTAGCATTTAAAATCCTTGAAATTCTGTCAATTGGATTAGAACTTGCCCTTTTTTTGGTTGGAGAAGGATTTTCACCACTCATGAGAGCAGCATATGTCGACTGTCTTTTCATTGCATTTATCACAGATTGTCTCTTACCATTGGATTTTGATTTCACTTTTGGTTTAGTAGGACTAATTGAAACACGCTTACTAACTCTTTTAGTTGCGGGAGAATTATTATCTGAATTCAATAATAATGCAGTTAATGTAGCCATTGAATCTGAAACTACTAGACTGTTGGAATTTGTATTGGTTTTATCATTATTATTGTCATCTCCATTACCAGAATTAAATAGCATATCACAAAGTTTTGCAAAATCTGCAGAAGTTCTTTTACCATAACTATCTACATCTTTTGAACTTTTTTCATCTAAAGATGCCAACTTTGCGTAAGTCGATAATAATTTTGATGTAACTGAGTTTCTTTTCATCTTCACATTCGACCTTCTCTTTGAAGAGTTTTTATCTGATATAATTGACAATCTTTTATCCGATAGATCATTTGAACTCATCAACATTGAATTTCTTTTTGAATTTGGCAAAAATGGGTTTGAGTTGGAGTTGGACATTGACATTGATAATCTATTCAAAGTTGTGTTTGAAGAAAATATATCATTTTTATTCGAAGAAGATTGCATACCTTTCTTATGTTGAATCAATTCTTGATAAGCATCTGCATTAGTGACTGGTGGAGCATCTGTAATATCAAACAAATCCTTATTATTATTTTTTGATTGAACTGTTCCATTCTTAGGTAGTTGAAATGAAGTTGGTCTTTTATGAGAACTGCTAACGCTAAAAGTCATTGAAGATCTTTTCTTTTTAGGGGTACTCAATGAGCTTGAGTTTGGAGTGACTCTAGATATAACTGAAGATTGTCTAACTAATTCTGACGCTTGATTTGACGAAGAATTGTTATGATCATGTCTATATCTTAAAAGTAATAAGTAAAAAGTTTTCTCGGAATTTGATTCTGGGCTCAGAAGAGCTTTAATTATTGATTCTGAATCTCTACCATGCCATAAAATTGTCAAGTTTTCCAATATTTGTTTATCAATTTCTTGTCTTGAGTTAACAGGCTTTGTAGCGGAATTTGGTGATGGTAAATTATTGTAATCTTCAAGATCTTGCTTATTGAAAGGATATTTTCTAACAAAAGGATGATTCAAAATATCTCTAGTTTTAATTCTTTTTGTTGGATCAACAGTTAACATTTTATCGATTAAATCTTTAGCTTCAACGGATAAATTTTCCACAATTTCATATTGACCTTTTTGAACTTTTAAAAGTAAATCTCTAATGTTTTCATCATCAAATGGTAATCTACCAGTTAATAAAGCAAATAAAATGATACCACAAGACCAAACGTCTGATTCAGCACCATGATATTGTAAACCACTAACAATTTCAGGAGATGCATAATGTGGAGAACCACATGAGGTTTCAAGTAATTTTTCATTTGATTCTAAAGCAGCCATACCGAAATCTGCAATTTTGATATTGTATTGTTTATCCAAAAGTAAATTTTCAGGTTTCAAATCACGATGACAAATACCTAAACTATGACAGTAAGAGATACCCAATATTATCTGTTTGAAAAATTCAACTGCAGTTTCTTCTGGTAATGGACCTGATTCAACCAATAAATCAAATAATTCACCACCTTCAACATACTCTAAGACTAAATACAAAGCTTGATCAGTCTCCCAAACATCGTATAGTCGCAAGACATTTTTATGGTTTAATAGTTTCATGATAATAATTTCTCTCTCTATACCGTAACTCAAGCCAGCTTCATCACAAGCTTTTAAATCTTCATCTGTTGAGCCACCATTTTCAGCGCTTAGCAAAGCTTTTGAGACTACTTTAACAGCAGCTTTTTGATTTGTATTGACATTTGTAGCTAATAAGACACGACCAGTGGCACCTTTCCCTAAAGTTTTACCTAACCTCCATGGCCCAACTTTGACTGGATTTTTAGTACTTGACTGAGATGAGTTTTTAGAATGACTATGACTATTATTTGATATACCTAGCCCCAATGCTGATGAGGATACAAATGAAGACACATGCGAATCTTGTCTTGAATGATGTGCCATCTTGTTGCTTTCTGCTTTGCTTTTATGTTGAGTTGAAACTTATAATCAGGTTTATTATAATGTGGAATTGAAACGATTGACTAGTTTGATTGAGGATAGTTTTGATAGTTAAAGGAGTGACAGTATTGGTAAATAAGTTGGAAAAACACAATTAATTCTATAAGTTATTAACGAGTTTGGTTTTTACTCTTATTCATTCAATTGGACAATTATTTTCTTCAGTACAGCTTAGCTTTCTTTCAACGTGACTGAGTGAGCTTTTCAGTTGTACAGTATGTCAGTCAATTCACAACAACTAAAAGTGACTGATCAACTAAAGAGTAAGAGTAGAAATTGCAAAAAAAACAAGAAACTGAATAGTTTGAAAGAAAGTAAATGAACAAAACAGAATAGAAAAAAGTAATTGAGTTACCTAGAAAGACACCAAATTTTACAAAAAAGTTCAAATAGTGGTAGAATCTGTCTAACAAAACACGAAATTGAGTTAAACTGAAATTCAAATTAAACACGAATTTGAAATTTTATTAACCACATAGGGAATCATGCATAACAGAGACAGATAACATACATAAAATATTGCACCGAGTTGTCTTTACTACTCAACCGCTAATGCTAATGTGAATGTAATGTTCATTTGCATTTGAATTTAATTAACAAACAAATAAACAATAGACATTTACCCCCAAAACAGTAAAGTAACGGTTAAAAATGTTGATGGTTATTTTGTTGGTATCTCCTGTAAGATTAAATTCAGACCCAAGACGCTTTGTTCCTAATGGTTTAAGTAATAAAAAGTAATATGACGAGAACAATAGATTTATTCATGTCGGAAAGAGTAATTACATGTCTTTGTTTATTTTAAAGGGGGTCATTTGGCGTTTTGGAGTATAAAATTTTGGCGTTTTTGCCTTTTTGGGAAACTGTTTAGAACAGACGCGTTTTTTGTTGTTTTTCCACATGTGGCTGTGCAAGATGTAGATAAATTATTTGTTTGTGGCTAGTGTTTTTTTGAAAAAGTGGCTAGAGACAAAAACAACATCCGTGCACCTGCTGTTACTCAGCCGAAGGCAATCTTGGGCTTGGGCTTTACAAGACTACTAAAGCACATACAACTATGTATTGACACAGTAGGTGACTTTATTAATAAGAAAAAAAGACCGAAAACGAAGACAAATAAAAATAGATCATAAAGTAAAAGTTGAGAAAAAAAAGAAGATAACAAAAAAAAAAAAAACAATGGCGAAAGAGACTTTTAAAAATGATGATGAAACTGAGAGCTAGGGAGCACATAAAAAATCGCAAAGCTAATCTAATTATGAAGGGATGGGAATTTTGTAAGATATTAAAACAGGAGTAGAAAGTAAAATCAACTAATGATACAATCCTTCTATGTCTTTGAATTGCAATAACAAAGACGAGGGAGAAACCAAGAAAAAAAGATAAAACAAAAACAAAAAACAGTCGAAATCGAACTTGAAATTGTAGTGCAAAAACCACTCATATGTAACTAAAAGAACGTCTAGCAAAACGTTCAATTATCTTTGTGGGCGAATGCAATAAATCATTCTGCAACTACCCTTTCAACATTCGACTAAAGAATAGTTTTCAGTCATTATTAAACCATTTTGGCACGCTCTTTTTCTCTTCTTTCTAATCACACTTTGCTGTAACTAATTAGATCCACCAATTTGTTCTCTATGAGCCTCAATAACATCACCTTCATCCATGTCTAACATATCTGGAGTATCGTCATCATGGATTCTTTCACCTTCGTAAAGAAATCTTAAACTGGTCTTACCTTGTCTCTTACAGAAAGCATCCATTAATCTTTTTAAAGGTGTTGATCTTTTAATTTTGAAAAACACTTCAGCTGTACCATCAGAGACTTTCAAATTGATATGAGCTTCAGACTTAGTTTCTGGCTTAGGAGAGGTATCTTCAGACATGACTTTGATAAAATTTGAAAATGGTTGCAATCAAAATACGAGATTCATTTGTTAGTAAAAACATCCCTCAAGTTTGTGTAATTTTGCAAGATACTGATAGAAAAAAAAGCTTCTATGGACTCAAAACAATCGGTTTTAAAAACTATGTTTAGTTTTTTCATCTCAAGTTACAATCTATCCTGAAAAATACTTACTTATAAACTAACAATATATCCACTGTTTGGTGTACTGCGAAACGATTCTATTTATGCTTGAAATTGGGCACTAAACTTTCTACACCTAAACTCTACTTTAACATTAACGATAATAATTTATTTGTAAAACTAATAACAATCTTTGTCACTTTGTTTCACTTCGCCTTTAAGCAAAGCGAAAAAAGACGTGAGAAAAAAAAAACATACACAAATGAAATCATCAAGACCAAAGTATTACGTAAGTGCTTACGCGATAGTTTATAATCTATATTATGTAGTAAATCAATGCTATAGAGAGTAAGTACGTGCCATTAGTATCATGCTACTAGACCACTTCTAATCACTTATAAAGGTAATATGGAATCACCGTTTTTACCGTTGCTTGATTTACTACCATTACCACCATTACCAGCGCTTTGCAACACCAACAAGTGTTCCTCGAACAAAGTCAAATCTGAGTCTTTGTTTGAAACTGAGTTGAAAAATTGTTTGTAGATTGAACTTGAAACGGCTAAACCTAGTACGGAACCACAAAAGATATCAATAAAGTCGTGTCTGTAATCTTGAGTACGAGAAATTGCAACATGGAGACACAGCAAGATAGGAGCCAGTATAACTAATTTCAAAACTGTGAATTTTTGAGCCTGGAACAATCTGAATTGGCCAATTATCCATAGCGTGAGATAAGTCATACCACACCAAATAAAGGATGAGTGTCCTGAGGGACACGATTTAAAACCATCCAGTAGTAAAAATTCACCTAGAGGAGCAGTACAAATTTCAATACCGTAGTTTCCAAATTCGCTCAATTCGCTGAATGGAGGTCTACATCTATCTAAAAAATCTGGTCTATGTTTACCAATTCTAAGTTTCAAAAATTCTGTTAAAAAAGCATTGAGACTTATAGATAAACAAAAACCGGCATTTGTAATATTAAACAGATGAAACAATTTCAATTTGTCACTTTTTGTAGAATTAGTGAGATATTTTATTATTATAATTGTATTCATGATTATCAATGGTAAGAAAACAGACAATAAAGCAAGCTGAAAGCTATCATATTGTTCTTTAACTGCAAATGGATGATTGATAGCACTATTGAATGGTGAAAACTCTCTCTTATATGGCGTAACATTTAGCTCCATGTACGATGATATTGAGAAAATTGCAAACGCTGAACACCATATCAAGATGTATTTGCCGAGATATGCTTCATACCTCGATGAAAGGTTAAGTGCTGTTCTGAATGACATTGTATGGTTGGTTCACAATTTCAACAATGCAATTGCAAGCTATCAATGGATTGTAACCACAAAAATACACAGTGTATTAAATGATGCTTATCGACAAATTTCACTCAAATGAATACGTATATATGTATGTACAGGAAATAGCGCCGCGAAAACGTGAATCAAATTATAATACTCATGAAATTAAAGTATGTAAAAAAATGGTAAAAGAGAATAAACAATAATGCGCAAAAACAACCCGAAACGAATCTATGAAAAACACAGAATGAAATAAAAGTAGAAAAGTAGACAAGAAAAAAGGAAATACTCGTAATAATAAAACAGTATCAATGAAAAAAAAGAGGAATAAAAACAACTTAAAACGCACACAGACACACACACACAAAAACTCGTAATATAAGTAAACAGAATTATTTTCAATGCAAACTGCACAATTATAACAAAAAGTCCCAGAATTTACCCATTCTAGTCTGAGGTGGTTCCTCGTCCCAAACCTCAGCATCGATTTTTCTAGCTTCAGTATCAATATCGACATCTTGTAACTTAATAAACCATCTATCCTTTCTGTAAATTGTTAATTGAGAACCAATCCATAAAACAAAGAATAAAATAACTGAAATATAGTAAGCAAAGAAATCTGAGGCATTGAAATCGAAAAACACTGAGTAACCTTGAATAAAAGCAATAATAGTTAAAGCAATGAAAGCGTACCAAGCGTAAAATGGCATAAATAAAGCTTTGAAAGGTAATGTATCTCTTGAAATTAATCTTGATTTTAACACATGCATGAATCTAATATGAGCAGCACTAATGAAAATCCATGAAATTAAACCTGAAACTGCTGAAATATTTAATAACCAGTTGAAAACAGTGGTACCATTATTTGAAACGTTTAAAAATGCGAGCAAACCAAACAATGAAGTGAAAATGACACCAACATAAGGAATACCGTAACTTGTGGTATAACCAAAACATTTTGGAGCGGTTTCACCAGCCATTGAAAACAAGACTCTTGAACCAATATAAACATTTGAATTACCAGCTGAGATGATGGTGAATAACATAACAACGTTGAAAATATCTGGTAAGACAGGAGTACCTGAATTTTTGATAGCAATTAAGAATGGAGATTTTGAAATGAAACTAACGTCTGAAGACAATGCAGGATCATTATATGGAACTAATAAACCAATGAAGAATAGTGTCAAGATGTAGAAAACCAGAATACGGAAGATAACTTTATTAATAGCTTTTGGGACAGATTTTCTTGGATTTGCAGATTCACCAGCAGAAACACCAGTTAATTCAACACCTTGATAAGTGAAAGCGGCATTAATCAATGAAGATAAGAAACCTAAGAATCTATCAGTATTTGTATTTGAAACTAAACCTGCACCAGCACCCCATGGACCTGGATGTCTCCAGTATCTAAAACCAACAGGACCGGTTTTACCAGCACCACAAACCATACATAATGCGTAAATGATAAATCCAATAATAGCTATAACTTTAACAAAAGCGATCCAAAATTCAATTTCACCGTAAAAATGAACAGGAATAAAATTTGCAGCTGTTAAGATAAAGTAAAAAATTAAGATCCAAGCCCAATTTGGAACAGCAAATGTCCAATATTCTATAACTTGAGCCACGGCGAACAATTCAATTGCAAATGTCATTGCCCAAGAGAACCAATAACACCAATTTGTTGAAAATCCAATTGCTCTTGAAATATATTTTGTATTAAAAGTACAGAATGAACCAGCCACTGGAGTATGAGTAGCCAATTCACCTAAGGATTGAGTCACTGAGAATGCTAAAGTTGCAAAAAACAAATAAGCAATCAAAGTGTTAACAGGACCTGAAATTTGTAAAGGGGTTGAAGTACCAATGAACAAACCAGTACCAATTGTACCACCAATGGCGATCATTGACACTTGACGAGATTTTAAACCTCTTTTAACTTTACCCTCTTTGACTTCACCTTGAATAAATTCGTCATTTGAAGACAGAATCTCTTTTGAGTTGATGTAATCTGAATCGTTTTCAGATTTGAGACTCATTGTGGAAAGACTTTATTGTAGTTTAATGAGAAAGATACAGAAAGAAACTTGAATAAAAGTTAAACTATTTTATTAGAAGTTATCAAGTAAAACTGAAATAACAAAATGAGAAAAAACACTTTAATATATATAAAAGATAAAAGGCATGGAAATCAAAGTCAAGTCGATAAGTATGATTCATAGTTTCATGACTTGAATTGAAAAAGAAAGAGAAAAGAAGCGTCAAAGAGAATTTACAATTAAAATCACAAGACGATAAAAACTGATTAGGAAACAGGTGACCACATCTACAAGACATAAATGGCTTTACGGCTCAGATTTAGCGTTAAATTTGCTTGTAGTTGTTTCTTTTTCCTGTGTATGCTAAGAAGAGGAACAACTCTCGTTTCTTTTTTCTTAGGTGTTGTATTGGTTACTCCATAAAAAACGTTTCTTTTTCTGGTGGGGCATTGCGAAAAAATTTTTCTCATAAGTCAATTTCGTAAGGCACTTTGCAAATTTATAAAGTAATTGTACAGTTAATAACTCAATGTTACTCAATTGAGCAAGTAAGTTTTACAGGAGCCAAATCACTCTAATGAAAGGTGAAAAGAGACGAATTTCAAGGAACGATTTTTTTGCCAAAGAGCATGCAGATATGGTTATGGAGATAAACTGATAAGACTTAATATTGAATTAAAAGTGAATTAAAGATCTTTTAACAAACAAGCCAAAAAACCAAGGTTTTAAGCATGTCAAATTGAACGATTTTCAAGAAATTGACAAAATTTGCAAAAAATGACCGTTAAAGTTGATGAAATGCCAGCACTTGACTTTAGTGGACTAGTTTTGCAAAAATTGAATATTTCTAAAATTCAACGTTAGGCATCAAAAACTAGAAAACAATAGGATGAACAATTAAAACAATAAGAAGGAAAAAAAGCGCCGCAATACTTATTTATTGTGTTTTTTTCCGTCTTTGTTTGACAGTTTTGTTGCCGTGTGCTGCGATGAGACGGATGGAAGCGATGCTGGAGTTGTTAGCGAGGACAAAGTTCAAATAACGGTGTTGGGTTCTGTTTAAAAGTGGAGGCCAAAAGAGAGTGGTAAAGGTATCGGACATCTGCTTGTAGTAAGATATCCGATTGCAACTCACTCGCACCTACAAGGAATCCGTCGTACCTTGCATGTTGCGTAAATAGTGGCTAATTATGTTTTGGTTTTAATGCGCCACATCTAGTCTATAAAGTAAATGATGAAGTGAGTCAGAGGTGGGTCAAAGTGGTTGATATAATTTTGTTACGTGGGCAACCGTATAAATTAAGATTGAGGAGATTGAAGTATGTTTGGCGCTCAAGACTACTTTCCATAGTTTAAAGTAACTTGCCTTTGCTAAGTTACCATGTAACGCATTAACTGCTAAACATGACCGGTATGGCGAATGCACATTTAAAGCGACAGAATTTTAAGTTTGCACAGCCCAGGTCACTGTGTTACCTAATATATTAGATAAGTGGTGGGTTAGGTAATAAGAAAACAGTAGGTACCGAGACCAGCAACTGGATCACCGTTTGGATTGCATATGATGAAGAAAGTATCTACAATTATACGTAAAAGCTATATATTCCCAATTGCTTGCTAAACAATTCAGAAACAGAGCCTAGTTCGGTGACAATATGAGTATGAACAAGATCAGCAAGCTGTACTACAGAGCGGTTTCCGATATAAGAATCCAACTAGTTAGAAATTATTCGAAAAAGAGTACAAATGGTAGTAGTATACCTGCAAGCAATTCAGAACCAACGTTAACCGAAGATGACAAAAAGAGAGTTGAGAGTTTCCATCAACGATTGAGTTCAAATCCAGATTCTATTTCAAAATTTTTCAAAATTTCCTTTGCCAGATCATCAGGTGCAGGTGGACAGCACGTCAATACAACCGATTCTAAAGCTATAATACGGCTAAGTAAACAAGATTGGCTTAAAGCTAGGGGTTCTTGGATTGATGAGCTTGTACATGATCAAATAATGAGAAATTATAGAGACGTGAATTTGAAAAATAGTAGAAAAAAATTTCCATATTTCACGGGACATGGAGATATTGTGATATCAAGTGAACAAACAAGATACAGAGATGTTAATTTAAAAGACTGTTTTGATAAATTCATCAGGAGTTTAGCGTTATCTAGTGAGTTTAAAAAAGTTAAAACAGATGAAGCATTTGTCAAGAAATGGGAAAATTTAAAGAAAGTTGAAAATGAAAACAGGCTCAAAGACAAGAAATTTCGAAAGTTGAAGAAACAATCAAAAAAGATCAACATGTCTGACTACTGATTATGTGCAAGTGTAATGATTCATCAGAGAAATGACAACAAACATGATTCAATTAATGGGCTACAGGTTACAAAAGACAAAAGGGGAGATATACGCCATGATACATTAAACTAAATACAACACATAAATTACACTTTAACTTTACTCCATAAATCCTGTAAACCAATTATACTTGTAACCACACCAGAAGCACCAATTAGTCCATCATTGAAATTAACCAATTTCAAACCGTTAAGAGCAATTAAACAATCAAGTGCGTTTTTTAATAAATCCTTCTTGTTGAAATTAATTAATAAAATTTCGTTCTTTAATAAAGTTTCTTCATTTGATAAATTGAATTTTTCATCTAAAGGATCTTTATTTTCATTTGATTTCAAATTTGAGACAAACTGTTTCTTTTTCAAACTTGAAATTTTCAATTGTCTCAAGTTATTCAAAATTGCAGAAACTAAACTTAATAACCAAAATGAGTAACACAAAGTGTCAATTTTAGAGTACACAACTCCACCATTTTTACGGGTAAGCAATCCAAGCAATTTCAACCATTGAATTGAATCAAATGTGAAATATAATGAAAAGTTGAACTCTTTTAAAATGTTTGTAAGTTTCAAGAATTTATCACTTGCTAATTCGTCATCCATCAAAATTGAAACTTTTTTCAAGTGATTTAAAGGTTTTAAACATCTCAATGGTTTTCTACTCAATGTTAGCAAAAATTGTATTCTTTTAGCCAATTGGTAAAAATTTATATTGTGATTGAATTTTAAAAAATAAAATGAAACTAGTCTTGTAAGATATTGTAAAAATCTAAGTAATTTTTCACGACCGCTGTTTGTTTCGAGAAAGTTGATCAACTTTGTGAGAGTTGGATGAAATGTTAGCGAGTTTAAAACCATGGTGGATGTGTAAAAAGTGAATTGAAAGATAAGATGAATATCAACACCTAAAAACAAAAAAACAGTAGAAAAAAGTTGAACAAATACGTAGTAACTACACTAATAGCTTGAGTTATGCGCAGTTAACTCGATACAAAGAAATCAAAATTACAGTAATTGTAGATGTAACTGTTTGTACGGGGAAAAAGAAAAATAGCAAAGTATTTATATAAATCCCAAACTACCGATAATAATCTGTAGTTACAAGGGGTTAGAAGCAATAAATAGCCTACTAGATAAACAAAAAGACTCCTCCTACAAGGCAGTGTAGCAGCGTAATAAGTGGAAAAGAAAAACACGAGAGGTTTATTAAATACTACTCGAAATGTGCACCACCACCAAGAGGTAAATTAACCCGCACTTTGAGCATAGTGGAGGTGGTTATTATTATTAACCTGTGAATGTGATTTCTGATAGGTTGAGAGAGTGTGTGTGTGTGTGTGTGTGGAAGATAAGTCACTATTAAGCAAAGGAAATTGTGTACAATTTGATGTAGAGTACACTATTCGTACGGTATGATCAATAAAAGTGTAGTGTCAGATAGCATTAGTACACGCTGCATCCATCAATGTACAATTTCAGTTTTATCGCGTAGCCACCACCACTACCACCAGGCAGGCTGACTGGCTTGGGGCCCTATTTTTTGCTGCTATTCACTACTACCTCACAGATGATTTATCAGTCTCTCCAACTTGCCTAATTAGGCATCTCATTGCGGGAGGGTGAGCAAAAAACACAGGAGATTCTATTCAAGAAGAGCTGCCCACTGGGCGGCGTACTTTACTCGTTCTCTTTCTCGTTTTATTCAATACGGGAAAAGTTTCCCCACTTTTCCGTGTGTTGTGTGTAAGTTTATGTCTGACATAATGGCTTACGCAACAATTTAGTCTATGAGGCAGTGTAGCAAAAATTGAATTTTTGTTTGCAGTACAACACACCTCTACATCTGGTATTATGTAAGAAGAATTTCTTGTAAATCAAGGCAGTGTATTATGAATATTACATAATGCAAGGGATGACCGATACAATAAGGTGAAATGAGTGATCGAGACGATCGAGGCACACTTCAATCAGGTCAAGTCACATCAGACTTGTAAAGCGATGTGATGTAAATGCTAGATTTCGTTATCTGGCTATTTAAGCGTTTTATTATGTGAATTAGCTATACATACTTACTTTCTATTCACAATACAACAATCTCATTTGATAGTTGACAACTCTATTAGCAACGCACGATACACTTCAAATATGTCAAATACATTATCTGTTGAACAGCCACAAGAGCAAGAGCAAGTTGAGCAACCATTTATTTCGTATCCAATTGTTTCAATAACATATTGTGTGAAATGCAAATGGATGTTGAGAGCATCATGGTACCAACAAGAAATACTTCAAACTTTTTCTTCTAAACCATTAGTTTTGGAAAATAATGAAGAAACATTAGCAATAAATTCAGTTATATTAAATCCATGTTTAGTTCCAGGAACTTTTAAAATTGCATTAAAAAAAGATGAATTTTCGGATTGGTTTGTTATTTGGGATCGTAAATTGAATAATGGATTCCCAGATTCTAAAAATTTAAAACAATTGATCAAGAATCAATTATTCCCTGATTTGAATCTAAACCACATTGACAAACCATTAACCAATAATGGTAATTTAATCAGTAGTACTATTAGCAATAGTACTCATAATAATAGTATTCCACCACCTACTGAGCACAAGTCAATCGATATGATTAATAGAACTCTAACAGATGAGTGCTTGGAGTCTACAAAAACCTGGGAAGGTTGACTAGCACAAGCAAGAATTTGAGAAAATAGTAATCAATAAATGTATAATTATTCAACAAGTAGTCATAGTTGGTTTCATAATTATCACCACCAATAGGTGAGTATTCGTCGGTTCTCATTACGAAAAAATCGGTTGGTAGCTCTGAAATCAAACTGAGAAAGTACGATAAAGTCACAAAAACAGCCAAGATTATCAGGATTCTAGCAATTTTAAAATTTTTGCGTCTGGTTTTCCCTAGTTGGTTTTTAGCTGGGGTTATGTTGAACTGCTCGTTTAATTTTGAAATTGTACTTGTCTGAGAATCAATCAGACTTGACAATTTTTTAAGTTTCTCATTGTGTATGATTTTATAGTTTTTATCTAATATCTCAATCAAATTTAATTTTAAACCACTGTTTAATTTCAAATCGTCATTATCAATATAAAAGTCTCGCAGTTTACCCAAGTTTGAACTTAGCTTTTCAGTTGGAATTTGTTCAAATTTGTGCAGAGTAACAGTGTACGAACTCTTATTAACGTACAACAATTGATTAAACTCGATATTAAACAGTTTTTCAAACAATTTTTTAAACTTAAACTTGTTGACATGTAATTCATCCAAATATTCAATTACAAAATCAACAAGAAACTCAAAGTTTTCAGCAGAAAGTAAGCTTGCATTCACTTCAGTTTCAATTTCATTTATTAGCTGAATTGTGAGAATTATTGGTATCTCGTTCGAGTAATGCAATCTTTTCCAACATTTATCAAGTACTTCGTCTAATGTGTAGCTCATTGCAAGTTGAGACTCTATACTTGACATAAATTTAAATTACATACATCTGAATTAGATTGATGTATACATACACGTATGTTTATAAAACAACACATACAGATCTACGTACAGTAGAATCCACCTCACATCTAGTTTCACATTTCACGCGTTAAAATTCAATTCTCACCCCCGGTCAATTTCAGCCTCTGTTTGAAATCGATAACCGCATCAAAACACACCAAGTCGTTTGTAGTCTCCCAGTTTTTAATCTCTAGCACTTTATCGTTTTTCACTTTTTCATTTTTACAAATAATCAGTATCAAGTCTTTATACAAACATTCAACATTTTCAGAATTACAAATCAGCTTAATAGCGTAAATTGATCCTGGAATTGAGCCTTGGTGAGTTGTACCAAATGTCAATTTGTGATTAAATCCGCCCAATTTTGTCAGTCTTTGCATTGATATTAAATTTTTAGATATCAAGACACCCATTTCATTTTCAAATTTTAAATTTGGGTCGTCCGTGGGTATAAATTGATTATTTGTAAAATATTTTATAATCTTTGTCTGATCTTCAAGGTTGACTTTGTAAAAAGTCCAGTAGATTGATTTACGTATTTTAAAATTTAAATTAAACTTCAAATTGGTGTCAATTACCATTTGCTGTAAAATGTTTATCTCTGTACTAGGATTCAAGTAAGAGTAATGATCGGGTATTTGAAACTTGAAAAGGTTTAAATTATCACTCAAAGCGATCTCGTTTAAAAATGCTTCGTTATTCGAATATATTGAAATCTCACTTAGATTCTTAAACTTTGTACTCAATTTGTCAATTAAATACAACATGTTTTGTTCATCTTCAACATGCTCATTTAGTAATATCAAGTCGATTCCGCTTAATTTCCAATCTACCAACTCTTTGATCAATTTGTGGAAAATTTGAAAATTACGAGGGGAGTAGATAACGACTAAGCTAGAGTCATCACTTTGTGACAATTCGATCAGCTTTACTAAATTTTCATTAAACAAGTCATTATCCACTGAATTTAAGTTATCCAATTTTAAAATAAAACTAGGATTTTTTAACCAGTTTAAATTCTCATTTTTCCTCAAAATGTCAATTGTCTCGGCATGCCACAACAACGAGTTTGGTACTGGTGTCTTGAACAATGTATTGTCAAATTTGTAAAAATGCACCGACTTGATCTTTTCATTTTCTTTGATGTCAGTCACAAATTTATCAAATGGCTTGATTATTGACTCAGTCATTCCTTCTGGTCTACACAAGTTGAAAAAATTGCTTACTAGTTATGTTGTACGGTTTAAACAACTTTCCAGAAACCCTTTAAATTTTGTTATGTAATAGATTCAATGAGCTTTTTTTTTTTCTTTCTTCCTCGCAGCTGAGAAAAATTTTCATATAAAAACAAGGAAATTTCCACTTTGCACTTGAGGTTTATCTTACACATTGGTGTAGGTTAGGAAATTACAATTTTAATCAACCATCAGATGGTCAAACACTTTCCAACGTACAACACGTTAATTATCAAGTTTTTTAATTACTACACAACACTATTATTATGATGATTTAAGTTAATGCATAGTTCAGCTGACTTTTTGATTGAAGAGAATTACTTAAATATATAGTCTTTCACCCCTATCTGACAATAAAGTGTTGTGTTGTAATTGGATCACTTGGAAATTGTCAAGCGTGGTGTACGGTTTGGGATTTGTGGGTGGTTATCTGTTGGTTATAGTATGGTGTTTTTTCTGTCGCCTCCTCTCTGTCGTTTACTGGTACTTGTCTCCCTATTCAACGTAAACACCGCATGTCACAAGATTACTGTCCAGTACTAGTAGATACAACCGATTCCCAACGAACAGAATTTTGAACAGCATGTTTGCACCGTCGGGAAGGCTACTTGTAGATCGTTGACCAAGTTGGTTGTTTTGTAAGACATGCTTCTATAGTTGGAGGCAACTCGTTATTACCTAATGAACATACTTAAACGTTCATATGTGTACATACTTTTTAATCTCATAGTACATCTATTATCTTTATATACATAATCTTACTTTTTTGTTTAGTCAAGAGGGCTTTCTGCTCCTTACTCAGGCTTTAGAGCATACATTCTAATTGGGTACAACTCCTTTGGAACACCTTTTTGCAAGTCTGTTGCAATCAACTTCCAACCTGCTTCTTTGAACAATCTTCTAAAATTCTCATCTGATCTGGTCTTACTGGAATCTTCTGCATCGAAAACATCTTCGCTTGAATTTGTATTATTTTCTTTCACAACTAACAATCCATCTTTTTGTAACGCAATTTTACAATTGTCCAACCACTTTAAAAATTCCTTGTCTGGCAAATGACCACAACACCACTGACACCAAATTAGATAATACTTAGCAGGCTCTTCTGGAATCCAGTCTTGCATCGAAATACTGTAAATTTCACCAATCTTGCCCTGCTCAGTCAAACTAGACAACTCCACCTTCATTTTTTCGACAAATGGAACAACAGGCTCTAACAAATCAACTTTGTCACACACTTTGTGCAAAAAATCTCTAGTCACTCTTCCTATACCAGCACCAAAATCCAACCCGTACTTGAGCTTTCCAGGTTCATTTGAAAATCTGCTTTTAAGTTTCCGTATAAAAGTACTCGAACCTATCACATCGGCTTTTGGAACACTTGTCGACTCTCCAAATCCACCTAGAACCCCATCAACAGTTGCCTCCACGGACGTCCAGTAATTAATCGCATCCTTGTAATTTATTAACGAATCGATATTCTCAGTTTCTTCCGTCATTTCTTTCGCTTAAAATGTAATTCCAACCAAAACAAGAAATAGAACACACATACACTAACTACTAGAGTAGCTTATTCACTTGACTCATAATGATTACATTATTATTACAACTACTTTAAATAAGCTTAATGTAAGGATTAAAGATGCTAAAATGCATATTAAACAAAGACATCTCTTTGTAAACCACAACATCCCTGCACCACACCGATTTTTAGTTCGACGTCGAATTTTTTTTCATTTTTGCATTTTCATCGTTTTTTGTCTTTTGGTGCAGTTTGAATGAATGATGGATAGATTAGATAGATAGATATATTAGATATTGATTCTTGTATAGGCTTTATAATATTCACATCCACACCACTTGAAAGTCAACTTGGCAGATTAATTATAGAAAGGTACCAACTGACCAATTTGGGTGCTTAGAATCGTTTCCATTTTTATTTATTATTCCACTTTTTCAACTTGCTTTTCCACTAATACATTGTAATCTATCCTTTGTCGTTTCTTATCTATACGCTCTTTATACAGTATTCGTCAATTCCATAGATATAATACTCCTCATATACTTCATTGTGTTAATTACTAGTTTATAAAATTTTTTGGCTCAATTAGTGGTTTCCAAATATCCCAAATACTCAATTAAGATTTTAATTTGAAAAAAATGGCTGGATTACGTTTATTGGACTTAATCAAACCTTTTGTTTCACTTTTACCAGAAGTTGAATTATACCCACAAACTGTTGATTTTGATGAAAAAGTCGTTTATACCATTGCAACTGCTGCTATTTACCTATTGTTAGGTTTACCTTTAAACAATGTTTCAGAATCAAAGATTGCTGATCCTTTCAGTTGGTTACGTTTACCATTTGCGTCCCAATCTGGTACTTTATTAGAATTTGGTTTATTACCTGTTATTACTTCTGCATTTTTATGGCAAATTTTAGCAGGTTTAAGATTAATTAAAATCAATTTTGAATCTAGAACTGATAGAGAATTATTCCAATCTTTACAAAAATTAACTTCAATCTTATTGGCATTAATTTATGCCATTTCATTAGTCTTAGCAGGTTACTTTGACCCAATTGATTCTTTTGTCAATGCAAACCAATTAGTTATTTCTCCATGGTCTAAATTAACCATTATCTCTCAATTAACAGTTTCAGGTTTAGTTGTCTCTTTAATGGTGGAAATCTTAGATAAAGGTTACGGTTTTGGTCCTGGTATTTTAACAATTTTAGCAACAAGTTCTTCCACTCAATTTGTCACTGGTTTAATAGGTTTAACTAATTTCGATTCAAATAACAATGGTAAATTTGAATCAAGCGGTGCTTTGATTCAATTGTTTAAGAATTTGAAAAATGCATCTTTTAGAACAATTGGTGATGCTATTTACAAATCTTTTACCAGAGATAACTTGACTAATTTGACTCAAATTTATTTTGCCGTTATCGCAATTGTCTTGGCTATTTATTTCAGTAACGTTAGATCCGAATTATCAATCAAATCTTCTAAAGTTAGAGCCATGTCTTCAGTCTTCCCAGTCAAATTACTTTACTGTGGTTCACTACCAATCTTGTTCACTTACACTATCTTATACAACTTGAACATTTTCGGTTTCTCATTGGTTAAATTCTTGGAAAAAAATATCAGCTCTGCCAATTCTTCAAAGTTATCTTTAGTTTCTAAAATTTTAGGTGGTTGGGAATTAAACAAATTTAACTACCATTACTATAACCTAAATTCAGGTTTATTATACTTTATTTCACCATCAAAGGATAATTCAACAAACGTTTTATTCTCCTTAATTAGACCATTCACATTCTCATTATTCATCTTTATCTCCTGTTTCCTTTTTGCTAGAAACTGGTTCAACTTATCAGGATCTTCAGGCAAAGATATTGCTAAACAATTTAAAGAACAAGACATTACTTTAGTTGGCCACAGAGATACAGGTGTTGCTAGAGAATTGAACAAGATTATTCCAACTGCATCAACTACAGGAGCTTCAATTATTGCATTGATTGTGATTTTCACTGAAGCTTTAGGCTTCTCCAAAGGTTTAGCAACTGGTTCTTTGATCGGTATGCTCAGTGCTTTAGCTGTCTTGGAACAAGTCATGACAGAATGGCAGCAAAATGGCGGTGCTGGTTCTCAGTTTGGTAGAGTTTTCACTGGCCAAGCTTGATTTGACATTGGTGTAAAGACAGAGCTGTGTCTTTTGAGAAATGTACCACTTCAAATTAGTATTTTTATTTTAGACTTTATTGTGTTTATTTTTTAGCTTTTTTTTCCAGAAAAAAAAAATCAAAAGTATGTTTAATCTCATATTCACCTTCTTATTATCATTTAAATCACAATTATAAAGCTATTACGCTATTAACCGCCAAATTGTAATTGTACAAATTAAAAATTTAAAGCGCTTAAATAATGTGATACATCCGTACACTAGTTAGTGATTTTGTCTTTGCTCAGTTATTTGTCTTAGTTGTCTATATCGGGGAATGAAAAGGATGTATACTTAAGATGTCAATTCTTTTTAATTAAACATTTTGATCTATAGGAATATACTTTGAATTCAACTTTGATCATCAAAAACTTGACTCTTCATACTTAACGCTTCTGCAAAATGGAAAAATTACCGTTTAGAAGACCAAAACAAGCTTCAATTAAATCATTAATTGTGAAAAATTCACCTGATAATGAAATTGCCAAATCAAATTGTGTGGCAGTTAGTCCACAAGATTTTGAAGATGGTTCATATATTATTTGCAATGATAGATTTGTATTCACTTGTAGAACATCGACAAAGATTATTCCGGGCTCAATTGGGCTAAGTGGTAATCAAAGATTCTGGGGTTCTTGGTCAGTTGATGATATAATTAATGTTTCAAATTACGATTTATTTGCCTCCAATGGTAAGAAAGGTGCATATTTGGGTACAATTAACATTGAGATCAATTTTTGGAATAAAAATAGAGCAAATAATTTACAATATGATCAAGACGAATTAACAGAGACTTTTGTGAACAAGTTTGAAAATCAAATTATACAGCCATCACAAATTATCTTGTTTGAATTTAAAGGTAATTACTTTGAATTGAAGATTCAATCAACTCAGGTTGTTGATCTTGGTGAAGTTTTGATGAGTGATGTTGCAACTTCAACTGATATTATGAATAAAGGTATCGTTGTCAAGCAAACAAAGATTAATTTTTTCAAAGGTTCTGACGGTTTAGTCAATTTAAAAGCTTCAAATAATAGACCAAATGCAGATGCAATAATAAGACCAGATTTTAAATTTGAAGATATGGGTATTGGTGGTTTGGATAAAGAATTTACTGCTATTTTTAGAAGAGCGTTTGCTTCAAGAATTTTCCCACCAGGTTTAATTGAAAAACTAGGTATACAACATGTTAAAGGTATGTTACTTTACGGTCCACCAGGTACTGGTAAAACGTTAATTGCCAGACAAATTGGTAAAATGTTGAATGCCAAAGAGCCAAAAATTGTTAATGGTCCTGAAATTTTATCAAAATATGTTGGTTCTTCTGAAGAAAATATTCGTGCTTTATTTAAAGATGCTGAACAAGAATATAAAGCCAAAGGTGATGCTTCATCTTTACATATCATTATATTTGATGAATTGGATTCAGTTTTCAAACAAAGAGGTTCAAGAGGTGATGGAACCGGTGTTGCCGATAATGTCGTTAATCAATTATTGGCTAAAATGGATGGTGTTGATCAATTAAACAATATTTTGGTTATTGGTATGACTAATAGAAAAGATTTAATTGATGATGCTTTATTAAGACCAGGTAGATTTGAAGTTCAAGTTGAAATACATTTGCCTGATGAAGATGGTAGAGAACAAATCTTGGAGATTAAAACTAAAAAAATGAAAGAGAATGGATCTTTAGGTAAAGATGTCGATTTACGTAAGTTGGCAAAATTAACTAAGAATTTTTCAGGTGCTGAATTGGAAGGTCTTATTAAATCTGCAACGTCTTTTGCATTGAATCAACATATTAAAATTGGTACATTGAATGAAATTACTGGTGATTTAGCTAATACAGTTTTAAATATGGATTCATTTGTGAACGCTCTAGATGAAGTTAAACCTGCTTTTGGTGTTCATGAAGAAGATTTGCATGATTGTGTTAAAGGTGGTATTTTGAAATATTCTCCAAAGATTGATAATATCATCAATAAAGTTAAAAGAGCTTTAGTTCAGACTGAAAATTCCGAAAATTTCAATTTTTCATCTTTGTTATTATACGGTCCACCTGGTTCAGGTAAAACAGCTTTGGCTTGTCATTTAGGTTTAAAATCAAAATTCCCATTTATTAGATTGATCTCGGCTGATGAAATGATTGGTATGTCTGAATCTGCTAAAGTTCAATTTATTGACAATAGTTTTAGAGATGCTTATAAATCTCCTTTGAATATTTTGATCGTTGATGATATTGAAGCTTTGATTGATTATGTTCCAATTGGTCCAAGATTTAGTCCTGTTATATTGAGAGCTCTAATGTCAAGAATGAAGAAATCTCCTCCAGAAGGTCATAGATTGATTGTGTTGGCTACTTCTTCAAATTATCAATTATTGAAAAGCTTAGATATGTTGAATGTTTTCAATGATGAAATTCCAGTTAATAATGTTATTTCTTTACAAGAACTTTATAATGTCATGGAATTGACTAAATTTGGTAAAGATTCTCAAGAACGTAAAGAGATTATTGAGAAATTGGCTTTGATTTTAGGTAAAAGTGAAATTAATTTACCAATCAAAAAAGTGTTGTTCAATATCGATACTGCTAGATTTGGTACAGATTCTGCTGATGAGTTTATTCAATTGATGGTGGAAAGCAATATTGCGTGATTGTTGATTGTTCAAATTAAAAAGATTTTAGTGCAGTTGCATTTTTTAAATAGATAACACCATGTAAGTGTGTGAGGTTTTCACAATATATTATAAAGTTATATACGGTGTTTGAAATGTAGTTGTAAATTATGATGATCGTAGGCGTAATTATATTTGTGGTTTCCTTGTCAGAAGGAAAATGAATTTATACTCAAGCTAAACTGCTCCCATTGTGCATGCAGACAATTTATTTTCCTTGTTATACTACGTATTATTGTGATGGATGGCATATATACTATATACTGCAAAAAAGTTCAGTAAGGCCAAGTTACAAATGAACACTCATAATAATACAATTTGTGTTTGATTTATAACTTTTTCAGTTTTACAAAATAAGGTAAACACTAGTAAGTTAAATTTGATAGGAAAGAAATTATAGACAAAGACTGTAAAATGAAGATATCAACAAGTAAGGACTATCAAACAATAACGACAAAAAAAAGAAGATAAACAAACAAAACATGAAAGTATGAAAAACAAGCATAGAAATGAATAAAAAATTAAAAAGAAATTAGAAAAAAAACAATTAAAAATTTGAGTAATTATAAAATCGAATTTTCAACGTTTGTTAAGAAAACTTTAACCATAACTTGTACTGACTTTTTAAATTTTTGGGAGAAAAAAAATATTGTTTGACTAGGTTTTCACTCACTAATTTTCAGCTTTTGAAACTTCTTCCTCCTTCTCAGCTTCTTGTTCAACCTCCTTTTGCTGTTCTTCTTCAGCATTCACTTCAACTTCGTTAGATGCATCAACTTCTTCTTGTTCGGCTTCCGCTTGTTCAACTTCATCGTCCACTTCGGCTTCTTCCTCTTCTTCTTCTTCTTCTTCAGCATCTTCTTCAGCATCATCATCATGATCATGTAAAGCGGCAAAAACATTTCTAGACATTGATCTTGGTTCTGCTTGAGCTGGAGCTGCTTGTTGTCTCTGTAATGAAGCTAAAGAAACAGTTGAACTTGTTCCTTTGACAGGTATAAATGCATTAGATTTGGAATTATTTCCACTATTATTATTGTTATTATTGTTATTCATCAAATTATTCTTACTATTATTTCTAACATTTAATGAAGAATTTGATTTTTTTGTATTACTAAAAGGACCCAAATTTTCACCTGATTGTCTAACACGTCCAAAATCTGAAATTTCATTTGATGATATTTTATCATTACCCCATCTTGAATTTGATCTAGATGAATTTGATCTAGAATCATTACGACGTTTCTTTTGTTCTTCTTCTAATCTTTTAGATTCAGCTTCTTGATGAATTTCACTTATTGTCTTTGGACCTTTAACTTTCTTTGGATCAATCCATTTAGCTTTTCTTAAATCGATTAAATCTAATAATCTATATTTAAGTTTACTTGAAATACCTTCTTCTTCAGTCAATGATTCAATTTTGTAAAACACAAGTTCTAAGATTTTTTTAACATTTGGATCAGATGAGACTTCCATTGTTGGACCAGCAATTGTAACTAATTGAACAAAAGTTTCAAGAGTATCATCATTTAATGATTCTGCTTTTTTAGAAAGATCTTTTAAACAATGAACAATAACATTTGCAGATAATAAGTTCAATGCAAATAATTCACCAATAAATTTAACTAAACCTAAACCTCTTCTCTTTGCAGCAGCTAAGACATAATATTCATCAGACATCATTTCAGGTTCTAATGGAGTACCATCTTCATTAGTTGGTAAATTATCACTCCAACCTTTACTATATTCGTTTTGACATCTACTCAATAATAATCTACGAACCAACTTACTAGCATCTTCACGTGATTCATTTCTAACACCATCAACAACTAAAACTTTTGGATCAATAGTTGCAGTTAATCTAGTACAGAATCTAGCATACATTGATGACCAATGAGGTTCATCACAAGCTTTAGCAAATGTAAGTTCAATAACTTGAGATAATGTTTTACAATCATCTTCCCAAATTGATTGATTAGCAATTTTCAATAATTCTTCACTAATTTCTTCAAAGAATTCCAATGTCATTTTATTCAAGAAAGATTTTGTCTTTGCAGCAACATCTTCTTCATCAAGTAAGACTGTGACACCATCTGGTGCATACACAACTTCTTTAGCTTTATTTCTTTGAGATCTTGGAACCCATCTAGTTGCAGATTTAACTAATGGTTTAACTTCAACAGGAGGTGGAGGTGGAACATCTGAACCTTGTTCACCACCTTCAATTTCATTACCATCTTGATCATATTTTCTATCATCAAAGCTTCTATCTCTTCTATCACCTTTAGGTCTTTTAGAATTTTGTCTTTGACTCTTTTCACGAGATCCACCTGGACCCATCTTCTTTCTTGAAGCACCTCTTGAACCATTTCTTGAATTATTGAAATCATTACCTCTAAAACTTGAACCTCTATTAAATGCATTAGCTGGAGAATTTTTACCAAATTGACCATTATTGAAATTATTATTATTACTGTTATTATTATTGTTGTTATTTTTATTGAATGAACGAGGATCTCTTTTCATTGGACCAGCATTAATTATAATCTTTGATGCAATTTCTTCCACAAATTTAGGATCAGCTGTGAAAAGACATGTATCTTTAAATTGGTATAAGAAAGGAGGATCGTATCTTTTCTTTTTGAAAACTGCACCACTTGGATCTGGTTTAGTGACGTTATCTGAGTAACTGAATTCAAAGATGTTTTCGATTGGTTTAGCAGCAGCCAGTCTTTCTAAGAAGAAAGTCATTGATGGAGAAGCTGGTGTAGTGGATGATTCTTCTTCTTTTAAAGGTTGTTCGTCAGTTTCGTTAGAGGTGGAAGTTGCATCGGTGACAACGGCAGGTTCGGTGCTACTAGTAGCAGCAGTTTCGGCAGGTTCTTGCTTTTCTTGTTCTGGAGCAATTGCTTCTTTGTCTTTTGTTGAAACTTCTTCTTTTGAGACATCTTCAGGTTGTGTGACAACTGGTTCTTCCTTAGCTGAAGTTGAAGCTTCAACAGGGGTTTCTGGTTCCACAGTTTTTTCAGCTTCCTTTTCTGACGCCTGGGTTTCTTCAACAAGAGGTTTCTTTTCGTCAACAATTGTAGTGACTGGTTTTTCTTGAGGTTTTTCAGCAACAGGTTCACTTTGCTTTTGCTCTATACTAGTGGATTCAGTTTTAGGAGGTGTCGTAACAGGAGCTGGAGTTGTAGAAACAGGTGCTTCAGAGGCAGCGGCAGCAGCAGCTTTAGCAGCAGCAGCAGCTTCTTTTCTTTTTAGAGCTTTAGCTAAAATAGCAGCTTTAAAATCTGCCTGTGTTGAAGATAATTTTTTCACACTTTCAGGAGGAGCAGTAGTGGTTGTAGAAGCAGTTGGAACAGCAGTAGGAACAATGGTTGCAGTTGAAGAAACTGGAGTAATATTACTAACCTGTTTTACTGGAGATTTTGATGAATCTGACACGATGGAAGCGTTAGGCAAGATTGGAGTTGTTGTTGCTGATGTTCTAGCTGATGAGATGGATGCAGATTTGCCATGACCTTTAACGAAAACCACAGGTTCACCACTTTTAGTCTTAATACTGACATTTTTCATGTATGGAGTAGGTTGTTGTGATAAAGTTGGCGAAGGTTGGATAGGGCTAGTTTGTGGGATTGGTGAATAAAATTGAGGTTGGGCATAACTGTAATATTGAGGTTGGTAAGTTGGTGGATATGCACCCCATGTTTGTTGTGGGTAGATTATCTGCTGGACAGGATGACCTGGTTGCGGAGGTAATTGAGCCTGTTGTTGCTGAGAGGTATAATTGTTATACTTTCTGTTATTTTTATTATAGTTTGGGTTGAACTTGGTTGGGTGGATATTCCCACCTGGAGGTCCATTTGTATTTGGAACGATATTGTTATTAGCAGACATGGTTGTTAAGAGTTGCAAATCTGATAAAATTCTTCTCTTTTTACTTCCAATGAATGAGTGGTTATTTTTTTCAAAAAAAAAAAAAACACTAATCTACTCTGTGATCACTGAACAGTGTTTTGTGTCTTAATCTATCAGTTAATTCTTTCTTTTAACAAAGAATGAAATTTTACTAATAAGAAATCAAACAACGACACGGAAAAGAGGGACTCAGAATGTATTGTATAGCTGAAATCCGACTATGTGTTGTTTTCTGTGTGTGGTTTTTTTTGCTTTTTCTATGTTTCAAAGGCACTTTCTGAGTATCTGAACAAACACTCTTAAGCAAGGTTGGCCAATTTGATAAACTAGATCAAATACTAATCAAATGAAATGAAAAGAAAAGAAAAGAAAAGAAAAATAAACTTAAAAATTTTGATCTGTATTCCTATTTTTCACTCGATTGAAGGGAAAACTGGGAAACTAGATTGAAATTTTTTTTCTTCTTCTTTGGTTTTGTGAAATCCAAGGAATGGGTGTGTGTAGTTTGAATGAGAATTAAAAGATCAAAGCTAGCTAACACTAGTAAGAATAATGAATTTCAATTGAACAAGTGAAATAAACACTATACTTAGTTAGTGATTGATTACCTGTTAGCTGATTGCCCGCCCATCACTAACCATCATAGCTAACAAACAAACAAACGCATTTGTCAAACAGCTCTCTTTCTTTCTTTCTCTCTTTCTCTCTTTCTCTCGTTTCGCTGTGCCTCAGCGTTTTCTCAAATTTTCCGCTTTTTTTTTTTTTTTAATTTTTTTAATTTTTTTTTTTTTTTCAGCGCAAAAAAATTTTTCAAACGGGCAAAAATTTAAGATTACGTCACGGCTTATGTCAGTGTTAAAAGGCGGTGTAAATTTGTTTGTTATAAAAAAAACAAAGCGGCTTTTTTTATTATCTAATTTATTAGATAATTAAACGGCGGTGCTATTTAAACATCATATTTATTTTATTTCGGGCGGTGTAACAATTAATTTACTTATTATCAGTTTGTTAGTGACTTACTTATGTATGAGATGAGACAGCCTAATAGTAAACTTTGTTGCGTTGATATCAGTTATGTTATAATGGTGGTAGAACAGTTTCAGTTTGTTCACTCACTCACTTACGCTTTTCTCTTGACGACCAGGTACACGAGCAGACACAGTATTAGCAACAGGAATCCGTAGACAACAACAAAGTCTCTTGGGGACTCACGTTCTAGGTGGATTTGAAGAAAAGAGAATCAGTAAATTGAATTTGATTTGCATATGTTAGTAACGAGAGGTTGTAAAGAATGATTGGTATGTGTGTGTGTCGAACAAATAATCTACATCTGTACACTTTAATACTTACGAAAGCACACTGCGGTCATTTGCTGTCGGCTCTTTTCTGAGCTGCACAGCTCAATTTCCTGCTTAACGCAGAAATCAATGTTGCACGTCTTGCAACTGTTGGAAACTCTCCGACTGGCTAGCCTTTCTTGCCTTGTATCCTGCCCAATCTCAGCCAAGTTGAATATCTTGTAATTGGCCGTGCAGTCGCATTTACAAAATGTGTCAATTGCAACAGCAAGCTGTAAAACACTCACAATCGCTAGCAGTCTACCAAATTTGAGTACCACCATTTGTTATGAGAGAATAGACACTAATAAAAAGATGTATAACCAGCAGAATATGGTGTATTGTGTATTGTGGATCAAGAACAGGTCTTGCAATCAATCACTCTCCCGTATACAAATAAATAGCACACTTCTTAATTACTTAAACGCTCACACTAACACTCTCAAAAATTAGTTTACACCCTTACACCATTTCCTTTTCTTGTCTTTCTCTTTCTTTTGCCACCGATTTTCACAACATGTCTGAAAAGAAAGCACATTAGCTTAGTTTGGGCCATTTTTCAACCTAATTGATTCTCTTGATATATCAACAATCAATTGATTTTTAAAATTATACATATATATAAACCATTGAATCCCAGTTGTTTATTTTACAGGAATTGATAAAGTAGCATCCAATTTTGTTGAAAAAGCGACATTCACTACTTCTAAGCACATACATTGATAGACAGATAGTAAAGATCATTGTATAACCATTTTAATCATCTCAGTTCAAAATCCAATATTTATAACATCACAACACAATATGGCCTCTGCAACTGTTCTTTCACATGAAAGTGGTATCAAACCATTTTTTAAACAGAAAATTCAAGATTACGAAATACAAATTACAGCAAAGACTCAAAATTTAAGAAGATTAGAAGCTCAAAGAAATGCATTAAATGCAAGAGTTAGATCTTTAAAAGATGAGCTTAAATTACTACAAGAACCTGGATCATATGTTGGTGAAGTTATTAAAGTCATGGGTAAAAAAAAAGTGTTGGTTAAAGTTCACCCAGAAGGTAAATATATCGCAAATGTTGCATCCGATATCGATATGAAAAAGATAACTCCAAGTTTAAGAGTATGCTTAAGAAGTGATAATTATGAACTACATCAAATATTACCTAATAAAGTGGATCCTTTAGTCTCTTTAATGATGGTGGAAAAAGTTCCTGATTCAACTTATGATATGGTTGGTGGTTTAGATAAACAAATTAAAGAAATTAAAGAAGTTATTGAATTACCTGTTAAACATCCTGAATTGTTTGAAAGTTTAGGTATAGCTCAACCAAAAGGTGTCATCTTGTATGGACCACCAGGTACAGGTAAAACATTATTAGCTAGAGCTGTGGCTCATCATACAGATTGTAAATTTATAAGAGTCTCAGGTTCAGAATTGGTTCAAAAATATATTGGTGAAGGTTCAAGAATGGTGAGAGAATTGTTTGTTATGGCTAGAGAACATGCCCCTTCAATTATTTTCATGGATGAAATTGATTCAATTGGTTCTTCAAGAGTGGAAAGTTCTTCAGGTGGAGGTGATTCTGAAGTTCAAAGAACAATGTTAGAATTGTTAAATCAATTAGATGGTTTTGAATCTTCAAAAGATATTAAAATTATTATGGCTACAAACAGATTAGATATCTTAGATCCAGCTTTATTAAGACCTGGTAGAATTGATAGAAAAATTGAATTTCCTCCACCAACAGTCGATGCTAGAACAGATATCTTGAAAATTCATTCAAGATCAATGAATTTAACAAGAGGTATAGATTTAATGAAAATTGCAGAAAAAATGAATGGTTGTTCAGGTGCTGAAATTAAAGGTGTTTGTACAGAAGCTGGTATGTACGCTTTAAGAGAAAGAAGAATTCACGTTACTCAAGAAGATTTCGAATTGGCTGTTGCTAAAGTTATGAACAAAAATGACGAAGGTGCCGTCTCTGTCGCTAAGTTGTTTAAGTAAATTTGTTGTTATTTACCTTTTTCTTCGCCTTTTTTATTTCCATGTAAATTAATTAATTAGTTATAATAAAATACAAATTAAAAAAAAAAAAAAATAAAAGTTGAATTAATACACTTTAAATTCTTGTTCTTCACTCACTCTACCTCACTTCTCACCGTTGTTCGGATTTTTTAACACCATTATCTTCAAGCCATTGCTTTATCTTACCAATGTTGATAAACTCATTACTGAGATCCAAATCTTTGACTTCATTAACAGCTTTGCAAATCCATTCATATTCAAACTCTAAACTTGGATCCTCATACAAAAAATCAACCATCATTTTTTTCTTCATTCTAGTCATATCCACACAAAACCAGCTTTTCTTTTCATTCAATTCAACATCTAATAACAACGGTTGTAAATCTTGCTTAACATGACTTATAATACTACTGAACCCTTTTTTGTATAAATCGTTTAATCCCGAGGATTTGCATTCTCTATTTTTGCACCATGTGTTTTTACAACCTGTATTCAATTGAAGTATGTACCTTCTTTCAATTCTTGATCTCAATTTGATTCCATTAGGATCGGCAACATTAGAATATAACGGACCAAAACACAAATTGCATAATCTTAATTTCCCACCATCACTACTATTCTTATCTTCTGCATTGATAATTGTAGTACAGTTAACATTACAACACTTTATTGGCTTGGATTTACTCACTCTTGCAAAATCATGTAGTTTCATATGAGTTTCAAAATCCCGGAGTTTAACAATTTTACCACACTTAAAACATTCACTTGTCTTGGAACTACACTGATATTCATGTTGCGTCATCATGTAAACTGAACTTTCCACGGTACTCACACCTTTAGGTAATATCAAATGGCAAAATCGACATTCATGTAATGATTGCGAGCAATTTGTAGCTTTATGAAAACAAAGCTGAACCAAATTTGCACATTCGCAATCATTACAAGCATTACATTTCATAATAATTGGCTCGTTATTATCATCACTACCATGATAATAATTCTTATGCAATGAGAATGAATATTCAGAATCACCAAAAGTTGAACAACAATGCCAATGACTATCAGGTATTTGACGAAGAAAAGTTTGACTACAACCTTTATCACATTTCACATTGTTTCGAAGACAAAAATTCTCGTGCATAAATTGAGAAGATTTCTTTATCTGAGAACCACAGTTGGAGCAAATTGTATATTCAGGATCCACTGTACTGTAATTTTGTAGATCTGACTTTGAGTTGAAATCTTCTTCCACTTTGACCACCTCTATTTCAGCACTTTTATCGGGCTCACCAATACAGATTACATACAAATCATCACTCAAAAATTCGTTAGACTTATTTATTGTAATTTCCTTGATTCCGGTGTTGAACGTCTCCCATATAAAGGAATCCTTTGAGACAAATTGATTATTGGAAATTACAAAATCACAATTAGCAGTGAACTTTAGTTGCAAATTTTTTGAAATATCATTCTTTAACCATTCTAATGGGAACCTCAATTTTTGTCCGGCCTGAACAATAATCGGCTGATTCAATTTCATTTCTAAAACTTCATCTGCTTTCAGTTGATTGGAAATAAAGTCTTTCGCCATGTCATCGTTTAATGGTGCTATATCTAAATTGATATCAGTGTCAATCACACATATCGTACTTTGGGGTTCAGTTTCGCTGATTTGCAACTTGTACAATCTTTTTTCATCAAGATCATTACAAATTACCAAGGTGTCATTTTCGGTTAATGTTGTGTAAAACTTGCTTAATTTTGCCTCCAATAGTGACTTCCAATCATTCACTTCTGGGTATCTTTCTAACGGACTCAATACTAAACTTTTTCCCTTTGGAACATCTGTAACTAATTCTAGATCTATAATACTGTTTAGATGAGCATCAAGTTTTTCTGCAAGTATCCCAGGTAAAATGATCTCGCCCTCGTTAGACACAAATTCTTTCACCCCAGCAAAGCACTCTCGTGTATATTTACTGTCAGCTTGCTGTGTTCTTTCATCACTTAATTGTATGTCGGGTTTCACACTAAGCTTAAAAATTAAAGGATGGATAAGTGTTTGTAGTGATAAGGCATGCTGCAAATTGACAAGTTTCTCTAAAATCGATTGAGGTAGAAGAACTTTGTCCGAATAATATGGTAATGCATTTGGACTCTCGCTATCATTGAATTTTAATCTTTCATGCAATCTCAATTCTTCCATATTCTGCTTCAATGTCTCCCCGTCACAATCCTGATTTAAAAAAGTGTTTTGCCGTAATATACTAATTTCACTGATAACCAATTTTGCCTTTTTAGCTTAGATCTAAATGGATGAAAAGTTTCATAGAGAAGAAAAAAAAGAATAAACGCCTTCTCAGATCTTAAGCCGCACGTCAGCTTTTTTTTTTTTGTTTTTTTGTTTTTTTGTTTTTTTCGCCAGTAATTTAGGTTCCTGAATGCTTATCTTGTCTTTCACGTTACTCATCATCAATAGAGATCTCCATTGCTTCTTTAAAATTAGTGTCCAACAATTTAAGTAGGTCGTTAGATATCATGGATGAAGTCAGTTCTGATTTTGCGTGAAATGGCAAATGAATGAACGTTTCCAATGAAACCGAGCGTAACAAAGATTTCACAAATAAAGGGTTCACTACCCCACAACTAAAGAGAAAAAGTTCCTCTTGAGAGTATGCTAGTTCATTTAAAGGTTCATTGTAACCCCCATGTAAAGATCCATACTCAACCACTACCTGATGCAAAGTTTTTGATACAGAGATCAAGTTGTCCTCAATTTCTAGAATCATAATATTAGCTTTTTTACAATGATTGATAAAATTTAAAATTCTGTCATTCATAGTTGAGTTGTTGGAAAAATCTTTTTTATTGAGCATTAAAGCAATAACAAAGCTTTTGACTTGAACAAGAATTTGTTTCAAATTTTTTAAAAACAAGTTTTCGCCACTTTTAGCATCCACTTGTAATATTTGGATAGATTTAACAAACATTAACCCACATGCTTCGCTCACAAAAAAGTCAAATTGCAATGGTGTGTCCATGGAAAATTCATGTAAATGAAAGTTTTTTGGGAAAGATTCAGCTAAATTTTCTAATTCAAAGTACAATGTGGAGAATTTGTTGGATACATTGATATTCAATGCTAGTCTTCGATAATAAGAGGAGTCGTTTGAACTGGAAATCATGTCAGTAAATAGGTTTTTAACGTCATTATTTTCAAGAAGCAAGCTTTCTTTAAGCACGGTTGAGTCCGTCTCAGTAAAGGTCGATTCTTTTGCTTTTTTGATTGAATGGTCGTTGTCATTGAAAACATGAATATTTTGTGGCTTTGTTTCATTGGAAATGATTCTTGTTGAATAATTTAAAGCTTCTAAAAGAGGGAACTCTAGCACTCCATAATGTTGTTTCTTTAAGGTTTTGTGTCTTTTCAGTACCAATGACTCTAAATCTGTTAATGAATGCTTTTCTGAACTTTCACTTTCATTGGGTATAGGTATAGACTTTTCTGGGTCACTTGCTGAAAGATCTTTTTGAAAGTCAGCTGGTTTCAACACACCTGGGGGTGAAACTTTAAAGTTTAATTGATTTTCTGTGATGTCATCATTCAAGGTTTTATTTTTTGTTATTTCACTCACAGTCAAGCAGTTGATTATGTTAGATGTTGCCTGCTCCTTAATGTCACTTTGATTCAAAGATATTTGGAATTGTACAAACTCAGGATTAGTTTCATTCTCTTCGTTGTTATTACCCTTCTCATTCGAAACTGGCCTTTTTTGATTACAATTATCATTTGATTCTTCATGAAAAGAAGCAGTTAAATCCACTTCTTTTATCATAGCTACCCCTAGCTGGTCTAAATTACTTTTTGGAATTATGGATAGTATGTCTTCAGAATAGATGAAAGATTCATTCAATATCTTGTTTTTGGATATTTTGCTGAATGGAGTCCAGGAGAGTTGAGCAATTTTCAATTGTGACATTTTCCATTTATGCTGTTGTACAAAAGATAAAATCAAGCCAAATATTAGATCCTTGTACTTTTTAAGGTTTTGAAAAGGGTTTTGTGTGGGAATATATGGCATCTTGATTTGAAATCTATATGTTTTGGTATCGTATTCTTCTTCAAGAACTACGTCCTCGACTAAACAAACTTTGTCGGTTGTGTAATTTTCTGTTTGCCATTTTTTGTCAAGTATATGACTACGGTAATTTTCAAAAACAGTTGAGACCATAGGAACATCTATTTCAAATCTAAACTCACGGTCAATTTCTGTTTTATGAAAATCGTTCAAGATAACATCAAGATTTGGAATTGTCTCATAACAATGTTGCCAGTCTTTGTAATTGTTTTCCTTTAACAGTGTATTTTCATTTGGAAATACTGATTCTGGTGTTGTATTTGGTATTTTCCATTTACTATTCCAATGATCTTTGGTTGGTAACTTTGAAGTTTGTGGTAAAAAGTCAACAGTTAGAATGAATTTTGAAATCAATGCGGATTTACCAGGTGGACCATCATAAAAAAGCTTCTTGTCGAGTAATTTACAATAATGGTGTGATTTTGGTTTTTGTAGAGCATCAATAAACAAACTATTTGAGTTAGATGATAATCTGACTCGTTCGTTAGAAATGAGTGACTGTAGTGATGATATGTTAACGGCGGAAACGTGAGTGTCAATTGTGGGGGCATCAATTTTGCTCAAGACATGTGGAAGAAGATTTTCAAATCTCGTCGTTGAAACGGGTTCAATAAGACAATCTAAATGAAAATCAGAATTAAACAAGGCAACTGATTTTACTGATATAGGTGTTATCTTTGCTTTTTTAGTGGAGGATAGAAGCAAGGAGGCAGATTCGTTTGACACCTTCAGTTTCTCCGAACTTGCCCAACATTGTTGAATATTTTCTTGAAGATGCAGTGGGATGTCCAAGTTGGAAGCGTCCCATTTATCCAGATCATGTGTCATTGAATAATCAGTTGTTTAAAAAGGTTATAAAAAAGGATGTGTTTTTATTGATACAAGCAAACTCATGATCAAGGGTACAAAAAATGATCCCTTTTTTTCGAGTTTTGCGAAAACGCTTTATTTTTTAAATTGGCGGTTTGGGCTACATTTAAGCGCTACGAAAAGTTCATTCAAATTCGTTCAATAAAAGTACATACACAAACACAAAAATATACATTCTAGGCGTTTCAAAACACTCAATTTTAATGTTTTGTTTTCTCCTATTCATCTCTGTATAGGAATATTTCACTTTGTTTAAAGTATCTTCTAGCATCCTCGTCAATCAACACTAAACTGATAAAAGTTCTAGCGCTGAATTTTTTGTTAACGTCTTTGTAAGTCGGAGTTAGATCGAATCCACCTAAGAACAATCTTATTGGAATTGTTTCACCTTTCACTGGAGCACCATCCATTATTTCAAATCTAACTAAAGTTTCACTATTACTTATATTGTGAGGAGCAACACCACATGTTTCTCTTCTAATCAACGATAATTCCATATGTTTGATTTTCAATCTTACTAGTAAGAAATAGATACGTCCCACTATGACATCTTTCAAAGAGTACTTGTTTTTCGAGTACTCAAATTCTATATGAAGACAATCTTCAATTCCGACATCCATTTTGACAGATAAAGTAGGTAGTGGCGCACTTGAGTCCTTTGAGTTTGCTGCAACTGTATCAATTTGCTCTTGGTGATATTGATAAACCCATAGTTCTTTTTCTCTAATAACATCAGCTGATTTCCTACTAACTGTAACTCTCAAAAAATATTTCAAACGAACATTTGTGCCTCTGTAACTTTCATATTGTTTTTCGACATTTCTGAACTCAAATTGGAAAGTCTCAGGGTGCTTTAATTCTCCCGGAGATGCTAGTTCGTGCGCTAAAGATAAGAAATTATCTGATTGAACACCATCAACGTTTGTTTCTATTGTACCTAACATTTGTATCTTGATACCTAAATGTTCCACTTTTTTGTTATCCCTGGTACGAATAGTAACTTGTCCTTTCACAGTTTCTCCATCTTTATAAAGAGGTAATTTTTCCTTGCGACCTTTCTGATTCTTAACTTCAACTGTCTTTCGACTGTCTTCTCCGTCTAGTCTCAACTCGATATCTAACGGGGATTTGAATATAAACGACATGGTGGTGTTTCAAAATATGTGTACTTTAAAAAAAGTGGTTTTGTGCAGAAAAACAAAGCGGGAGTAATAAACAGTCAAATTGATCAACAGTCAATCGAATGTTTTTAAAATGATTGAAAAAGCTAGCCAATTGAAGTTGTTGATTGCACCGGGGGAGTATAGAACATTTGTTCTTTAGTCTTTATCAGCTGTGTGATTACACTCACAGAAAACAGCTCAAGGGCTTTCAGAGCTCTAGCCAATAAGGAAGGTACTCGCCACAAATTTAGAAATCTAAGTAGTGGCGCAGTTGTGGCGCATCCAACGGTTGCTAAAGCCTTTAGGGTGTACTTAATTGAAGTCAACCATGTACATGCTATAGCTGAAGAAACTGGTGTGTACTTAAACATCACAATGGTTACATCAAAAGGAAGATTAATATTCAAATTGAACAAAAAAAAAGAAAAAAAAAAAACACTAAGCTCGAATTGCAATGTACAAGGTGAAATAGTACATATTTGAAAAAATTTCAGAAGTTTGATAGCTACTTAAATACTCTTTTAAGGTAAAATTTTATCTAATTTTTATGTTTTTTTTGTTATGTTTTGGCTCGGCAACTATTCATTCAAGTGGATGAATTTATTTTTGGCCTAAACATTTCAAAAGGTCTGACCAGACAGTAGCTGGACTTTGAGAAGCGTCAATACCACTCCAGATACCGGTCTTTTTGTAGTAATCAACAATTGGTTCAGTTTGTTGATGGTAAGTGACCAATCTTTTCTTTAAAGCTTCAACGTTATCATCTGATCTTTGAATTAATGGTTCACCAGTGATATCATCCTTCATTTCTTCTTTTGGTGGGTTGAATAATTTGTGGTAAGATCTACCGGATGCAGGATGCACCAATCTACCGGTAATTCTAGCAACTAATAATTCATCATCAATTTTTAATTCAGCAGCTTTTTGTAAAGGAGTTTTGTTTTCAGCCAACATTTGGTCCAATTTTTCAGCTTGTGGAATGGTTCTTGGGAAACCATCCAAGATGAAACCATTTTTACATTCAGCATTGTTTAATATTTCGTCTTTAATCATGTTGACAACAATTTCATCAGAGACTAATCCACCTTGATCCATGATTTTCTTAGCTTCTAAACCTAATGGAGTCTTTTGAGCAACTTGGGATCTTAACATATCACCAGTAGCTAAATGACAAGCGCAGAATTTTTCCTTTAATTTTGGAGCTTGGGTACCTTTACCAGCACCTGGAGGGCCAATCAAGACCATTCTCAAAGCTGGTGGTAAAGATTTTGGTAAGATACCAGCTTTAGTTTCCAAAGTTTGGATTCTTGATTCTAATTTTTCAACTAATTCTTTTAATTCTTCGACAGCCATTGTGATGATGGTGGTAGTGAGACGATGTGTTTATTTACAGATAATAATGTAAAGTCCTGTATAAGTATTCCGCTCATGTTTATATTGCTAGTGGAAACAACCTTTTAATTGCATTATATAAAGTAGTAGTGGAAACATTCAATGCGATGCCAATTACAACCATTGACTCTGAGACATGAATCTGTTGGAGTAACCAAGTGAGAAAGTTAGTAACAAACTAAGTAACGCACGCACCAAGGCTGTTCGAAAAGAGGTGGTGAGTGAGTGCCCAGCCAGCATCATGTTAGCTGGAGCACATAACAGCACCAGCCCTCCCTCCACGTACTGCTCCTCTCCACCCACCAATTATAATTACGGGCAGTAGGCGGTGGACGGTGGACGGGAAGCAGTGGGCAGCGCATACACTTTCTGCCACCAATTTCTCCCTCCGGCCGCTCACGAAGACCACCCACTGCTAAAACGCGCCAGCGTGAAATTTTACCGTTTTTCACCGCCGTTACTTATTTATTTTTCAAGCTTTTCTCAGTTTTTTCTCTCGCCCGTTCATTTACAGTTTCTCGACGTCTCATCATTCTCAACGTTTTTTTTTGTTTCTTTTCCACTCACCCATTTTAAAATAACTTATGTAATAAATTAGATAATCATTATTGTTTTTGAGATATATTTTTCAAAATAGTACTCGTCAGCACAGCCTTGATGAAATTTGTACACACACAACCTTTTATTCCATTTTCAACCGAGTAATAATGATGATCCAAATATAAATATATATAAAACTATATTAAAAACTCATATATAGATACTTGGCTAACACTCTACTTTTTTCTATAAGGAGTAAAAAAAAAAAAATTCGTAAAAAGAGTTACTAAGTATTGAAAACGCATTGATCCAAAAAAGTCAATTTGTCTTAAAATTTAACATCCCAAGAGTCTAGCTTCATGGTACCATTTTCTTCTAAATTGATGTGCATCTTTAATGCATCTTTCAAGATGTGAGGTTCGTGTAAAGTCTTCTTCTTTTCACAGTAGAAGACAGCTCTATCGTAATAATCTTGTAATTGAGCTCTGTAATCAGGATGAGCACAATTATTAATCATTAATTTAACTCTTTCTTTTGGTGCTAAACCTCTTAAATCGGCTAAACCGAAATCTGTGACAACGACATCCAAGTCATGTTCGGTTTGATCAACATGAGAAGCAAATGGAACAATACATGAAATACCAGTTGGATCTGTCTTTGATGGTCTAGCAGCTGGAGTATGCATGATTGATAATTTAGAATTTCTTAAGAAATCAGCAGAACCACCTAAACCATTCAACATTCTTGAACCATTAACATTTGTTGAATTTGCATGAGCATAAATATCAACTTCAACAGGAGTATTCATAGCAATAACACCAAGTCTTCTAATAATTTCTGGAGAATTGGAAACAACTTGAGATCTTAAACATAATTTTTGTGAAAATAAATCCCAATTATCAAAGAATTTTTGGAAACCAGCTTCAGATAATCTAATTGAAGTTGCAGTTGCATAATCCATTGCACCACTTTCAAAGAATGGTAAGAATGAATCTTGTAAGACTTCAGTCCAAACGGTTAAATTCTTGAAAGAAGAATCTGCTAAACCATCAATAATAGCATTAGCAACATTACCAATACCTGATTGTAAAGGATGTAAATTTTCTGGCATTCTACCTGCTTTAACTTCTTGTTCAAAGAATTCAATTAAATGACCAGCAATTCTTTTTGACATATCATCAGATGGAGTTGGATTTGGAACTCTATCTTTAGTTGTTGATTCAACAATTGCAATAACTTTAGATGGATCAACTGGAATGGCAGTTAAACCATTCTTTTGATCAACTGTAGTATAAGGATATGGTTGTCTAAATGGAGGATTAACTGGCATATCAATATCATGTAAACCTTCAAATGAAGGAGTAGCAGTATTCACTTCAATAATAACATTATTAGAATAAGAAATCATTTCTGGTGAAGCACCAACGGCTGGACCTGGAACAATTGAACCATCTTCAGTAATTGCAGTAGCTTCAATAATTGTATAATCTAAATATGGGTTATCTTTTTTATTTCTAGTATAGTAACCATAGGTTAAATCTTGAGGGAACATGGATAAATGTTTATCAAAAAATTGAATCTTGTTTGAATTGATACCTTTTGCAATTGGTTTACCAACTTGATGTGGAGCTCTTCTTAAAATCATATCATGAGTGGCCCATTCAGATTCTTCAGGACCTGCTGAAGCACCAACAAACAAATTGAATGCAAGTTTACCTTGCAAGTTGTTTTTTTCAACATGGTTAACCAAAGCTTGTGGAACTGCTTTTGGAGCACCAACACCTGTGAAACCTGACCAACCTAAGTATTGGCCATGCTCGAAAAGTGGAATACACTCTTCAGCGGTTCTTAATTTTTTCAAGTATGGAGCATATCTAACTCTTTGTTTTAAGATTGAAGACATGGTGAATTATTTAAAATTAACAAAAGATTCGAAAGTTATATAAAGAAAATTTAATAAGGAGAAATCTGTGAGAACAAAAAATTTAACTAGATTTTGATCAATTGATTGTGGTTAAAAGATCAACTTGTGACAATATCGGAATGTAGTAGTCTATATACGACAGGTATAGAATTGAAAGATAAGGTTGTTGCTATAAAGTTTCGGCAAATGAAAAAAGTTACCAAGATTGATTCACAAAAATAGAGCAAGAAAGAAGAAAAAGTTTAAAATTTAAAAAGAAAAAGTGTCAAATATCAAGAAGGAGAATTTAAACATGATGACGGATTTTAAGAAAAAAGACCAAAGGTGAAATCCATCTCTTCTTATATTCAAGATACATACATAAGTACTTACCTACCTTCGTACATAGAGATTTTTCATACATATAACCAGACATGCATACAGAAACATACATACAAGCTAACTTTCATGTGCACCTCCAGTCGGTCGGTATCTCTTGTTCAAATGGCAGGTGTCCGTGACGATCAACCGCTATCGGTGGATGGGCGGGCGCGCGTGCGCCATCTACACTGTGGCACGAGAGTATTACCGCGCACGCGCGAGACACAAAAGTCCACCGGGTCTGATTGGAAAGAATGGGGTTTCCGTTCTCAAAATTCGTGGGGGTGTGAAAAAAAACCACCACGACCACACCAAAAGCGCACCGCACAGCTCAGCGGTTCGGAGAGCGCAGAAAAACAACACCGATAATTCACAGGCGCTGTTTGTTTTTTTGATGGGTATTTACGTTTCTTGTTATCGAAAACACAGTGTGGAGGAAATGCCCGAATGGAGACTTGTGTATACAAATACAAAGAGGAGTATGGGGAATAACCAAAATTAAGCAAAAATTAACAAATAAATACAAGGTTCCATCGATAATAAGCATCTAGTCCAGATGCAATACGTGAAAGCAAGCAAACTGGGTGAGTACAAGGAAACCACCTGGCTGAATGAGCGGAAAAGGGAAAAAGTGCCAAATCTGGTCGGTTCACCCTCTTTGTGAGACACTAACTACACCCACACACGCTCTCAAAACCGCTGAGACAAGTAACTGACAGCACAGTATCCAGCAGTCAGTATCTTAGATATGGGTTGTGCCATTGGTTCAGTGGTCACTATCCAGAATCTAATTTCCACGCATTTCCACACATTTACAATAGCCCTTTCCCACATTTTACCAAAAGGTACACAAGGACATTCAGTATCTAGTAGTTAGATACATACACACATACATACACATTCACGCAGCTGAAAAGATGGCATATTGCAGGCACACATGCATAATTTCACGAGAGGCCGTCTGGGGCAGGCTTTTATTCACCTCCTCCACCTTTGTAAATCTGCTCGAATGGGCCAATTAAATTGAGTTTTTTCAAAATATGGCACGGAGGCGATCAGGAACAGGTGCGGGCTGTGCAATGAGGGACAAAAAAGGTGAAAGATGGATGACCCCGTCTTCCCTTTTTAGTCCAGCGTGCATCCTCTTTGTTTGAATATTTAGTGTTTTTAATTGTGTTTTTTTTCACTCGCAAGAGATCATTGGCATGCAGACGACTTGGAGTTTTGGCGGTTGGCGGTTGACAGTGGGTGTTAAAGCTAAAGAGAGATATAGAGGGTGGATAGAAATGTAAGTGGGAGATTTGTAATTAGAAAAGGGTGTTACTCTTGCATTCAAGGTATTATTCAGTGAATAGTGCTAGCGAGTCTTTCTGAAAGGTATCACTCACCGGTTTGATTATGTTATGGTACTGTAAACTCTCTACTAAAAAATTGTCAGCTCGTATTGGGAGTGATTCGCACAAAGAGGGTGTAAGTAATCTGACCCAGTGTGCAAAAACTGAGCATTCAAGGTCTCTCTCTGGCTGAAACAGTTATTACACCAACGGTTCCGGTATAGCCATTACAACCCGCAAACTGGCCCCCACATAAACCCAACTGCTTGTTTCGTTTCGTCTCTAATCTTTGATCACTTCCACTAAGCTTGATACCAAATTGCAAGTAAGTTTATGCCATCTACTTTTCCTTTCACCCTGGGGGTCTGCCCGCATTACTTTAATTATAATAAAACGTTGCACATTTTGCCCCACTTTCCTGATTCTGTGCGGGTGTAATGTACGTTTGTATGTAAGTATATGCACCTTGAGCATCTTGCCAACACCCAGACAGTAGTGCAGTACCCTTTTTGGCGTTTAACTTTTCGGAGTTTCTTTTGGTGGTGTTTATATCTAAATATGAATCTGAATCTGTATATCTGTATGTATAAATCCAGTGTCTCGTATCTCAGGTATTGAATATTTACTATTCAATATCCAATAAATGTTCAAAAAACACCCCCTGTTTCTATTTCTGCTTTCTGTGTTTTTTTCCGTTCTTTTCCTGTTATTTTTGTTGTCGGTATACCAAATGCTGTTTATGATTGGTGCAATTGACACAATACTGATATTCCAATTTGTTTCAAAAAAGAACAAATGGCCTTACGCAAATGATGAACTCCTTTTCACCTATAGCCTGGTGTGATTACCCTCGTCAAACACCACCTTTCAGCCGACTTGCTACAATTTAACATAAACCGGTAAACGCTGATTAGCCTTCTCAGAAAGGGACATGTTTCTTCACAGCCTTCTCAAGCTGTAAATCAACTTGTATACATTTACTTACATCTGGCGCTTATCCATTTTCACACTTTTCCGTGGCTGTTCTCCACACAAAAGAATATCGTAAAAAAATAGACCAGTAAACTATTTAAATCATAAATTTCATTTCATTAGGCGACAGTGGGTATTTATAAATCGTAAAAAGCCTTTGTGCAAAGCCGAGATAAAAAACAAAAACAGAAAAACACTAAATACTAAAAATAAGTGGGAAAAGATTGAACTGATCGAGGGAATTCAAAGTTCAAATGCATCCTTTCACCAAACTCCTTTTTTAAAATTCATTCAGACTACTGCTTAGAAAATTCAGAAACAAATCTGCCACTTTCAAGCAACTCGTCGATATATCCAACTTCAATCTTACAGTAATTCACATTCTTCCCCTTTTCATTTAAGATCGAGTTCAATTTCCACTCGATTCTACGCAATTCCTTCTTATCCTCTTCCGTGATTTCTGATAATTGAGGGGCAGATCTTTTGATATACAGTTGAAGATTCTTCAAATGATACTGTAAATCGTTCTTTGTTTGGAAAACAGTGTCTAGTTCGCCCAAATTATTCAACCTCCATCCAACAAGTGTAAGACTCTCTAAACTAGTTAGGATTGATCTGTTTTCAATCTCGTTTGTAGCTTCTAACTGAACTGGGAAAACTCTTTTCAAATTCAATAGATTCAAAGATGGATAATAATAATTGTACTTGTTTTCATCATAATTTTCAGATAAAATAACAAATGACAAATGTTTCAAGTTCGAATAAAAACGGGTTTGGAACAAAAATAAATCATCATAGTCGTTATTAACAAGAACTTTGAATCGTTCACTAACAACGAATGAAGATGAATCTTTACTATAGTAAAATGACAGTGACGATGGTGTTGTGTACTCATCTTGATTAATGTTTATCATTGGATAAGGAGACGGATAATTTGGTGCAAAAATATCGTTGATGTTGTATGGATGCTCCCACTTACAATTTATCAATTTTAAATCTTCAAGATAAACTAACTTACCATCTCTCGCTCTAATCTTGGCATCTGACAAATCGGATTTCGGTTGCTTTGGGTAAAAAAACTGGTCTTTTGTTAAAAAGAATCCATTCAACGTCAACTTCTTTATATTATGAAACTTTTGTAGCTGGGATAATTCAAACAGAGATTCATCGTTAGCTTCATCACAATGACTCATTAATGTTAAAGTTTCAATCTTGTTTGAAAGGTCCACATCAAATTTGTCTTGATATTTCAAACATCTCGATGACGATAAAACTTCAATAGTTAACTCATTCAACCATTTACATTCTTCCAGTATCTCCTTTAATGAAATGTTCCATTCACCATAACTGGTGGCTTTAAGATCTTTTAAATCACTGAAAACTCTTATTGACCGCACTGAGTTCTTATGTTTAAAAGAATCACTAAACTGTTTGAATTTTGACCATGTCAACTTCACATGGCTATTTACAAAAGGATGGAATTTGGCCCTGTGAAGACTGGATAACTCTGATAATGCAATCACATCTTTTTTAGAAAGGTTACCTTGTTTCAATATAGTTTCAATAATCTCTAATGGTGCATTTAAAAGTAACGTAGGACAGTACTTTATTGATTGAATACTGTTTGAATCTTCTGATTCCGTCAAACCGGTTTTATTGGTATTTAGTTTACGTGTCTTGAAAGCTCTTTCATATTGTTGATCCGATTCAAATTTGCCTTCTCCGACCTTTATCTCGTTTTCTGGTGCACGTTTGAGCATTTTTACTGTATATTTTTTGAATAAAAACTTTCACAGCTGTGCTTTGCTCAAAAGTAAATGGCAGTTTGAGTTAGTGCGTTGATTATTAGTTATAGATAGTTATTAATGATTTCTTTTATTTTCAGCTTTATACCTTTGTATATTTCTTTTAGGCTTTATCAAACTCTTTGCAATTTGAGTCACTTTACCTGACCGTTTTTTTTTTTCTTTCTTTTTGTGTGTTTATTTTTTCGGCTGAGAATGCCGCATCATCGAAAAAGAAAAGTGAGTAAATAATAAAGCTCAAAAAGACATAAACGAGTAAATTAAATTATTTTAGCGCTGTATTAAATGCGATAAATCAGTAACTGCGTAAACAGAATCAAAAACTAATTGAGTACAAATCAAGTCTAAGCTACATAGTATACTAGTATACCTCAATAACTGATAATGTCACCTGCAATCTCTTCTTCATCATAATCGTCAAAATTGTTACCTAGGTACTGTTCAGGGGACATTTTGTCAAAATTATCCCATCTTCTTTGTAATTTTGACAAAGTTAAATTAGCCGATGCTGTTCCTAACTTTATCAAAAGTTTGAAAAACTTAACCACGATTTCTCTGTCTTCGTCGTAAACAGCATTCAGTCCTGTAAAATACATAGATAATTGTAACAACATTGGCGCGTAATTGTCAATAGATGTCTTAGAGTTTAAGAATCTAACAAGTGATATGTTTCTTTCAACACATTGTTGAATCATTGGGTGCTCTTTTTGAATTCCACAAATCATAGAACAATCAATCATACAAGCCGCATTTACATAGGATTGATGTGAAATATCGTACCATGATATATACTCAACATTGCCATCATCATACTCAATTTTTTGAATTGCATTTGGTGGTAAAGGTTGAAAATCTGGTGGGATTGGTAAATCATTCTCTGGATGCATAAAATGGTCTTTAGGAATCACTCCTGTCTTGCTTATAATTTCAAACTTCGATTCTTTTTCAACCTCACTGGCTAATGTTGCAATATCAAAATACTCAATGTCCAGTCTTTTTTCAGGTCTGTGTCTTTTGTTACTCTCTCCATTTTTGATTTTATTGCTTTTTGATTCATTTTCTTTATACTTTCTTAATCTTCTAATGAATTTAACTAATTTTTGAAGTGTTAAAGCCATTGAGTCTGTGTATCCGTATATGACATTAAACCCGTCTTTTCTACTAATTTTCATATCTTCCAAAAACTTTTTCAAATTCACCAAGTCAAATAAAGCAGAATCAATCTCTTCTTCACTTTCTAGTGTTCCACCCAGTGGAGCTGATAGACCAGCAAGAATTTCAATGGACATATACCATGTTCTACAAAACGCAAGGACGTATGAGCTGGCACTGTATGGGGACATTTGTTGATTCACTGGTGCATATGTGGCTAGTAAATCTTTAGCACCTCTTAAGTGGGGTCTCCATTTTTGAACATGCGATATAGCTGTGTATGACGTTAATAATAAAACAGTTAATAACATTGGTTCTATGTTTTCTTTGATTTTACTCTTATCTGCTAAATTGGATAACAGTAATTGTAAGCATGTCGATAAGTATGAGCAGTAATTTGTCTCATCTTTTGGATCGCCGGTTTTCCTATGAGATTGTAATGCTCCACACGCTAATATTGCAGCTAATAAATATTTGTTATCTTTAGAATAATGTAATAAAATTTCTCTAGCGGGATTCAATTCTGATGTCGGCTGAAATGGGATTATAACTTTTGCATAATCATTGTAGAAGAATTCCAGGTACCTACTATGTTCAGCACTCAGTTGGAAAGAATTCAATGGGAAAGGTTTTGTAATGAAATCAGGAACATTCTCAGTCTCATTTTTAGCAGTGAATGTCAAATCTGCATCTGTATTAAAATAGCCACCTTCTTCAAACATGTGGAATAGCGGTGATAGTGATTCTTCATCGGTAACATGAGAAACATTTTTCACCTCGTCAATCTTGCTCGACAATAAGTCATTTAAATTATGAACTAACGTATCTGCTCTTTCCAAGTCTTGAATGTTGATGATATTAGCTGTTGTTGCTGTTGCGGTTGTTGAGGTGGTTGCTTCGGATGTTGGCAATATTGCTGGGCTCGTTGTGTTGTCCAACTTGCCGTCACCATGACTGACACCCACGTTCTCCTTTGAAGCTACAGAAGATCTGTCTATCAAAGATGGATCCTTTATATCATTTTGTGATATCGCGGTCTGAATGTTACTATCGATGAAATTCAACTTACCAATTGTATTAGGGGTGGTATCATTATTGTTATTATTAGTTGCGATGTTGGTGTTGTTGGAATTTATCATAGTGGGTAATGTATTAATAGGAATATTGTTATTGAGTGGAAAGTTGTAAATGTTGGTTGCTGTTCCGTTCTGAAGTATTTGATTATTCAAATTGACTTGAGAGTTGCCATTTATTGGAAATGGCAGGTGGCTCCCAAAGTGAGGATTGAAGCTTTGGGATGCAGTAGGATGTATTTGTTGAAGCTCAGGTTTATGCAATGGCGGCAGTTGGTAACCTTGATTTTGATCATAGCTCGCAGGGCTTATTACTCCAGTATAGTTTACAGCAGAGTTGACCGAAGATGCTGGGGAATCGTGTAATGAGTGTGGGGAAGATGATGATATAGATCTTCGAGGGTTGCTTGAAGTCATGAAAATTCGTGATTGGGAAGGATCCACGCCATGTGGAGTATATTGAGGCACAGAAGAAGCACTAAAACTCTTTCCAGAGATTTGAGGTGGTGCATAGTAATTGTCTATGGGTCTAGGTGGAAACATTTCATTGTTATTTGCCAAGACGTGCAGTGGTATTGGCACGTTACGAAGGGATTGTGGAGGATGTAAATTTGGGTTTACTCCGTTGCTGGAACTGCTGTCCGTGGTTTTATCTCTGTGTTTTAATGACTCAGTATTGTTGTAAAGTGTCTCTTCATCATGTTTTGAGATACTCTTACCTTTTCTTGGTTTTGGAGGTTCGTAAATGCAGACTTTTTCAAGTCTCTTACAATGCCAACAAGTTGGTTTAGCTTCATCACACTGATAAGATTGAAATAAAGATATTGTAAACAAAGAGTTGACCTTAGGTCAACCTTATCTAATACATAAAGTTGGTTAGTAATTCATTGTTTAAATATAAAGAAGAGGTTTGTGTCACATCTTCAGTCTATTTACTTTGAAGATGGGTAACTGGTAAAGTATCCACTTGGCTTGAAAAACACATACCTTTATCTTTCTTCTTTTACATTCTTTACAGCCTTGTTTGGAATAAGACCGCTTCTTTATGACTTGTTTAGTCTCTTGGTTGTGCATCGTGGCATCTGGTGTCATGATTTGCTAGTTGTTGTCAAACTTTTCAGTTCAGTATATGAATATAGTACTATAAATTCATCAAAATTATACGTGCTGTGTGTCTGGTGCATACAACTTCTCTTTGAAAATTCAATCTGTTGTATAGAAGATTTGGAAACGGGTGGGGATCAATGAGATAAACTTGCTTTCTGTATTGGCTGAATTATAGCAAAGTTGTATGCCTCTTTGTATATCTATCTTACAAATGTTATCTGTTTAATATAACACCGGGCATCGATAATCTCTACTGTTGTGTAACGTTACTATAGCTTTTGTTTTGATGTTAAAGATATTAAAAGTAGATACACACAGCCAGAAGTGTGTCTGTCATCTGACTGGTGACCCGAGTAGCTTATTTTTCTAGGCATATTATGTGAGGAAGCAAATGCGATATGCAGGGTGAAAAAGTACGAAAAACAAAGCCCGTGTCTTAATAGTGTACGTTAAATGTATGTTGTGTGTTTGAAATGTGTATCTAAAACGTTTTTTGATTACTTATCTAATTATCTACTTGTATATATATAAAGACAAAAATAGCTGGTCAGCAATAAAGCACACCAAATGCTCTATAGCTTGGCTTTAACAACTTCAACCAACTCCACAGCCTTTTCAGCAGCTCCCCACGACATTTCCATCCCTGAGCCGGCAAAGCCATAACAATCGATTATAGTAACGCCGTCAACGATGTTCTTTGCAATTCTGACGCCTCCTTTTCTAGCAGGTCTAAAGCCAACGTTGATTCTTCTTATGTCGAATTCGCCGTTGATCATTAGTTCAGGGAACTTTGATTTGCCTAGTTCGAGTAATTTCGCAGTATCTTGTTTACTAGGCTTAGAATTCTTACTGCCAATCTGTTTCGTTCCGCCTAATATTATTCCACCATCAAGGGGTCTTGGGATGACAAAGATCCAGGATCCGTCTTTCAATTGGTAAGTTATTGTGTAGTTTTCCAGAGGGGTGTGTAAAGGTGGTCTGATGAGCAATGTTTGGCCTCTGATTGGGAAGCAGTTTGGATCTAGAGATCCGTTATACTGTAATCCCATACCTGTACAGTTGATAATGGTATGATTTTTGTACAACTGAGACAATTTTTTCAAAGATTTGAACTTGAGTTGACGAAATTTAACACCATAAGTCATACGCAACTTATTTTCAAGCCACTGTAAATATAATGGAGAGTTGATACACCAAGTTGAGTATTTTGCACCAAACGAGATGTTGTCAGGCAGCTCGTTTTTAGGAATGACTGTAAAATTGTCGATTTCCTCGGTGTAACCAGGAGCCAGATTGGCATACAAGGGATCATCATGCTCGATGTAATCTATACCGGTGATCCACTTGATAGAGCTTTCTGGCGCTTCAATTGCTAGTCTCTTAAAAGCAGTATAAGTAGCTCTAGCAAGCTTGCTGTCTCTGAGCTCTTCGCTGGACTTTGAAGGGAACGGTCTGAAATGGGCGCCACTCTTTGACGAGGTGTATTCTGGTTTAAGCAAACCGGTAGAAGGGAAGTCCTGGGCTACAATAGTAACATTTTTGTAACCTTTTTCAACGACTAACTGGTAAGCGCATGTAAGCCCAATAACACCAGCACCTGCAATAACTATGTCTTGAGTCATCTTGAAGTTGTAAGTGAAAAACGGGTAAATGAGGACGGTTTCGTAAATGAGACAAGGTCAGGCATCAACAGGAAAGTTTCCAATAACGAATTAATAGGAGTTCTACAATTGCAAGATCAAAAGACATTAAACACTTTTTCTTTCATCGAACGAGTCAACCAACCAACTAGCCAACCATCCAACCAGCTAGCACCCTGGAAGTTAGTCAGATCTCATCCTCAGTGTGCCTAGAGCGCCGCTTATTGTCAAGGGATTTCTTGTCAATCAGCCAATAAGCCGATCAGCCACTATATAAAAAATGGCATCAGACGATAATTTCATCAATTACCGAAAATGGAAGTTGGAAAAAAAGAAGAGCCGTTCAAATTAACTAATTGGGTAATGTTCGGTGCACGGGTGTGCTAGTACTATTTTTTTTAAAAAAAAAAAAAAAAAAAATATTTAAATTAAGCGCCCTCAAACATCAGAAATAGACTAAATGAATAAATAATTAAATAAATTATATACATAGAGAGCGTCGCAGAGCTGCTGATAAGCAGCGGAAGCGGAGTGTGTGTGAGTACTAGAGGAAAATGATGAAGTGAAATTTGTGATTTGAGTTCAAGTGGATGGGGATTTTGATTTGCTTTCTCATCGGAGTGTTTAACTGATTGTTATAAGTTGATTAGTCTTATTTCTTATGTGCTGTGGTTTTTATACATGCGTTTATTTATTTTGGGATCTTGACAGAGTACCAAAAAATTGAAATTAGTGTACACAGAAATGAAGTTCCCATTGGTTAATCCACCAAACAGAGTCTTGCAGCTCGATGCTAAAATGCTAGACACGGAGGTTTTGAGTATGTTGAATAAGCAGATAACTGAGATCTTCACCAACTCAAAACTACCGAATTTTTTGCAAAAACTAAACTCAAACTTCTCTCAGGAATTGAAATTGCTGCTTGAGTTGATTGCTTTTAAATTGACTATTTGGGATAAGAATTCAAGTTATGGGTTAATATTACAAAATTTGGTCATGTACGATGGTGGAGACAGCGTAAAGAGGACTAAGAGTGAGTTGTCCAAATTCAAGAAAGTCATGTTGCTCTTGAACTTGATTGGCACTCATTTGTTACAGAGATTGGAGTCTTATTTGTATAGCCTAGATGACGAGGATGAAGATAATGACGATGACGATGATGATGATGACGAGTTGGATGAAAAGCTCATGAGAAGCAAATCTGCACTTTTCAAATTACAGTTCAAAAAATTGCTGAAAAAACTATTGTTTGCTCTTAAGGGACAATTACCAAATATTCAAAAAGCATACACGGTGCTCTCGTTTGCCAATTTCTTGTTATTTCTCGTACAAGGCAGTTATCCAAACTTACTTAACAGAATACTCAGGATCAAATACAAAGCTTTGATCTCTACAGGTGTCTCGTTTGCATCCAATCCGCAAACGATATCTTATGAATTCCAGGACAGACAGCTAGTGTGGAACACACTAACTGAATTTATAGTATTTATCATGCCAATTGTGTCGGTGCCTAGATTTGCCAAAAAATTGATGAAAACGATCAAGTTGAGTAGTCAGGCGGATGCTGAGAATAGCGAGTTGTCGGAAAAATCAAGAGCAGTGTACAAGTTCCTACCCAAGAGATGCTGCGCCATTTGTTATGAAAGATCATTGAGTGAGTCCACATCTTCAAGTGATATATCCGTTGATGATAATTTGATCACAAATCCTTATGAAACAAATTGCGGTCATTTGTACTGTTACTTCTGTATAGTTAACAGGTTGGAAGAATTCAAATTGCTGAATTTGGATGACGATAGTGAGGGCAAGTATTGGTCGTGCTTGAGATGCGGTGAGTCTGTTCAGTTTTGTAAAGTATACGACGGGGATTGTGAAGCGCAGTTGAGTGAAAAAATCGAACAAGTAGAAAGCGATGAGGAGGTGGAAGACGAGGACGAGAACGATGACGAGGATATGGTGCATGTATCCCAAGACGACGATGATGAAGACGCGGAGGCTGAGCTATATGATGAAGAAGACAGTGGATCCGGCGAAGAAGATTACAACCATTCAAGCGACGGATCTCAAGACGAAGGCTATGATTACGAGGCTGATGAAATTTACTGAATGAAATATACTCATATATCTATTATGTTCTGTTTTGTATTAACAAATTAATATTGTATCGGATGTATACAGAAGAGCAACCACAAAACTCATCCTAAGTAAACTCTCCCAATATACTCAAACAGTGCAACATCATTCTCGTCAAACTTAAACACCTTGCCCTGGTGTTCAGGAAACTCAGAACCACCAATCTTATCGTATGCGCACCAAAAGTAAGCTGCACAATTATAAGTTTTGATAAAACCTTGTCTTGGCTCTCTTGGTTCTTTGAAATTGTCAACCCAGTAAAGTGAATCTGGCGGTATTAGAGCATGTTCAATAGTGAGCATAGTCTTGTAATATTCGTGTAATTCTTGTTTAGTTTTAAAATTCAGCGTCGCATGATAATCATCAAAATCTGTCTCATACGTCTCTGGACGACTACACGTCAATATTCCTGAATTGATCCACATAAGTTTATCATTGTCTGAGGAGATGTGACCAGGATGAGAAGAGCACAATTCCTGAGAAACGTACTGTTTGCGCTCTTCAGGTGGTGTTAATTGACCTACAGCTGCTGCCCAATAATCGTTAAACAGATAATTCTCATTTCCTGCAATCGACTGTCCAAGCCAAAATAGTTCTTTATCACCCCAGACGTTTTCCAAAGTTGGCATGATTTGAGTCAATTGCAAAGCTGGGAAAATTCCTTGCCAGTAATCACTTCTCTTGATAGATAATGCCCCTGCTTCCATGTAGTGTCCAAAAGATAATGTAAAATACTTTGTTCCTAATGTCTTGTGAGTGGTTGGAGGTATTTGATAAAAATCGGTATCAACTTCTTTAGGTAATATCAATTTCAAAAAATCGATAAATTCATCGTGCACTTTAGGAATTAAGCTTCTATCTTTGAAAAACATTGATTTTGATTCAACATATTGAGATGATTCGAAAAATGATTTTGGATTTTGAAATAAAACCGTGTCGCAATCAAGTAGTAAGATCTCATCAAACGAATTGAAAGCATACGCTAATAATTTGTTGTAATACTTGGCAAACTCATTCTTGTACTCCAGTGATAAACTGTTATGGATGTCAGCAAACCATAGTTCAATAGCAGGTAGCGCTGGATCAAATGAAGGATGTGCAAGCTCACTCAACTTGTTAAACAGGTTCTTTGGTACATACAAATCGTCTCTTCTGGCTTCTTTAACCAACTCCCACTGTGACTTTAATGATAAATCGCCTCTATGCACTATTTGAACCGGTAGTTTATTGCCCACGGCTCTTAAATTTCTAATGAGTTGTAAAGTCTCGTTCAGTTGCAAATCTGAACATGAAATAACAATACCTCTATCGTTAATCATGGACTTGTATTTGTTGAAAAATGGTATGTTTGGGTCAACAGAAGTGTCAAGTTCATCTGCAGGAAGAATCAATGATGTAAACTTGTCATAATTTAAATCTTTCAACGTGGGTTCAGATTTCGAGCTTGACAAGTACTTGGACATCACTGGAGGTCCTACAACTTTCTCTCCTGTCCATCTAACAAAAACTGGCAAGTTTCTCGTCAAATATGGGAATATACGAGTATCTATATCAGTATATCCTTTATTCATCAACTCTTTGTAACCTTTATTGGTTTCCTTTTGAAATATGGTATCGTTGTTATTTAAAAAACAAGCTGCAAAAACATTAAGATGCTTCATATCGTTCACCATACTGTACAATTCGTTATCATCGTACTCGGTTTTATGTGGTTTTACAAACCATTCGCTATCATACTGGTATAAATAATCAAAGTAATCTTGGCACTTGTCTGAAAGCGATTTTTCTGGGAACCCGTCTCCATTGACTCTCAACAACTCGGAGTATACAGTATTTGTACTGGGGTCCAATTGGTACCTTGGAACTTTTTTATGACTTGTACTATCTAAGAGTGAACTTTGTGCTACTTTAACTGTCTTTTCAGTTCCAGTGTTGGTCGGAACTGGGTTCGACAGTATTGAGCTAGCTGGCGCTTGTGTTGTAGAAACTTCTTCTGCTTGAGTTGCAGAGGACGATGTGTGTGATTCGGGGTCCTTGTCGTCAGCTAAAATTTCGCTCTTGGATATGCTCGAATCTGAAACAGATGGGGATGGTGAATGACTTGGTAAACATAAGTATAGAACGACAGAAAACAACACAGCTAAGAATACGTATCTTCTTCTTCGTTTGGAAAAACAAGCAGAAATCATTGTAGCGTGTAGTATAGTGGCAAAGTTAATCTAAAATAGGACTCTGCAGTTCTGTTTGGGTATTAGTAGAAACGTATGCTGAACAAGTCAAAAGTACAGTTCAGGGTCCTTCATATACAAGACTGTAGGATAATTGACTTAAATTTAAACAGTGACTTCAGTGACTTCAGTGTGATTTTTTTTCAATAAGGAAAATGCTGTTGCAAAAATGAAAACAAACCGTTGATACAATCTATGTCGTTCTCAAAAACTCTGCTAGAAGTGATTCATAATTCAACATCTTACCTGGTACCTCACTCTATCTGCTCTTAGAGCACTCGGTTTGGCATGTTAGTTATGATGTTAACCATCCATATCCAGGCTGTGTTATTACATTCTACTACTAAACTTTTCCCTGTGTGTATGCGTCTGATCTCAAATTATAAACTTGCACAGCCGTGATTTGATGTTTTTGAAAAATATTTGATTTTCAAGGCGGTGTATTTATTTCAACACAATGTAATATTCTTATTACATCTCTGCACCAGTAAAACAGATAGAGAAAGAAAAAGGTCGTGGATAGACACATTTTGGCTTTTTTTCCCTTTATTTTTTTCTCACTAGTCGAAATTTCCCACAGGTATAAAAGGGACCCATTTGCCATTTTTCTCAGACTGTTTCTACACACTGCATAACGCTCGTTTTTTTTCTTTTGATTTTCCTCCTTTCTTCAAGATCTCTTTGCCTTTTGGCTTAGATCAAGTGTAGTATCTGTTCTTTTCAGTGTAACAACTGAAATTTCTTCTATATGAAGAATTTTATTTATTGTTACTTTAATGTTTATTTTTGGAATTAAGCTTAGAGTTGCCGATCTCAAAGTTCAAATTTATTTGGCTTGAAATCATAACTCATCTGTGTCGTTGCCCTTACACTTTTTATTTGGCTTCTGATGCATTTATTAAAATCATTCAATATTTTAATCAATATTGATTGGCTTTAAGTTTTCGAAGACAAAGGTTTGTCTCTTGAATTTAAAACTGATTTCAATCTTGATTACAATGTGGGTGGGTTTGGACGTTGTGTGTGTGCATCTTATATCAACTTGTATCTTTCCGTTTGTTATTGTTATATACTCAGTTGAAGTTTTATTTTCGTCTTTGTATATATGTAAGCGCTTCACGTAGTAAATAAACCCCATTTTTAGTAAATGGCGTGTGTTACGTAATATGTTATGTAATTGACGTTATTATATTTTACATCAAAGGTAAACATTTGATTTGATCTACCTCTTTTTATAGTGAAATTCACAGCTTGTTATAAAGGGAATTTCTTACTCCAATTCCAAGTCTATGTCTTTTCAACCATCAAATTTACTGCCCATTATATAACTGTGAATCTGGTAATTTGTGCTTTGATCATTCGAGGCAAGTGAAAAATGTCTATGGCGTCAAACTTAGACTTGCATTTGAGCTGGTTGGCACAATCTAAAGCTCATATCCCTAAACCGTTGCCCATTATACCAGAGCCATCAGAAACAGAACTAAATCAATATAAAGCACAGCAACGTCAGCTACAATCAGAGCAGCCGTCGTATCCATTACTACCTTCTGTATCCTCTTCTACTGTGACGGGAAATACCATCAAAACTAACCAGACTAGTCCAACCTTTGACAATGGTGCTTCTAAAATGTATCCTCCAGCTTCACACTTGGCGCCATCAACTACGAAAACCGGTACAGGATTAATAACAGAAGGTCTTGAGACTCCAGTCACGAGTTTAAGAACAGCATCCGCGAGAACGAATTCAAATGCTAATGTCACGAGGTCCTTGAGTAGATCCAAGTCTAACACACGATTACAGGACCAAATTGAAATAACGGAGTTGTTGAAGAAACGGGCCGAATCGATTAAGCAGACAAGCACAGCTAGTGTGATTGACTTGACCATAGATGATACGGGCTTTAATACAGACGGAAATACTTCAGATGCAGTTTCAAAGAACCACAACAACACTAACTCAAAATTAAGCAGGAAAAGGCCATTAACTGAAAATTCTGTACTTAACGGAAACATTGACATCAACGAACATAAGCCGAATAAAAAGAATAAATCTGGCAATGTATCTACTTTTAAAAATGAAACCGATGATGATTGCTTTTCTGATGATGATGAAATCGATGTGATTTTGGCTCAAAAACAGTCCAGCACTAATAAACCATTCCCTACTTCAACGCCCATAGAAGATAATGAAAAATCAGGTACCCATTACGCCGATATGGTGCCTGATAGCTCACAGGTTTTTGAAAACTTGAAATCTTTGAACCTTGCAAACTGGTCCAATAATGAACTACAAGAGCTTGCTAAAGTGCAATTTGAATTAATCAAATTAACAGAAGGAATGAATAAGTTACTAAAAGAAAATATTAAAATCAATGACTTAACTTCAATTTCAGAAGATGAAAAAAAGAGCAAACGATCTTCAATATCCACTAGAATCTCTAATGCATTGAAACCATACAACATCATACGAACAAAATTACAAACTCTTATAGACAAAAATAATCAAAAGAAAGAAATTGAACCAAAACCGTATTATCAACCTCCGATGGAAGACCCTGATCTAGTTGATTGCCTGCTCGAAGAAGAAAGGCTAGGGTTTGAAGAACAGCGCAATCAATTTGAAATTGAAGCCAACGCAATTTTCGAGTCTGCAAACAAATTTAGCACAAATGTGAGTAGCAGTCATCATATCGAACCTACATCAAGGGAATTTTCAGCCACTTCCAAAGTACATGATAATTTCGTAGACGTGAATTCGGTTGAAATGGCAGAAAACGCTTTACCTGAGTTAGCCGAGAATGACGAAATACTATTATCAAATTCGTTTAGAATCCCAGAAGTGCCAGTTACGCGATCAACGATACACAACAGTATGACGAATCATCAGCACCAAGCAGAATCTCACTCAGTTACCTTAGCTTCGCCCAATCACTCAAATGATGAGATTGAAGACTCTTTTAATTGTTCTACTGATGAGGAAGAACGTTATGTGATGTCAACCCAAGAACGCAAAGAGCACGACAAATTCATTGTTCGTGATGTTGATGAGATAATGTCTGCTGATGAGGACCAATCCTACCATGATGAAGGCTCAGATGACGATGAGGACGATGATGACGATGACGATGATGAAATCGTGGGTAGCATCAACCTTGATTCGATAAAAAAATCACCAGAGATTGAAGATTTGGAGGAGGAGGAAGAAGATGAAAACATTAGCAATGCAAGCTTTGAAATAATTGGTGCTCATGAGTCCATAATAGTTGATGAAATTGAAGATGAAGAAGCCAATGAAGACGATGACGGAGATTTGGAAATGTTTGAAGGAGGTGACACCTTTATGACTCAAATGAATCAAGAAAGAGAAGTTGATACCATGCCTCAAAACAATATTCTAGACGATGATGATATGCAATGGGGCAGCGATATTGAAGCTGAAGCTTTGCAGAGTGCTGATAAGCAAAAAACAAAAACAAATGTTCCCTCTATTGAGATTAATAACAATATTGAAGAGCAACAATACGATGAAAACGATATCGAAGAAATCACCAATGTTAACCCAGATACATACAAAAAATTCATGGGTAAGTTTGAATGGACAAGTGAAGCATTATCAGTATTGAAAAATACTTTCAACCTTAACAATTTTCGTGAAAATCAATTGGAAGCGATAAATGCAACTTTATCAGGTGAAGACGTATTTGTTTTAATGCCAACAGGTGGAGGTAAGTCCCTTTGTTATCAATTACCAGCGTTAGTGAAATCAGGTGCCACTAAGGGAACAACAGTTGTAATATCACCATTAATCTCTTTGATGCAAGATCAAGTTCAACATCTTCTTGCAAAAAACATAAAAGCAGCAATGATTAATTCAAAAGCACCGGCAGATCAACGTAAAAAGACTTTTGATCTATTTATAAATGGGTTTCTTGATCTCATATATCTTTCACCCGAAATGATAAGTGCTAGTAACCAAGCTAGAAATGCAATTGCAAGACTTTACAGAAATGGGTTTTTGGCTAGAATTGTTGTGGATGAGGCACATTGTGTGTCATCATGGGGTCATGATTTTAGACCAGATTATAAAGCACTTTCTTATTTCAAGACTGAGTATCCCGATATACCAGTTATGGCATTAACAGCTACAGCAAATGAACATGTTAGAATGGATATCATTCATAATTTGAAACTAAATTCTCCGAAATTTTTCAAGCAAAGTTTCAATAGAACAAATTTATACTATGAAGTGGTACAAAAGAAAAAATCAGTTATAGAAGAGATTGCAACTTTGATTAATAGTCGTTATCGAGGCAAGACAGGTATCATATATTGTCATTCTAAACAATCATGCGAGAGTACTGCTGCCAGATTAGCCGATTTTGGAATAAAAAGTGATTATTACCATGCTGGTTTAAGTCCAGATGAAAGATACAGCATTCAGTCAAATTGGCAAGAAAACAAGATTCAAATCATATGTGCTACTATTGCATTTGGTATGGGTATCGATAAGCCTGATGTTCGAGTTGTTATTCATTTGACATTACCTAGAAACTTGGAAGGTTACTATCAAGAGACTGGTAGAGCTGGAAGAGATGGTAAGCATTCTGATTGTTTCATGTTTTATAGTATGAAAGATGCTAGAACTTTACAAAGTATGATTCAAAGAGATAAAGAACTGGATAGAGTCAATAAAGAACAACATATTAATAAATTAAGACAAGTCATTCAATACTGTGAAAATACTACAGATTGTAGACGTCAGCAAGTGCTGCAGTATTTTAATGAAACTTTTGATAGAAAAGATTGTCATAAACAATGTGATAATTGTATTCATGGTCAACATTTGAACGTTGAGACTAGAGATGTCACTGAAATTGCCAATCAAATAGTGAGGTTGGTTAAAGATCTTCAAAATGAGAGTGTCACAGTTATTCAGTTTCAGGATATTTTTAAAGGTTCTAAAAGTGCAAAGATTGTTAATGCAGGATTTGATAGAAATCCTTATCACGGTAAAGGGAAAGATCTTGCCAAAGTTGACGTTGAAAGACTGTTTTTCCACTTGCTCCATCAAGGAATATTGGAAGAAAAGTCCGTGATGAATGGAGCCGGTTTTGCTACTAACTATCTTAGACTCGGGCCTAATGCTAATGACGTCTTGATGTTTAACAAAAAGATAACAATGAGCTTTTCAACAAATTCTGGTTCTAGGCCTAACTCTAGGCCTAGCTCTACTAGATCAAACGAAACGAACAACTCTGAAAGCAGACGGTCTTCCGCTTTCAGATCTAAGGGATTGTCTACCGGTTCGTTGAGTGATTTCAGGTATGGTAAAGAGAATGAAGCTCCAAAATTTACCACTGCAAGTGAAATGTATAATGGACCACCTAAAGCTGCGACTATGAGCAGAATTGAAATAGGTAGTCCTGAGCTGAAAAAACATATAAATGAAGCTTACCTACAATTGAGAGATCACAGGCATAAATTAGTGACCATTTTAAATCATTCTAAAGGAACCACAACGGCATCCGATACCACGCTAAAGGATATGGCAGCAAAATTGCCTACCACTGAAAATGAATACATGTTATTGAACGGCATACAGAGCAATCAGCTACAATACTTTAAAAAATATGAACGACTGCTGAAGATTCTGAAAGCCCAAAGAGAAGCTATCTCTAAAGATACCGCTTCAAGTTCTGCAACAGCGGTGCAAGCGCCGGTAAATTTTGATGAAAGAAGACCGTATGAAATAATTTCCTCCTCGCAAGCAGTTTCTACGCCTGAAAGATCGAGATATTTTGAAGGCAACAGTACTGTTCAAGATTCTGAAGTGCTAGGTCAGTTATCGCAATTACTCAAGTCAACTCAGAAAAAAGTGACAAAACGAAGATCTTCGTCAAGTCAAAAAAGCGGTAGTCAGAGAAGATACAACCGTGGTTCTGGTCAGCGAGGTGGACGATTTGGAGGGTCTCGAAGAGGCAGAGGAGGATACTCAGCTTCAGGATCTTCCTCCTCTCAAGCTACATCGAAGAAGGTTGTAAGCAAATCGATTCGAGCCATGAAAATTTAATTTCATATATAGAAAACATAGATTCAGATAAGTAAAATGGAATAATAACAACCAACCAGCCCGAATTAAAAAGCACTATTGTAATCAATTATTGTAATCAGTAAAGTCCCCTACAAATGGCGTCGATCGACGTTTTTGATAAATTTTTCAGAGAAGTCAAAAAAGAAAAATTCTGAGTCAGTCAATAATTAATTTTCGAACCGCACATACATGAAGAAAGGGAGAAAAAAAAATAATTAAAGAAAAGTATTCTCCAGACTGATAAAGTGTATGAATGAATTGATGTCAAATCTGTTTACGACTTTTTTTTGTCTCAAATTTTGGACTTTTCTGCTCAAATCGTCAAGCAATCTGAAGTAAAATTTGAGATAATTAAGGTTGATACAAACACCGATATTGTTTCAAACGAAATTTGGATTTGATAGCACAAGACTACAAAAGACGCCCAAAAAAAGCATTCAGAAATTTCAACTCAATACGATGTCTGATAAAATTAACGTTTTGATCGTTGGTAATGGTGGTCGTGAACATGCTTTAGCATGGAAACTCTCCCAATCTCCATTAGTGAACCAAATCTTTGTTGCACCAGGTAATGGTGGTACTGATAACATGCCAAATGTTACAACTGTGCCAATTGGTTCATCGCCAGCTGATTTCCCAAAATTAGTTGACTTTGCAGTTGAAAAAAATGTTCAACTTGTTATTCCAGGTCCTGAACAACCATTGGTTGATGGAATTTCCACCTATTTCTCCAAAGTTGGTATCCCTGTTTTCGGACCTAGTGCTAAGGCTGCTAGAATGGAAGGTTCAAAAACTTTCTCAAAAGATTTTATGAAAAAATACAATATTCCAACTGCTGACTACCAAAACTTCACCGATTACGAAGAAGCTAAAAGATACATTGCCAACACTGATAAAAATTTAGTTATTAAGGCATCTGGAATTGCAGCAGGTAAAGGTGTTTTAATTCCAACTAGTAAAGAAGAAGCTTACGACGCAATCAAAGAAATTATGGTTGATAAGAATTTTGGATCTGCAGGTGATGAAGTTGTTATTGAAGAATTTTTAGAAGGTGATGAATTATCCATTTTATGTATCAGTGATGGTTACTCATTTGTTGACCTACCACCTGCTCAAGATCATAAAAGAATTGGAGATGGTGATAAAGGTTTGAATACTGGTGGTATGGGTGCATATGCTCCAGCTCCAATTGGTACTCCTAAATTATTAGAAAAAATTAGAAAAACCATTTTAAAACCATCTATCGATGGTATGAGAAAAGACGGATACCCAATGGTTGGTTGTTTATTCGTTGGTATAATGGTTGCTCCTAATGGTGAACCAAAAGTTTTAGAGTATAATGTTAGATTTGGTGATCCAGAAACTCAAACTGTTTTACCATTGTTGAAAACAGATTTGTTAGAAATAATGATTGCTTCTGTTGAGCACAGATTAGACTCTATTGATTTTGAAATTTATGAAGGTAAATCAAGTACTACTGTGGTTATGGCTGCTGCAGGTTACCCAGAAGCTTATGCAAAAGGTGACGAAATCACTGTTGATGAAGCATCATTACCTGAAGGTTCCTACATTTTCCATGCAGGAACTAAAAGTGTTGATGGTAAAGTTGTTACTGCTGGTGGAAGAGTCATTGCAGCTACTGCAATTGCTGATTCTTTAGAAGAAGCTGTGAAAAAGGCGTATGTCGGTGTGGACCATGTTTCATTCAAAGGTAAATATAATAGAAAAGATATTGCTCATAGAGCTTTTAGAGATGCATCTAATTCAAAACAAGTCTCAATCACTTATGAAGATGCAGGTGTCTCAGTTGATGCTGGTAATCAATTAGTTGAAAACATTAAAAATTGTGTTAGATCGACTGCTAGACCAGGTACTGATTCGGAAATTGGTGGTTTTGGTGGTCTTTTTGACTTAAAAGCTGCAGGTTTTACCGATATTAATGAAACTTTACTTGTTGCTGCCACTGATGGTGTTGGTACCAAATTAAGAATTGGTCAAATTTTGGATATACATAACACCGTTGGTATTGATTTGGTTGCAATGAACGTCAATGACTTGGTTGTTCAAGGTGCAGAACCTCTAATGTTCTTGGACTATTTTGCATCTGGTCATTTAGATATTAAAGTTACTGCGGCTTTTGTTGAAGGTGTTGCTGCAGGTTGTAAATTGGCAGGTTGTGCTTTGGTTGGTGGAGAAACCTCTGAAATGCCAGGTATGTATGAACCAGGACATTACGATACAAATGGTACTGCTGTTGGTGCTGTCTTAAAGAGCGAAATATTACCAAGAGTTTCTGACATGGCACAAGGTGATATACTGTTAGGTATTGCATCTGATGGTGTCCACTCAAACGGATTTTCACTAGTGAGAAAAATTATTGATTCCACAGAATATGAATACGACAGTGTTGCTCCATGGGATACCACTACTACTATTGGTAAAGCATTATTGACACCAACAAGAATTTATGTTAAACAATTACTACCATCTATAAAACAAAAATTGATACTCGGATTGGCTCATATTACCGGTGGTGGTTTGATCGAAAACATTCCTAGAGCTTTACCTGACCATTTACAAGCTGTCGTTGATATCAAGACATGGGAAGTCCCAGCCATTTTCAAATGGTTAGGAAAGACTGGTGGTGTGCCAATCAATGATATCTTGAAAACATTGAACTTGGGTGTTGGTATGGTGGCTATTGTCAAGCCAGAAAACGTCCAGAGTGTCATCAAGAATCTAGAAGCTGCTGGAGAAACCGTTTACACAATCGGTACTTTACAAACCAGAAAAGATGGCGAACCAGGCTGTATTGTGAACAACGCTGAAAACTTGTACTAAGATTATCGGTAAGCCTCGTCTTTTTTTTTTGTTCTCCTTTTCCTTCATTCTTGTTCCCATTTTTTCCCCCCATACTATCAGACGTATGTCTAATTCGAATCCTATATAAATGTATATGTCTCCATATAAACTAATTAACAATTTGTGTTTCTGTATTATATCTTTACTCTAACAATCCATGAGATTATACGGTACTCGGCAACTCAGAGAGTACCCTTAATTTATTATGGCAGACACATATTACCCCTTTTGGTAAATATGAAATGCGCACATGTTTTTCAATTTTTGCAAAGAAGAAAAAGAAAAAGGAAAGAAAAAAAAAAAAAAATTAAAATCTAAAAAAAAATTAGAGAGGAAGCTTACAGGCAACAATTAAGCTGGGCCAAAAATATTCACTTATATTTATCCACTTAAGAAGCATATGTTTAATCGTTATCTGTTTTGTTGGCTATAACATATAACTTTTTTTTGATTTGAATAACAGTCTGTTAATAGTTAACACCATATTTGATAAGACTATGTTTATAAAACAACCTCCTTAACTAACTCTGTCTTTTTTTATCGCAGTTTATACATTGAGATACAAGGCTACAAGGCTTTTTAGTTAATATCTGTTTGTCAGTCTATCACTTAGTTTAATCATACGGTTTCGATCTTTTATCATTTTTTCTAATTTGTTTTTTACCATATACAGTTTTACTGCAACAGTGTTTTAGAACCTCAATTTACACTCATTATGTCAAACTCCCACCGCAGCTCAAGATCAAGTTCACTATCTATATCTGTGACTTCTACTCACGAAGATGCCTCCGTGCATTCAAGTATTAGTGGAGACTCCATTTTGGACGACCACAGACACCAAAATTTTGCGTTACCAGTCAAGCCTGACGCCATAAAGCAGCTTGACACCAATTCCAGCAGTAGACAAAAAAGACTGTCTCTTAGCGAAGGTGGTGCAAATTATCCTTCTCTGATCAAACCATATCCGAAAAAACCAGAGGCTTTATTGACTTCCAGTGAGTTAAGAAGCAAGATGATTGCAGATGAGGACGATGATGATGTTTCCTCGGCGTTTAATCTTACAAACCCAAGGTTCACCACTGATCATCTTCATTCTGCGTCTTCTGTTGTGGACCCGAAAATAGATCCTCATCACCATGACACCATACCATACTCTCCTACTTTTTCAAATCCTCGTCAAATGAGATCCAGATCTAGATCTAGATCAATAAGCGATCAAGTGAAATCGTTTATAAGACCAAAAGAAGATTCTGTTACCGGCAGCATTTTGCTGGGATCAGGATTTAACATCAATAATAACAACAGCAATAACAATAACAATAACACCACCAATAATAACAATAGTAACAGTAATAATAATAGCAAAAACAGCAACAATAATTCAGGTGGAAATTCATCAAATAATCAAAATATTCTCAGCATCGCTGGACACACTTTAGCCAAAACTATATCTATTTCATCAGCAAGATCAGATAGATCACGTAAAGTGAGACCAAGTAATAACAATGTCAAAGATGCAAAGAATGATTCGGATAGTGACGTTGATTCTCATGCTTCTAGAGACTCACAAGAAACAGAAGACGATGTTTGTTTGCCTTTTGTTCCTGAGCACGTTAGAGATAGAGGTATTGATTTTGATGAAATTGAAGAGTTCATCCAAGATCAGAGAGAAGAAAACTTGATAATTTCAAGAAGAGAGGATGAATTGAAAAGAGAAACAGACGCTTCGACAACTACAAGTTCTCAAAAATTCAGTTCTGCTTCATTAAGGTACACACCAAAGAAAATGGAAAGCTCTCAAAACGAGAAAAATTTTATATCAGAAGACTCCTCAGGTACCAATAAATTTGAAAGCAGTAATTCATCCGAAGATGATAATATGGTGACTTTTGAAAACTATAATCAGATAAGGGAGTCTGCTCCTCCAGATAGATTTAGCTTTTTTTCATCCGAAAATGAGGAAACCATTCATGCTCCTGATATCCCATCTTTGGTGGCCCCAGGAGTTCCTTTCCAAACTTTATTTGAAAATGATGAGGCTACATGGTGGCTTGATTGTGTTTGTCCAACAGATAATGAAATGAAAATGCTTGCAAAGGCTTTTGGTATCCATCCTTTGACAGCAGAAGATATTCGTATGCAAGAAACTCGTGAAAAAGTGGAATTGTTTAAAAGTTATTATTTTGTTTGTTTCCATACTTTTGAAACAGATAGTGAGAGTGAAGATTTCTTAGAGCCTGTGAATGTTTATATTGTGGTTTTCCGCAACGGTATCCTAACTTTCCATTTCTCACCAATAACTCATCCTGCTAATGTTAGAAGAAGAGTGAGACAATTAAGAGATTATGTCAATGTTTCTGCTGACTGGTTATGTTATGCACTTATTGATGATATTACCGATGGTTTTGCACCTGTAATTCATGGAATTGAATATGAAGCAGATGCAATAGAAGATTCAGTTTTTCTTTCAAGAGAAAACGATTTTGGTGCTATGTTGCTAAGAATCGGTGAATCTAGAAGAAAAGTTATGACTTTGATGAGATTGTTACAAGGTAAAGCGGATGTCATCAAGATGTTTGCTAAAAGATGTCAAGATGAAGCATCTAGATCTTTCCCTGCTGGTTCAAATGCAAGTGGTACCGTTCATCCTGCACAACCAAGAGCAGATATCGCATTGTATCTTGGTGATATTCAAGATCATATTATTACTATGTTTCAGTCATTACTTTCATATGAAAAGATTTTCAGTAGATCACATTCTAATTATTTAGCACAATTACAAGTTGAATCTTTCAATTCTAATAATCAAGTGACTAAAATGTTATCAAAAGTTACCTTGTTGGGTACCATTTTAGTTCCATTAAATATCGTTACTGGTTTGTTTGGTATGAATGTTAAGGTTCCAGGAGAAGGAGTTGAAACACTTCAATGGTTCTTCGGTATTTTGGGATTTATTTTCCTTATTATAATAATTGCTGCCGTTTCTGCGAATATCTACATAACACGTATTGAGGATACTTCAGGAGGTACAACCTCGGGCTCTCGTTCTATTAGAACTTTTGGTTTTGGTAGACATAATAGACAGAACAACAATGTTGCAAGAAATGACATGATGAGTCTACCTAGTAAATTTTCTAGGTATGGCGACATTTGATGTTCAATATAACTGTCTTGCTTTTATTTATCCTGTTTTGTTGTGAGTTTTTTCTTTTTTTCAGTTTTCAAGTGTTTGTAGGAGTTCTTTATAAAGTTATTTTTGTATTTTATTACTTGTTGTATTATTTTAATCAATCTTATTTATTTATTAATGTTCAAAAATGCAAAAACACAAAATCTTACCGATTGGTAAAATCAAACGTTATTACTAGAAGTTAGGATAATATTTTGTTGTGGTAAAAAAATTAAAAAATAAAACTCCGAGACGGGGAATTGAACCCCGGTCTCCCGCGTGACAAGCGAGAATTCTAACCACTAAACTATCTTGGAATTATTGTAATGTAAAATGATGCCCTACTTTATAAAATGTTATTTTACACTCTATATTATTACGTAAGTTTTACTTGTATATTATGTTAAACTTGCAATTTCAACTAGTTTGAGATATCAGACATATGATTGATCTACTACATATGTAAATGATCAATTCAAACTAATTGACGATAATAATAGTTTTGTTGAAAGTCAAGCCAGTGTTACAGAAAATGACAATTGAAACAAGTCATCAAATCTCAAAGTTTCTGAGTTGATAGAATGTCAAATGTTTACTGCGGTCTAACAGTGTCTAAACCAGCTACTACGTTATGCTAAAAATTGTAACTAATTTTCTACCCAGATCATTTGTGTTTCAGCTTATTATTCATCTAACGAAGCTGTATTTTATGGATCAAATCAGTCGTGACAAAAATAATTGTTAACAAATTTAGTGAGCCATTGACTGTATGAAGCATTGTAATTTACAACTTTACTGTTTCTGTTTGTAATTAAAATTTGCTCAACTTACTTTTTCTCATGCCTAGAATCGGCATTTCTAAAAAGAAATATATAAAGAATGTACTGAATCTAAGTTGAAGCAACGACATGTAAAGTTTATTTCAATTGCAATCAACTCACTTTTTTAATTTTCTCAACTTGTTAATTCGTTTTCATCTTTAGTGACATGATATTCACTGCTACTGTAACCAAGTAATTTGAAATCATGGTGACCTGGTAGAATAGATCATACTAAATCGTTGACAGTGAAACCAAAAGTTTTGACAACTGAACAAAAAGTTCCCTTTACGCTCTCAGATCATCTTGCAACGAAAGTCTGCATCCAAAATTCAATCAAAAAAAATGACGTTTGTGAGGTTTGAACTGTTTTTGCAATCCAAGGTAGTTTTCGATAGAAACAAACTAGCAAAGAAGTTAACAAGTAGTTGTAGGTTTGTAGCACGCAAACCAAACTTACTTAGGTTAATCATTTTTACGAGTGATTATTATGGTGAAGACCACTTTTTTAGTTGACAGCAAGCTTACTAAAGACAGTTTATTTGTTGAATTTTGTAGTTGGTTTGATTTGTACAAGGCTAGTCTGTTCTTTGTTTTACTATTATTTGGCTACGCTTGTATAAAGAATTTACAGAAAAGAAAGTTAAATAGTTAAGCTTGGAATAAAATAAGGTTGTCAAATGAAGGTTGATGGTAAAGATGTAAGATCAGTCTTTATTGAAAAAATTGATACCGACTTTTTAAGTTACTTGAATGAAACTGTACAATAGTTTCAAATTAAATCGTATCAAAATAAATCACGTTATTGATAGCATAACGGTTCATAATGATGAAAACTACAAGTATCATCTAGGTTTAAAAACATGATGCAGATAAGTAGTTTTGAAGAAAAACAAGTATGATAAATTTATACCTAAAGATGAATAAAAAGGAAATACACCCAAAGTATTTGTAGATTAACTGTTATTAGAAGTTGCCAAAGTCACATAATACTATCAAGTGATAGCTTTTCAATGGATTCTTATCAAAAATAAAAAGTGGAGTCCAAAAAAGAATACTTTGAAAGATTGTCAACTTTTAAAGAATGACAATTTAGTTGAACGCATTTAACGATTTAGACATTTGGGCAATCAATTTAAATGCGTCGAAGTTACCCCTATCTCCCTACAAGTTTGGCATCCTATTGAGGCTGAAATCTTATCTCAGGGATTCTGAAAATTTCACGACTCCCTAGAGAAGTAGTTTTATGTCTACCTTACGTTCAAATATTTTTTTTATAGAACCATAGTTAGGAAATACCAAGTTACATACTATCAAAAGCAACTTTTACTACAATTCACTGTCCTTTAATCAACCAAAGAAACTGGATCGAGATATCAAACACAGAGCATCCCGGATAATTTCAAGTTAAAGGGTACATTGAGAAAAAACATTCACAGCCTTGAATTTTCAGCACAATTTCTAGAAAAAAATGAAAAAGATAGATCACTTAATGTTAAAGTTATCGTGTTCAGTTTGAATACAACTGGATTCATTCGTAATGAAAAAAATATTTCATGAAACTACTTCTACAAAGGATCAGATATCTTGAATGCTTGACTAAATTTGAAAGATCAAACGTTCATAAATAATTTACGTCTTTCTCAACTGATTTTCCTTGTATTCTCTCCTTCAATCTCATACCCGCAGAGAAGAAGTAATACTCTTTAAATATAAAGCTTTATAAAAGAGTATGAGAACGAAAACCTTATTGAGTTTTTGTTTATGTCCAATTCTTGCTTTGTCAAAAACCTCTAATAGTGATGATTCACGCAAGCTCCTTCAGAAAGTAGAAGAAATTGAGATTCAATACAAAAATGATGGTTCTTCTTTAGAACTTTTACAAGAATACGATAAAGTCATACCCGAGCTAGTGAGGATTAACACGGGAGAGTTCAACTCCAAAATATCCAATTGTTTACTCAATCATGGAAGCATAAACTATGATTTAGGAAGGGCCAAACTCGCTTTGAAAGATTTTGAATCTTGTATAGTGTACAAAAGTAACTCTGAAGAAAATTCGGAAACAGATTCTGTATTCAACATGGATTGTCTTGAGAAGTTTATTGATATCAGTTTGGATTTTGGACTGATAGATGATGCTGAGAAACAGTTGAAGTCGCATAAAGACAAACTACAGACCAACAGCGCAATAGTTGAAAAGTCCACAAAGAAGATCTTGGTGATGAAATCTTTAAAACATAGAATGACTGAAGCCTTTGAAAGTGCTAAGTTTGAAGAGTGTATAGAGTTGGGGGATCAGTTACTCGATATATCGCCTTTGAATAACAATATAAGATCATTGAAAAAAGATTGTTTGAAGAAAACGACACATTTGAATTTCAACACCAAGCTTGATCTGTTGATCAAAGAATACAATAACTTGATAAATGAAAAAGATCCAGATTTGAATAATTATGTGGATTTGTTCAAGTTACAGTTTTTTGGCAAAGCAATGTCTTCATTAAACTCTAATAAAATTTTGAAAAACTGTTTAAAACTTGATAACGATTTTGCAGGCTGTAGAGACTATACAAAAATTTACACGAAATTTAAAAAACTGATGGAAGTTTACAATGAGGTTAACCTTTATTACTCTTATATATACTTATCAAGTGAGGAAAAAGCAACAGATGAAGACTTGAAAATGGTAGAGTCATTAGAACCTGCGAATGAAAAATGGGAGTACCTAATTGATTTCTTGCTAAATAGTAAAAACAAGTTGAAATTAAGGTCAAATGAGGATGCATTGTTCAAATTTGACGTTCAGGGTTACAGTACAAATTTTGATATATTCGTTAAATTGATGATAACAAATTTAAATGACTTCAATTTCACTGAAGATGAGATCATCCATGATTCAATTGTTTTGAAGCAACTTATGAGAATGACTAAAGAAGCCTTTTCACATGTGAAAAAGTCAAATGCAAGTCAATTAAAACAGTTGACAAGCTCTTCCATATACAAGAAATTCATAAATGTTCACAAGTCGGAGTTCAGTGCCCAATCATTTATTCCAGAGTTTATTGCAGAAGTTGAGCAACAAATTGGCAGAAAGAAGTACAAAAAAGCGTACAAGAAGTTACATAGTGCTTCCGATGTTGTGAAAAGAACCAAGATGTGGAAAGAAACTAATGAGAAGCTTGATAAACTTTATGGAATCAAATACAGAGAAGCAGAGAGAAGAAGAAAACAACAACATCAACAGCAGCAACAACACTACCAACGACAACAATACCAACAACAACGTCAACAACAACACCAGCGTCAGCAACAACAACAGCAACACGCTGGTAAAGATTATTACAAAGTGTTGGGTGTCCCTAAGGATGCAGACGAGGCGACTATTAAAAAAGCTTACAGAGACCAGATGAGACAAAGTCACCCTGACAAATTGAAAAAATCATCTAGTCTGTCTGACGAGGAAATTGAGAACAAAGTTGCCGAGATTAATAATGCATACGAAGTTCTATCTGACCCAGAGTCAAAAGCCGAGTACGACAGATCGCTCAATGACCCATATGGCTATGGAGGAGGACCTGGAGGCGCAGGTGGTGGACATAATGGTGGCCACCACCAATACCAGCAGTACCAGCAGTACCAGCAATCGGGACAACAAGGACAGCAGTTTCACTTTAAGGGTGGTAATCCATTTGACAGTTTCTTTAATGGTGGCTTTGGCGGGTTTGGAGGTGGCCATGGTGGTCACGGTAGGGCCAATCAAGGTAAAAAGGGGAAAAGAGGGTATTACTGAGAAGCACCAGAATCGTTAAACTTTAAAAAGAAGAATAATCATAAAAAAAAAAAAAAACACAAAACAGTACATAGTTACTAGTAACATAGCATATATATATGACGTATAGTTAGTATAGAATAAAAGTCTAGATCGAAATCAGGCTTAGCAAACGCCGATAACTAAAAAGCCATTCCTCATTCTACTGCAAAATTCACAACACTAACTCGTAAACAGTCTTGCTTGTAGTCAACAATATTACCGATATAAACTTAGATGCTGCTTCTTATACGAGAACTTGTCCAACAGTCGGTAATCTTGATCTTTATCAGATCATCGTAACACTTTGCTTAAAGGCCACACAGATGTCAATTGTGCACTTTATTTACACCAGCCACTGACACATTTAAGCACTAGCCACATAAAATTTTAACACCGAACGGTGTGCTGGCCGCCGCTCGGGGCGCAGCAGAGCATTTGCCGGCCCAACATTTGCCTTTGACGTGAGATGCGCCTCTCAGGCACCATTTTTTGTAGCTGTTTGCCAGCATTTGCCCTTATTATAGTCTGATCATCCCATTTTTCTATTTTTTACTAGTAATAGTTGTTGTTGTTGTTGATAGTTTAAGTTTGTTTGATTATATTCTCGTATATTATCAGATTCGACAAGCATTTTTAAAGAGTACTGTTTCCCTTTCAATTTTTTATCGTCAGGTTCAGTTTCTCAGGCTTTATTCGAATCGTTTAAACTGTGAATTCTGAGAGGACAGAAGATATACATTGTTTCCTCTTGTAGCGAAAGAAAGACTCACACATACAATAATGTTCAGACAAATCACATCTAATTCGATCAAACAAGGTCAGAGGGTCAGTAGCAAGGCTTTGCACCCTCAGTCTACTCCACACCAATCTACGAGATTGTTTAACAGTTTTGTGGACCCACAACAACAACCAGCGAGTATTGTTTCAACAGGAGCTAACGATTCACATCTCCACAAGCATAATAATAATAACAACGTTGGAACCGGAAATAACTTTTTCCCTTCAGCATACCAACGCAGCTTATCAACTTATACCAATAGTAATAATAACAGCAACAACAATAGTAACAATAATGGATCTCCTGCACTTGATGTCAAGTCATCTCAATTTGCTGCTGACGAGTTGACTCACAAAAAGATTATATCTTCGTTGCGAGAGTTTGATGAATGTTTATCCCATAATTCAACATACGATTTGGCAACCGGTAAAGTTTCAGGAGGTGTTGGAAAATTCTGGTCAGCTGTTCGTTCATCTATTCCTCTATATAACTCCTTACTTTACACTGGAGAGTTGAACGAGAAGAGAATGGGTGAGTTTGTTTCTTTGTTGAGAAACGGATTGAGAATTTATAGACTTGAATTATCAAAGTTGAGAAAAAATCTAGATAAAGATTCCGATAGCCCAATCAAATTTATTCACTACCTTTTAACTTGTGCAATTAGAGAAGTTTCTTACAATGTCTTGGATGGTTCTGTCAGTTTAAATCCTCATGGTCTCACCCATTTGTTCAAAGCTTATAAAGACTTAGGTTTCACTTTAGAAGCTGTTCATATTTGGGAAACAGGTAAAAACAACCCAAAGTTGAATCACTTGTTCACGTCTGAACCTGTGTTGGGCTCAATTTTCCCATTTTTAGTTGAAAGTGGAGATTTCAATTTTGATGAAGTTTGGTCAATGTACCAAAACATTAAATCAAGTAAAAAACCTTCTGAAAAATTACACAATGAGTTACAAGTTGGTATGATTAGAGTTTGCTTATTTAAAGGTAAGACAAGTGACGCTTTAGAGATTTTCCAACAGTTAACTTCTGATGTTTATTCAACTTTCACTCAAAATGGTATTGAGCCACCAATCAATGTTAAGAGTTATATGACTATGGCTCATTTATCCTTTATTGGATTTTCTCAAGATATAGGTACTGCTGATGTTTTTTTCAATGATGCAGTTAATGAATCAATGCCATATTTAACACCTTTACAATTGAATTTTATTAAAAAATATATTGCAAACACATGGGAGTTTACTAGAGAATACACCAAAGTTAAAGATATTTGGTTAACTACATGGAAACATTATGAGTTAAAAGGTACATCAAATTCCTCTGTTTCTTCATCATTAAATGATTCATTCCTAAGTATCTTTTTCACGAAATATCCTGAATATTCCGAGGAATCATTCCATGAATTGAAGAGTTTAATTTTTAATTATAGTTCAATAAGACCAATTGATGAACCTTTTGTTAATGTTCTACTTTCAAAATCATTGGTTTGGCATAGCGCAGAAACATTGGAGTACATTTTTGAGATTGCAAATTCTCATCAATTTTCGAAAACCAATGTGTTCTACAGATGTTGCTTAAAAGCTTGTGGTTCAGTTGATATTGATGCTACTAGAATCTTACATTTATTCAAACAATTACTGGCTTTAAACGGCTCAATGGGAATGACAAATGTTGCTCATGCAGATTGGATTGCTTTAAGAGATGCAACAATAAATTCTCCTTTCTTAATGACTTTTGATCGCCCAAATGATAGAATTGATCTTTACTTTAAATTATGGAAAGTTACAGCACCTTATTTCATATCTTTAGCTAATTTCAAAAATTACATTTACAAGGATATTAAATTGAACTTTAATTACTCAAGAATTTTCCAACAAATGCCAAACATCAAAAATGATATTGATGTTCCTGAACTTTCATGCTTTATTAGAAATCACTCTATCGATAATTACATTGGTTACGAGTATTAAACATTGAAATTTACGTTCTTCATGATTATTACACTTTAATTTTGTTTTTTTTGTTTGTGTCGTTCTCTTTTGCTTTTTTTTCCTAATGACCTAAAATATCCATTTATGATTACTTTAATTTCGTTTTTATGTTTTTCTTTTCTTTCTTTAATGTACCACTATTTTGGTTTGCTACAATGGTACTCTTTTTAATGTCTTTTAATCGCACTGTGATAAACTTCTCTTTTGTATATATTTTTTTTAGAAGTTTATCTCATTGTGTCACAATTATGTTACTCTATATATTCTTTTTTTTTTAGCTAGTGTTATTCACTTGGGTTATAACGATGGGATAGACTCTTTATTTTATTACGTTTTCAAATATCTGCTTATGAATTAATTAATTTTATTATACTTAAGGATTGATATGGTAAGTATTAATTAAGTTTGTTCCATAATGTAAATCATACACATTGAAAAAACGAAACTACTAAACTTAACCAAGAGAATCAGAAACCTGAAAAATAGAAAAAGGAAACACAAACCCTAACATGATATACACCCATTATTCTAAAAGATAGTTACCAAACTGACAATATTCCCATCGATTAAAACTTCAAAAACACATTTATCGTAGCCTATCAATTTACTCAACCCCCAGTTTTTATCCAATTCGTCAGAATCCTCGTCACGTTCATTTTCAACCATTTGTTCTGGATGAGTACCAGTGGCAATACCCGGTTCAATTTTCGCAGACTCATGTGGGTTCATAACTTTAGGTGCACTTACATCTGAAAATCCATCTTTGTAATCTATTATTTCGAAAAGATTACTGGGATTGACATCAATTTGATTCAACTCGTATTCTTTTCTATTCAAAAACACAGGCTTTATCTTCTTGCCACATGTTTCCAACTCCAACTTATCTTTAAACTCATCAAATGACAAAGATCCCAAAATTTGAGGATTTTTCAACTTTTGACTTGTCGAGCGATCTGCATGAGTAATAACTTGCCAACTGTCATTCAAACTCATTGAGAAATTTAGCTTATGGTATCTGGTGAATTCCAAAGAGTTTGGAACGTTGCTATGAATTGTTATTTTGCTGATTGTTTCTTTTTCATTTTCGATTGAATCCAACTTATATATTGCATCGAATCCATGTTTGAAATAGTTATGAATAGCATAGATTTCATATGTGGGTTTATTTTTGTTATCATAAGATAACGTCGTAAAGACTTCCCTGCGCTTGACCACTATATCTTCAGGTGGACCAAAAATATTGATCATCTCTTGTAATGTTGTCACATTCAAATGAACCATTGCTTGCCTTTTGGTTTCTTTATGCCTTGCAAAATGGAAAAGAACTTGTCTCTGGGAAAGTAAAATCTCACACAGGGAAACTATAGGAGAAATTTCACTTTTTTTAGCAGCAGTATTTGCAATTTCTAATGAAGATGGTGACTGTGTTAAGTTACAAAAATTTGGGAAAAATTTCAAACTTTTCTCATATATATTTTGTTCATCAAGAAGGCTGTTGATTAAACCTGTTGCACCATCAAAACTTTTAGCCTTGAACAGTATAAGAGAAGAACAGTTGATGTCGTCTTTGGAATTACTTAAAACTCTTATCAAATCCTCATCATGATGAACAGAACCAGTCTTATTGTATAGATATTTTGTAGGCACGTCATCAAATTTGAAGGCAACACCTGGATACGAAAGGTAGTACTCCTTTGTATGGTCTCTTAAGAACCCCGGATACGTTGGACCAAACACTCTGTTGTAGATATTTTTAAATTCAAAACTGTTAATCACTTCACTTTTGTAAATGTAGTTGGTAGTTGTTGATTTATTACTTGCAATATTTACTTCAAGTAGTATTAAGCGTTGAAAAAACGCATCAAAGATCAAATTTATGTCGTACTTCGTCAATTGCAACACCAAAGTCTTTGAATCATTTGAGTAAATAAACCGAATATCACTGAACAAGTCGGATTGTTTCAAAATATTAAAGCATTCGTAAAGAGATGAGCCAATCTCTAATGAGTCGAGACCAAAAGAAGGCTTTATCTCAAATGAGCGTGTAAAGAGCGTCTTGATGTTTTTAGCAGCTGGCATTTTTCAATTGATTTGGTATTTTTAGTCAGTTGTTATAGAATTCTGCTCAAAATATCGTATATTAACAACACAATTGTAGCCTCCAGTGTCATACTTTGCTAAAGTAGACCTTATTCAACTCAACTTGATCAACTTCTCCACACAGATAAGAAAGATAACGCAAAACAATTAAATCAAAAGAAGGGAATTATAAACCATCCTTGCACCGTTTTAATTCTTTTCCATTTTTGGGTGAAGAGTGAAGATTAAAGCTTTAAAACGGTGATAACGATGACCAATTAACCATTAATGAGACATTGAAGATGAATTGAAGGAAGAGTAGGAGGACTGTTGGCAAGCAATTTGACATTACTAAAGCATGGCACAATCATCAGAAACAATAATACCACATCTCATCACCTCTTTGGCCGAGACGGACGAATTGTTGAGCAAGACTCCCAAGAAGATTGCAGACTTGAAGATGGTTTTGCTGGGAGAATCATCAGTTGGTAAGTCTTCTATTCTACAAAGAATCCAGAACAATACATTTGACGATAAAAAGGGATCGACTATTGGAGCTGCGTTTATATCCAAGAAAATATTCAAGAGTGAGGATGACAGTTTGATAAATTTGCAGATTTGGGACACTGCTGGCCAGGAAAGATTCCATAATTTGACTCCATTATATTACAGAAACTCCAATATAGCGTTGATAGTATTTGATTTGAGTGACTTGAACTCTTTTAAGAAAGCTGAATACTGGATAAACGAATTACAGATTTATAGAAATGACAATTCTGATTTGAATTTGAAGATAGTATTGGTGGGGAATAAGACTGATTTGGTGAAAACAGATGATGATAATGATGTAACGAAGAGCACTATATTTAATGATAAAATTGAACAGTTTTTGAAATCACACAAAGACATTGCCAATTATTTCAAAGTGAGTGCAAAATCAAATACTGGACTTTATGAACTGTTCAATTATATAATAAGTGACATTGACGAGTCTCTTTTTTATGAATACAATGCTGATGAAAACAGTAATAAGAAAAGCAACAAGGGATTGATAGATTTGAGGTTTGGATCGTCGAATTTAAATAGTGGTGGTTCTAGTTGTCAGTGTTGATTTCAATTTACGTAGATAGGTTCATAGATATTAGAAGTTAATGCAAGTATATGTTTAATGAATAAAATGGGTGTGAGTAAAAGCAAAAGAAATAAATTTTGAATGCAATTGAGAAAAATGTTTGCTTATCAACAGAGGACAAAATGCCAATGAATGGTAAAAGAGATAAAAGGCAAACAACCACAAAACAACCACACTTGTCATGTCAAAATGTTGAAAATCTTGTCCAGTTTCTGAACAGCTAGCAAAGCCAAAAATAAGAGAACTTGATACAAAATAGCATAATCAACAAGTTTCTTGTTGTAAAACATTGAGGGAATCAATAATCCACATTGAAAGTATTGCAAATTGTTGATTGCAGAAAATTCACAGATGATTAAATTCACCGCAACTAAAACAATATACAAAACTGTCTTGTAGTTGAGTAAAGTTTGTGTTAGTTCCAAATTAGTTTCATTCATGAAATCGAAATCTCTATCAGTCATTACACTGGCAACTTCACTTTCTTTTTCTGAATTGAATTCAAGTTCAATATCAGGTGATTCGTTAACTTGAGTTAGTTTCTCATAAATTACATCAAGTAACTCTAGTAATTCGTTACAGCTTGGTCTGTCATCTGGTATTGGCGAAACCATCAACTTAATCAATTCAATCCAATCTTGAAGTAAAGCATTACTCTTAGCAGTGCTTCCCTCTTTCAAGTCAAATATCAGCTCACGTATATTCTCAATACCGGAAAATAGCTCAAACTGACAAATCTCATTCTTAATATCAATTTTATCGTCAGATTTGAATGGAAGTTTGCTGAAACATAAATAGTATAAGATCATGCCTAACGAGTAAATATCTGACTTTGATGAAAAATCTTTCAATCTGTTTTGATCATTATTGTCAACTTCGAATAACTCTGGAGCACAAAATTCTAATGTCCCAGTTGCACCAGTTGAGCTTCTCTTTGTGTTCTCCATTATGGATTCACCAAAATCACTAACTAACAAATTTGGAATTTGATCAAACTCGAAAACCGATTGTATAGGTTTGTAATTTTCATTGAATTTAGTCTTGAATAAACAATTTGATGGTTTCAAGTCTCTATGCAAGATCTTCAAATCATGTAGATATTTTAAACCATTTAATATATCTTTAAATATTTTGAAAATTTCAAAGTTATTCAAGTATTTCAACACGTTTTTGTCATTAGTCGTTAAACTTGACTTGAAATTCAACAGACCCTCTTTAATAGAACCAGTTGCATGAGATTCTGTTGCACCGATCGATTTCATAATTTTCAATTTTCTTCTTCTCTCTTTTTCCTTTTTCAAATCAAATTTTGGATTCACTATTGACTCTACAAAATCTTCTAATGTTCCACCATCACAATACTCAAATAAGATGAAAACAACTGGAATCTTTGGGCCAAACTCACTGATCTGATCAACTTCCAACCAAACATGATTGTACTTGATAATATTAACATTTCCTGAATGCGATGAAGATTCTGTCAAATCATAGAGAAATTTAACTTCACTTAGTATTTTAACTAACTGGCTTAATTGATTACCAATAGGAATTTTCTTTAAAGCAAAGATACCCAAATTTAAATTAAACATAACATGTTCAACTTTTAAAACTTTACCATTGGCCCCGTTTCCTAAAGTACTCAACACTTTGAAGAATTTTTGAAAATACCCTTGATTAATGAGCTCGATTGGTATATCATCCAGCTGCTTATAAGGGATTTGCTGTGGTTGATGTTGATGCTGTTTTTGATGGAAAACAGAGCGTACCAACTCTCTATTTATTTCATTTTGAGATTCAATGTGAGACAAGATTTTGAAATAGTCTTTTCTTGTAATCAGGTCAGAAGGTATCTTTTTCTTATTACCGCTGTCAAAACTTGAACTTCTTCTAATTGTGTTATTGTTGCCATTTGAATTATTGGCTCCATTACTGTTTTCAAAACGATTAGGTATCGTTTCAAGATGCCATTGATGATCAAAAAAGTTTTGAGAAGATGTTGGATCTTGTTGGGATTCCTCCGGCACGACCGACGAGCCTGAAGATGAGGATGATGATAAAGAAGAACCTGTACTAGATAGCGAACCTGTTCTAACAGTTGTTGGTGGCGCTGTAGCCGCTCCTGTTTGTCTCTGTGTATGCGTTGAATGAGTGTGAGAAGTCGGAACCGTGCCTGATATTGGAGGGTCTATATTGGAGATAAACCCACAATTGGGACAAATAAACTCATAACTAGTTGGTCCGGTATTTGTTGATCTTCTTGGACCTCTTGTTCGATTTGATTGATTGATTGAGTCAGTGTCCCCGTTTTCTACCGTATTGGGAACAATCAAAGATGATGATTCGTTGTTAACATCGCTCAATTTCACTAGCTCTAGATTATTTGTAGCAGCATTGTAAACAACGGCGGCGTTGGATGACACACTACGACTGTTTAATAATGGTTAGTACCTTGACTGATCAATGAAAGTTAAAAAGAAGGTTAAAAGTACTTACTGAAGAATATTAAAGTCCTCGTCTTCGCCTGAATTATTCCAGTTGTATCTAACTACAGACATTGTCGAAATAGACGTGCAACGGTTATCATATAATTTAAAACGTACTTTAAAGCATTGAAACTATATAAACAGGTATCATGATCATAGAATAACGCTTATAAACTCGGGTCAAACGGTGAAATCATGTCATTATCGGAAACTTAAAAATTAAAGTATGGTTCCACGCGGCTTTTTACCTTTTAATTTTTTTTACTTTTGTTTTTTTACGCTTTTTCACTACTTTAAGAGTCAGATAAAGTACATTCGGCTAATAATACACAGGTTTGATAGATACTTCATTTCAACAACATCTCCGTGCTGTAGTTTTGAAACGAGTCGTCTGGAACATCGTCTTGCAATGTTGACATTTCATAGTCAAAGGTTGAGTTTTGATACGATTTTTCTGGAGTTGCTGCTGCTTCAAAAATAGGTGACGAGTGTTGCATTTTGTCACTCAGACTGAAATCTGATTGAGTATCAGCAGGGGATGGGACTGTAGGAGGATCGTCCCAATCAATGTGGATTGTAGCGGATTTTGTGGTTTCCAGATTTGCAGAGATATCTTTTGCATTTATGTCTTTCAAGAGGGAATTGAGTATGTAGTTTGTATCGACTGAATCAAAGTTGATCTCATTGGAGTACTGTGTTGGAATAGGCTTGTTTGAATTTATTAATCTGTTTGAATGGTTTTCGTATTCGATTTGTTTCATCTTCAGAGCTTTATTCTCATTCAACAAGTTTTTTATTGTCAAATTTTGTTGTTCAATTTCGAAATTCAATTTTTTGATTTGATTATTTTCAAAACTTTCCAATTTTTGATTCAATCGAAGGAGATCATTGTTTTGTTCATTCACTTTGAAAGACAAATGTTCATTTTCGAGCTTTAATCTGTTATTGATTGTCTTTAAATTTTCGTACTTATGAGCGGTCTCTTCGTACTTTATTTTAAAATAATTGGATTCAAGTTGAATTTGTTTAATTGCTTTATTCTTGTTGATTGTACTTTCATTCTTTAATTTGAAAAGATCTGACTCCAGTTTTGAGTTTATATCCATTTGAGTTTGATTACTCAATTTCAATTTGTTTATTGATGAATTTAATTGAGACTTTTCAGAAGAGAATTTTTTCTGTAAACTCAGTTTTTCCAACTGCTCATTCTGCAGTTGATTTTTAAGCGTTATAATTAGACTATTCAAATCATCTATTGAATTTTCAGTGATTTTATGCGATTTTTGTCTTGTGTCTGTTGAATGGCTAGTATGCACATTCTCAACTCCAAGTTTATCTCTTGATTTCAATCTAATTGAGCCATCTTCATCACCTGATTTTTTCCTCAATTTGCTCTCCATTAAACGAGACTCTTTTTCTTTAATTTTCTTATTCAACTCTAGGTTGAAATTACGAGCATTTAACTGGTTCTCATCAATTTTGGACTCGATTTTGTCAAAGTCGAACTTGAATTCGTTCTTAGCTGAAGTAGCCTGGGACTGATTTTTCAGCAAGTTTGAAAGCAATTCTCTAGACTGATGAGTTTGGTTTCTCAAATTTTTCAACTCTACAGAATCACCACCAGTCATTTAGTGTAATCTAGGTGAAATTTGTAACCGCCGATAAATAAGTAAATACAAAGGATTTTATAATCTGGCGTTTGTGTCTGAAAAACAAGTGAAATGACAAGATCTTGAACCAACTCTTTATCAATAGATACCAAATCTTAAAAGATTCTAGTTAAAGCACAATAAAAGCTTAGTTTGCATCAAAGATCAATCTATAGTATTGTCTAATTGCACTTGAATCGAATCAAGACATATTCATTCACTATACAAAGAAACACTTGATACCTATTAAACGCCAAAACCGTTTCACTTTCAAAGCCGCACAATTTATTTCTAAAAATTAAAAAACAAACGCGTTATATAATACATTACGTAAAGCAAGATAAAAAAGGATTAAGTAATACATCACCTAAGTTTTTAAAACTTTTAATTATTTTTATCCCAATTAAGAAATCGTCCGCTTATACTGTAAAATACACCGCCAATATAATCGACCTTCGCCGTCGCCGTCGCCGTCGCCGTTTTCTTCCACGCACGCAGTCCACGCACGCAGTCTGTTGCTCCCAAGCGACGAATCACATCACACATCGCCAGCAGCGGGTCGCTCGTCTTTGTCCTGCGCTTTTTCTATTTTTGTCTCTTGTCTCTTTTTCCGTCCACCGTCCACAGTCCAGTGCCGTCTTTCGTCTTTCGTCTCTCTTTCGTCTTTCGTCCAGTCTATTATTACTTCTCTTTTACTTGTTTTCTTTTTCTTGTAACTCATTTCATTTGTTTTTTTGTACCCATTTTATTAATTATTGTTTAAAATTATCAACTATTGGTAACTAACTGAAATTGTACACGTTATCAACTTTCTTGATATTATAGTTCAATTGTTTCTCACTTAAATTGCCTTTTCCTTAGCATCATGAAACCTACAACAAAAGAATCACCTGTTGAAACCACCAGTAGCAGTGGTGATAAGAATCAGCAAGTTGGTGTAAATGATCATCAAATCAATAATTTATTTCTATCCCAACTTAAAGAATTAACTCAATCGATTTCATCTTCTTTTGTTTCAATTTCAGATTCTTTAAACACGTTGAAATCAAAAGCCGACAAGATACATTATTTAGCTACAGATTTAAATGATATCTTAGAGTCTAGAAATCAAGATACAAATGGGAACGGTTCTTTGACTAATGCTGATATCGAAAGCAGTTTAATGATCTTAGCTCACCAGGCTCATGATGATCATAGTAACGCTCCAAAGACATCTTCAAACAAGATTAATATCGACAGTGATAATAATAATAACAATAATAATAATAATACTACAACTAATAAATCAGCCGCAAACGCGATCAATTCAAATAAGGACAAAACAAAGAATTCACAACTGAAAATCGATTCAGCATCATCGATATCAAATGAACCAACGACATCAGATTCAAATGTTCAGAATAATAACAATGACAAGTCCAATGATGATTTGCCAATAAATTTGAATAAATCTAGAAATAATAATAAATCCTCTCATGATGATGACAGTCTTGTAATTCCTGAGATTGATTTAAATCCAAGAGCTAAAACAGTGGAAGATTTATGGATCGAATGGAATGATGGGTACAGAAATCAAATTCCTTTAAAAATATTAGAAGATAATTATGGTACTAAATGGAGAAGAGGTCGTATTGCTAAAAGTGCTCAAAGAAGAAAGAAAATAATTGAATTTATTGAAAGTGAAACTAAAAAACATCCTTTATACTCATTTGAATATATTGTTCAATTATTAGAAGAATATAGAATTAAAAAAAATAAAGGATTGTTTTGGTTATATAGTTCTATTCCAAAAACTTTATTTGATTCAAATGGACAACCATTGCAATTTTACCCTGATGAACCATCCTCTCCTTATTTAGCAAAAGAAGATTCAACTCCAATAGATGATCAGTTAACCGGCCAAGGTGAAAGTCACGATGTCGAAATGACCGACGATATTGAAAATCCTGATCAAACTCACCACCAGCAACAACAACAGTCACAACAACAGCAGCAACAGCAGCAGCAACAGACACAACAAGAAGATATTGCTGATAAGAAATTGAAATTGGAGTCTGAAATTTCAAATGCAACAGCAGTTGCTACAGCAGCAGCAGCAGCTGCCGCTGCTACTGACAAAAAATAAGTTGTTTCAATATATATTTATGTGTGTGTGTGTGATTAGCTTTAATTTAACTTTGTACTTTTATCTACTTACTGTTTCTACCCTTTTTTTATTCTTCTTCTTCTCCCCTTTTCTTTCCTTGTCTTCTTATACTTTGATTCCCTTTTTTCTTTTTTCAATATTTGTATTTTTATTCCCTGTTTATTTAGATGAATTTTGTTTTATTATCCTTGTGTTACTGAACCAGTTGGTATAGTCGTTACAAAAAAGTAAACTTTTAGTAGATTGCATCAACATTGCGAATTTCTACTAATTGCTGCTCTCGTAGTACTTCACACATATAAAAAGTAAGTAAATTTTAAAATTGTACAAAAATAAGTGAAAAAAAAACAAAGAGAATACAAGAAAACGGAATAAACGCAAACACAAATTTTATAGAATAAAAAAAGAAAAAAGAAAAATTGAGGTAAAATAAGAGATTTTGAAAATTAACACATGACTGTTTGCAACTTACTTGACTTACATTACATTCAGCAAAACTGTCCCAGTTACTCTCATTTTAGAAACCAAATGGGTTATCAGCAGTTGCATTTGCCAAATTTGCCCTTCCTGTTGGCTGTGATTGCAAGCCAAATGAAGTAGATGGCGCATTACCAAAACCTAAACCTGTTGGTTGTGATAAAAGTGGTTGTGGTTGTTGTTGTAATGGTTGTTGATTGAAAGTGTTTTGAAATTGTTGTGGTTGTTGATTGAAAGTGTTTTGGAATTGCTGTGGTTGTTGATTAAACGAGTTTTGGAATCCAGTTTGCTGAGGTTGGTTGAATGTGTTTTGGAACTGTTGTTGTGGTTGATTAAATGTGTTTTGGAATTGTTGTTGTGGTTGATTAAAACTATTTTGGAATCCAGTTTGTTGTGGTTGATTGAAACTATTTTGGAATCCAGTTTGTTGAACACCACCAATTGAACTATTTGCAAACATATTAGTTAAATTATTAACACCAAATGAAGTTTGTGGCATATTACTTAAAAATCCACCAGTTGGTTGACTTAAATTACCAACACCACCTGTAGCCATTGAAATACCAAATTGACTTTGTGGTACAAATCCACCACCTGTCTTCATTGTTGGTTGCATTGCAGGATATAAATTACCACCTGTTGGTTGATTTAATGGAATTATAGCACCACCAGTCTTTTGTGGTTGACCAAATGTAGTATTTGGTAACATCATTGAATTTTTATTAATGGTTAATCCTGTTGGTTGTAATGGAATCAATCCACCTGTTGGTTGAGACACATTAAATGTGTTAAATGGAACATTATTACCTGTTTTTTGTAATGGAATAAATCCATTTGCTCCACCTGTAGGTTGAGATAAATTAAAAGTATTTAATGGCATACCATTACCAAATCCACCACCAGTCTTTTGTGCAATTGCACCAGTATTACCAAATGTTGTTAATGGCATATTTCCAGTTGCAACAGGTAACATTGATAATCCACCTGTTTTATTCATTGCAAATCCTGTTGGTTGTAATCCTAACATTCCAGTTGCTTGTCCTGTAATCATTGGAACCATTGTAATTGGCATAAATCCAGTTGGCATTGGCATCATTGCACCTGTCATTTGTGGTGCAAAATTAGTAGTACCACTTGTCTTTTGAGCTTGCATAACAGGGAATGAAGAATCATTATTGTTATTATTATTATTAGAACTAACAGTAGTAACTGGTTTAATTGGATTCAAATTAGATTGACCTGTTTTAGTTGGTTCAATTGGTTTGATATTAACCAAATCTTGAATTGAACCTGTTAATTGAGGCGTAATTTGTCTACTTTCAGCAGTCTTAGCAGCTGGTTTCAAAGCCCATGCATCATCTTCAAATTGTTGTTTATTCAAATTCTCACTATTAATAGCTGTTGTATTATCAGTTTTATTACTTTTCAATGAACCATCAGCAGCATTAAACAATGCACCATTACTTGAATTTGTATTTGTTGTATTTGTTGAATTTCTATTAAATTTAATATCAAGATGCTTGTTGACTCTCAAAATATCACCTTCTCTCAATCCTAATGTTCTCATTAATGATGGTGTAATATCTTCCAAGATTGATTCATCCATTTGTTCACCACTAAATTGTCTAGCATATCTATCACAAACATTTGCATCAACACCACATTCAACGAAAAAGTTGAACCAATAATCATTCAATTTTTGATTGAATGGAATGGATTTTGAATCTCTATTACTTGTTGATGTATCATTATTAGTTTCTTTAACAATTGGAGCTGGTGGTTGTTGTGGTTGTGAGCTTGAAACTGGCTCTTTTTTATCTTTATAATTTTCTAATGAAGTGCCTGTAATTTTTTCAACATATTCTAAATCTTCAGTTGATAATTTAGGAGCAGCAACTGCAATTTTAACACCATTAACCTTATGTAAATGAATTTTACCATCTGAAACACCTAAAAATTCAGCTTCAACTTTAAAAGAACCTGATCTATCAATCCAAGTTCTAACTCTATGTGGATTTGGTAAATCTTTATTATTTTTAGAAGAATTTGAACTAGATTTCAATTTTTTTTCTCTTAATTTTTCATCATTTCTTCTAATTCTTTCCCTTTCAGCTCTATTACGTTGTTCTCTTTCTCTTAATTCTTTTTCTTTACGTTGTTGACGACGTCTTTGAGATTCAAGTTCTTCTCTTTCTCTTTGTAATTCTCTTTCTTTTCTATCTCTTTCTTTTTGTAATGATTCTTCTCTCAAGATACGTTCTTTATCATCATTTTTCTTCTTTTTTGGACTTGAACCTGTATTTTTACCTGATTTTTTGAATAATGATCTAAAACCACTACCATTTCCTCCAGTTGGAGTTGATGTTAATTGTTGTGAATCTGAAATAATTTTAACAAAATTTGATGGAATAACACCTTGTTCACCAGTTTCCAAATTTTGAACCATCCACCATTCTTTTGATTTTTTATCATTTAAGATAATAACGATATCATTTTCGTAACAAGTTAATTCATCAGGAGAAACAGCTTCAAAATCGTATAATAAAACACCTTGTTTTTTCTTAGATTTTGAATTTTTTGGAACTGATGATGCAGCTTTAACATCATTTAAAGCACCCATTGAAGCCATACCTTTTAAATCTGCCAATATTGAAATAATAGCCTCTGCTGAATCTTTAGAACTTGAATATAATTCAAATGATTCAGAAGGATTTTTAAATTCTAAGAAAACATGTTTTTTCTCATTATTATATGAAGTTAAATCGTGAATTGACCATTCTTTAGAATGTCCTGATTCATTTGAGATGAAAATAGCTGAATTACCAATTGCCAAAGTGGCTTTTCTTTTCTTTCTTCCATCAATTTCAAAGACTGACCAAGTGAAAAAATCATCCTTGACAAAATCATCAGGATTTGCATTGGCTTGATTCGAAGATGAACGATTGGATCTTGTTGATGCTAAAGTTGTACCTGTATTGGTTCTAGGTCTGGTTGGCATTGGAGGAGGGGCTTCTTCTTCTTCTTCTTCTTCTTCCTCGTCTTCTTGTTGTTGTTGTTCGTATTGATCATGGTGTTGTTCGTATGCGTGTTGTTCGTCGTTGGAATAATCATCGTAATGAGTGGTGTTGGAAGGTGGTACAACCTCATTTGAATTTTGCGGGTTAGTTGCCCTTTGTAAATCGACACGTTGTGGAGGAGGAGGGAAATTTGAAGCGCTTGTTGTACCATAAGCGTTAGATTGAGTAGTTGAAGTTGTTGGAGCTGCTGTAGTAGTAGTAGATGCAGGACCAATATAATTTGCAGGGACAAAACCAAACTGATTGTTGTTCAATCCGACTAAAGTCCAATTTGGGTCTGAAGAATCGTAAATGTCGAATCTATCACCTTCATTGAAAGTCAACTCTTCTTCAGTTTGTTTTTCGTAATCGTATAAAGCAACTGCATTATCGATAATTCTAGCCGGTTCTATATACGTACTTGGCACCAATCCTGAAGGTTCTTCAATGTCTGCGTCAACAACCCTTTTTTTAACTTTCCACCAGTCATCTACATCTGATTTTTCTAGTAAATAAAGTAAATCGTTTTCTTGCATGTCTAGTTCTTCTTCATTTTGAGCTTGGTAGTCATAAAGAGCTACATAAACTCCCAAAAATGCTGAAGTCATTTTTTTGCTTGATTTTTTCTATCTTGTTTTTCTTTTTCTAATATTTATTTCAGTTATTATTGATAACAGAGGGACACGGAAATGTTGTAAGTACTTGTTGGTTTATAATTTAATAATACAATTGGAAATGCAAATGGTGAGAATTAAATGAGGGTGAAAACACACAACACACACACACAATTGGTCTATCAAAGATAAGTGCTCACAAAGGATCAATACAATCAATTACAAGTCACACAATACTAATTTCAAGACAATTGATCTCGGCAAGTAGTTCTCAATAGTTGTTCAATTGACTTTGTATATGTGTATCTGGTGGCTATCACTTGTAAGTGGATGCTAGCAAATATGCACGTAGTTTGGTTTTTATTCTCTATTTATGTTTATATTCAAGATTTTTCAATATGGGCTATAACGAAGGTTAGCCTGATGTAATTATGGTACTGAATTTTACATTACAACGGTTTACAAACAGAAAAGGTGTTGAGTGTTCACTGGAAGTTGCAGTCTCGCTTGCACAGATACACACTTTCACCCACGCTACTCTCACTCACTCATTCATTTATTCTGAGATTGGGTGAGTGAGGCACAGTAAAGGAAACTAGACTTTACGATTGGTACGGAAAGGTGAAGTTTGATTTAAAGACAAGACAAGGAAGAACATATTTAAATTCAAGTAAATAAATACATGTATGTCTAAAATATACTTATACATGGTAATATTATCAGACTCAAAAGACTATACACAGGGATATACGTACCCAAATGGTGGAATCTGAGTAAGAATACTGCCGCCAATTCGCCATGATTTCTGTGAATCTCGACATCAGGTCACAGAAAACTCCACAGAGTTCAGAGGCGGTGAAGCGATAATTGAACTATTATTGTAATTGTAGTGATTTGCAATGGGTAAATAGATATAGATATACAACAAGGTAAATTGATAGAGCTGATAGATAGTTAGCTAGTTAGATAAATATAGATATATAAATACAAGAATAGTGAAATATCATCATTGGAATTGATCGCTGATCAGTTTACTACACAGGGCATGAAATAATGCCAGATTTACACACACTTAATCGAAACATGAGCCTTCTTATGTACCGGCTTCGTAAAACTCAGATTTGCACATATGCCCATTTAAGCTTTTAAGGTTGTGTTGAAAGTATATATAATTTACCTTGTGTACAATTAGAGTGTGGTCCAAGGTATCTATGTACGTACGTGTATCAAACTTAAACTCAAACTGAAATTCAGATCATAGAATCACTCACGGCCAGTAAGTAAGTAAGCTTGTTCTAGTTACTAAGTGTAGAGGAGTAATGCAGTTTTAGCAAACAAACATAGTTAATTGGAGTTAAATTGAGCGCTGATAAATTGTCTTAAAGTAAATTAAAGTGTTACAAGTTATTATATACAAGAACATTTCATGCATTGAAACCAATTTACTGATAGTAGTAAGTTGATTAAGTCTACGGGAAGCCTGGACCTTTTTTTTTTCTTTTTCTCTTTCTCTTTCTCTTTCTTTCTTCTTTTCTTTTTTCGTCCTTCTTTTCCTTTTTCCATGTCAACTGGTACTGCTATTGCTTGCGTTGTTTGTTCTACACTCTTCTTATTTACCCCTGTAGATGAATTATGCTTTATATTTGGTATGGTAAATATACACACATTTACAACCTTACGTATATATTACAACACATTGTAATTAGATACCAATGTAAATTTTAGTGAAATTTAGCGTATATACTTGGTAAGGTTAGTTTATGCGGTAATGTAACCCAGTGCAATTGAGCACCGCAACAGCGACAGTAGATCCATACTAAACAATTGCATCATTTGAGTGGTTCTATTACTATTAATATTACTATTACAATTACTACTACTACTATTGTAACGCTTACTCACTGCCTTTAAACACCTGCAGGCAATTAACGGAAATGGCTGCATCTGGAACTTCAACTCAAGCTCAATATGCTGGATCAAAGATCAAAGGGATAATACAAAATACACAGCCTTTTGCATAACCACCTAACTAACGATTCACTACTATATATATTCCTCTCCCCATAGCCAGAGCCCTCCTGTCTCTTTTTTTTAGAAGGCCGCTCTACCCGCACTGCCTATACCTATCGACCCTAACCATCTTATCTTTGAGCGCCAGCGTTGTCGCACTTGGCTTGTCTTGCTGTTTTACTCTTGCTTTCTGCCTGCTGCCTGCTGCCAATTGCCGCCCTTTCCCTTGTTCTTCCCTCTTCTTTCTAGTTCTATGCCACCCATACAGCCTTGTGATGTTAATGCAATCAGCATGCATCCCACCCAGTTCACCAAGTAGTAATATAAATAAAATAACACTAGTAAATTAGCCATAGCCATATCCATATGCCCATATTGTATAACCATGGCACCTGCACCTTCCTTCTATCTATGGCTTAATTGTACAATAGCCCATTTAGCCCTGCAGCCATTTAGCCATTATGCAAGCAATAGAGAGAGTTAGAGAGAGATAATAAGAGAGCCCTCCCTGTAAATGTATACATACAGCATTACCACCAATTGATCAGTAGTATTAAGCTACGTTTCAGTGTGTATCGTATGGATATTTACTAATAATAAGTACTACAAATAATATGGCCATGTGTGTATACAGGCGGCATCTCTTTAAATAGATTTGACACACACACATACACACATACATACATACATACATACATGTAACGTCACATGCCGATGCAGTCTATTTATCTTTTATGCTCATCAGGTGTGTGCCCATTCTCATCACCGCTCGAGTGAAATGAATTACTAACTTAATGTACCACAAACCAATACTAGAATATACACCAGGCAACTAACTAACTAATCATCTCTCTCTCTCTCTCTCTCTCTTACTCTCTCTGTGCCAATCATGCTGTCCCGTTTCTACCCCCTGATTCAACGTTGACCTCCGGCATTGCCTTTTCTTCCCCAATTTCAAACTGCATTACCCTTCTCTCTGAAAAAGGACACACCACTCACTCAATTCACCTCACAGATACTCTTTCAACTGATCTCGATTCAATTTGATCCAGTCAAAACTTCCCCTTTAAACGAACTAAATCCCACATTTCTTATATTACCCCTTTCTTTTAACCATACCATACCATACCATACCAAACCATACCACATCGCATCGTATCATATTAATTCATTTTGTCTCATATTGATTCTAAATCATTCTTTAACTTTTATTTGATCCGTCAACTCCTGCTCATTTCCAGTTTTTTTTTCTTGTCTTACTCTCTCTCTCACTCTCTTTAGTGTGATTTATAAAGCTTTGTCTTTCTTTACTCTTGATTAATTCTCGTACCACCAAATAGTGATCCTTAAACTCCATAACCACTCACTTTGTTGCAAATAGAATCACCTCTTATGCAATTTTCAATTGCAATTTAATTCATTCAACTCTTATACACTTATCACTTGCATATCTACCAATACCCAATCAAATATCCTATCTTTGTTTCATCCGCTTGTTCGCTAAAGGGCACTTTTGTTTTATCCCCTTTTTAAACTTAATCATCACTAACACCGAATGTTATCCGACTTGAAATCCAACTCTAATTTTCTTCTCTCAAATCAAAATATGATCGATACAAGGGAAGAAGAACCAAATTCACTCAATTTATCACCTAAACTGAATAACTACTATACTACGACCGCTACAACTACCACTAATAATAATAATAATAATAATAACAATCTTGCAATGACTCAATTGGACAACAGGGAATATACGGACCCAAAAATTCCAAAATTGGCAGTCAACACTTGCTTGAATTTATCTCCAACAATGATGACATTGTCATCTTCAAATACAACAACTACAACAACGACTCCTTCTGGATTAAACAATGGTTTCAATTTTGACGACTATTACACCAATCTAAATTCTAACTATAACTTATCATCACATGCTATTCCAACCTCTAATGCAACAACTGCTTTGCATGCACATCAAAATTCTACATCTTCTATCAATTCGTCAATTTACCAAACTGGAACTCTAAGTCATGGCGGAAGCAGCTCCACCACTATTTCAGAAAACTATTTCACGAATAGCCCTTATGTGTTGAATAATGGTAATAATACTAATTACCATTTAATTGACCCTTTAACCCCTTCTGAATTTTTACAAATCAATTTAAAACAAGATCCTTGTCTCGCTACCGAGAATCCAGCTATCATTGATAGACCAAATGTGTTGCACCATCGTGATAACTTTGTTTAGAATGAAAGCTTCAATTCTAATAGTACCTCCTCCATTCCCACTGCAATTGCAACCGCAACCACAAACCACCACAACCACAACAACAACTTTCAATCCCCAGAAACATGGAATTCTCATGGAGTTGCTAATCGTACCATCAAAAAATCATTAACAGATGTTTCTTCTGCTTCCCCTCCTCATAGTAATATTGAGTCAAAAAGCGATACTCCTCAAAATGACAATGTTACCAAAAGAGACAATTCAATAGAATATTACCAACCAAAAATCCTATCTTTAAACTCAATCGATAACTCTAGTCATTTTACAAAACTTTCTCCAGTAGTTGAAAGTGCAAACTCATTCTCACCACGTTCAAACGTTTTCTCATTAAACAACAATTTGAGTAAATTGTCTATTGATGATTCAAGTGGAAACGGTAATGGTAATGGTAATATTAACGGCAACTTGAACTACTTCTTACCATCAAATCCTCGCCACAACAGTATGAGCAACAACCAGCCAAATAGAAAAAACTCAATCAACTTGATGTCCCTAGACGATTCAACTGATATTTTGGCTTTAGCAAAAGATCAATACGGATGTAGATTTTTACAAAAAAAAATTGATGAAGATTACGAAAAACAAAATTTCCAAATCATTTTCAAAGCAATATATCAAAACTCATCAGAACTAATGATGGATCCATTTGGGAATTACTTAATTCAAAAATTAATGGCATGTTCTACCGATGAAGAATTGAATTTGATCTTGATCAACATCTCAAGCTCAATTTCCACCATTTCTAAAAATCAGCATGGTACAAGAGCTTGTCAAAAATTGATTGATTGTTTAAGTTCAAAGACAAATCATCATTTATTATCTACATATTTATCTCCTCATATTGTCGAATTGATTCAAGATTTGAATGGTAATCACGTTATTCAAAAATGTATCTTCAAATTCAATGATTTAGATTTACAATTTATTATTCAAATTGTTTGTAATAATATCATTCAAATTTCAACTCATAAACATGGTTGTTGTGTTATTCAAAAATTATTAAACAAGTGTAATGATTATCAAGTGATGGAAATTGGTTCAGTTATTGCCAAAAATTCAATCATCTTGATGCAAGATCAATTTGGTAATTATGTTGTTCAATATTTAATAACTTTAGATACTCATGAATTGAATTGTAAACTGGTTGATATTATGACTCCGTTTATTTGCGAATTATCAATTCAAAAATTTTCTTCAAACGTTGTGGAAAAATGCATCAAGATTCAATTAAATCCTTCAAAAGAAAATAAACAAATTGATCATTTTTATCCACTTTTCGAAAATTTACTATTACCTTTGAATTTGTCAACTTTAATCAAAGACCAATATGGTAATTATGTTATTCAAACAGTTATGGATTTAGCACCTGCTAATTATAAGTTGAGATTTGCTACTAATATTAAACCTTTGCTACCTTTAGTTAGATTCACCTCATTTGGCAAAAAAATTCAAAATAAAGTCTTGTCAATCTTGAACGAATTTGAGAAAAATCCGTCCTGTAATTCTATCAATTACTCTGCTTCTTTACTACCACCTATCAGCTTCTCAAATAATAAAAACTATCACGATTTTAATAATCCAACCTGTCAAAATTATACCACTAACCTACCAAATCAAAATTATTATAATGCATCTGTTGACAACCAATCCAACATTTGTTTCAATGATGTTGAAAAATTTTTGTAATTAGTTTTCTATTTTTTTTTTTTTTCTTGTCCTAATACTTCTTTTTTCACTATAATATATACCCCCCTCTAACTTTTCAGTGCTATTATCCCTCTGCTATTATTTCACATGATGTTCTTTGTTTGTTAATTTAAATGTTGCTACTGCTAATCATATTCACTGCTTTTTATATTTTTCGTTGGTCTGGTCATATCTCCACTTTTTCTGTTTTAACTGCTTGTGTCAAATTCTGGGTTCATTCTGTCTCTTTAAGACTTACTTATACTATGTGTTTTGTTTTGTTTTGTTTACTTGGTTCTATGGGTTAATTTCTATACATTGTGTTTCGGTGTTTTCTGGTATTTTGTTCTGCTTTTTCTCAGTCCACCTGATTAAGTGTCTTTTTTGTTTTTTGTTGTTTTTTCAATGCTTTGTATGTTTTGTTCCCCTAGCGGGCTCTTTATATCTGTTTGGGGTACCCTAAACCTTCTTTATCTATGCATTATATAATTTGCTAGTGACTCAATTTAATCTGTTTCAAGGCACTGGATGCTCTTTCTTTTAGGTATATTTTTTGTTCTCAGATGCTACTCTTGTGATACATCTTTGGGAATAAATTTCACTTATATAAAGTACGTATCCACCATCTCTGGCAAATAAGCGTTTCTTTCATTTACATTTACTTACCAAGACGATTCGGTAAGATTTTCTAAGCCGCTTCGGCTTTATAAGATCTTTTTAATTCATGCATTATTATTATAAAGCCACATAGCCGCATCTCAAAATAACATTATAAGAAAAAGTTTATTTTTAGTGCGCGCGCGCGTACGAGAACGCAGGAGAGTGTGAAAATTTGAGATTTTCGCGGCAGATGGGCATGGAACCGCATACTGACGTAAAACAGGCACTTTCTTTCTTTCTTTCATTTTTTTTTTTTGACTTTTATTGTCTATTGATTCAGGCTTGATTTGAATTGAGCTTTCATTAATTTTCATCTTTTCTCTTTTCATTTCACATCATTGAAAGATCGCTAATGGTATCGTTTTGGACATCAAAAGTTGTTCAAAGTTTGAATTGACAGTCTTACAAATTATCAGGAGTTGGACTTGAAAATTTCCATTTCCATTTTATATTCTTATGCTAGTCAATTATTAAAGATGTCAGAATCAAATTGGAGTATACCTTTAGTTACTAAGAGAAGCAGCACTAGTAATAGTAGTACAAGCAGCATCGGTATCGCTAAGGAGAGACTACCACGGGTGCTTGTGTCTCAAAAGTCACTCGACTTGCAACTAGAGCTTAAATCGGACTCTTTTGAGCAAAATTTCTGGACGCTCGATTACAAGACGGGATTTAAAAAATTGATTGATCTGCTGACAAGCGAAAGTTTACAGTCTTTAGATGATTTGTATGCGTTTTTTTTCCTTAAGTATGAACAAGAGGACAAGTTTTCACGTGCGTTGAATGACTACTATCTCTCAAAGAAAAGCGAATTTGAGTCGTACGACTCAAACGGCGAGCTCTCCAAACAGCAAGACTTACTAAGCTCGTATGTCTCATCACAAACACTCGTTGATACAATTAAGCAAGAGTCGTACGCAAGAGGTCATTATACTATTGCTTTAAAGCAAAACATTTTGAGCCCTCTGAGTTTTTTCAAGATAAGTTTTGCCGATAAAATCCAGGAAGAAGCCGATATTGTATTTGCGAAAATAGAAGAGTTCAATAAATGCAGAAAACAGTTTCACTCAACAAGGTCAAGTTACCGTCAAAAAGTAAGAGACTTGAACAAATTCCCCCTCAGAAAAATTGAAGAGTCTCTGGATGCATATAATGTCTTGAATTTGCAAAGAAGGCAATCAATGTTAGAACATGAGCCTTCAGTTTACAAATTGGATGACAAACTTTCACTTACCAAAGAAGAGTTTGTTAAGGTTTTAAAAGATTTGATTTCACACAATTCGAAAATAGTGTATGTAAAGAAATATTTTGGAAAATTAAACACACAACGTAAAGTGTCGAATGGTGTTGAAATTACCAATTTTTTAATAAGTTCAGATTTGATACCAACAAATTCAGTCAATGATGCTGAAAGTTTTGGTCAGTTTTTAGTTGATCATGGCTTTTTGCAAAATTTGACAATCAGGGACAGCAAATTTGCTAATATAAGTGAATGGGATTTTGAATGGCTTTTAAAATCTTTCGACTTGTGCGATTTAGATCCCCCATTTGAAATTAACTTGGGTTCAACCCAGTATTCATCCATGTTGCAATCCACCGGCTTATCTCCTAGTCCCACAATCGAATCCGAAACTTCAGACTCACCGCAAACTAGTATCAAATCTCCAGATGTTGATACAGTGGTTGACAGGTTTGATTATTTGTCAGTTAATAACAATATCAAAGAAATCATGCAAATACACACATTATCTAACGATTGTAATAGACTTGAGCTTGAATATATGAATGCTACAATCAAGTTAGACGAAGTTCAATGCTCACTCGAAGAGAGAATGTTTGAATCTTTCCAAATGTTGAACTCTTTTGAAATTGAAAAATACTTGGTCTTTAAAAAGTACATGGAAATGTATGTTGATTTAACTTATAAAGCTGAAAGTCAGAATAAGTTATCAATGAAAGATTTCAATGGAAGTACACTCATTAAAAACACAGAACAATCTGAGAAATTATATCAACAATTGTTCCATTTGAAAAAATCGTTAGATTCGATAAATCTTAAAGTTGATTTTAAACAGATGATTGAAACACATAAAACAGGGTCTTATTTGTCAAGAGTTGAACTGTTCGAATCTTTTAAAGGTAGAAAAATCATTCAAATGTTTGGTACAAACATTTCAATTTCTGCTAAATTAGAAAGAAGGTCTCTTCCAATAGTAATATCTACCATTTTGTTCAAAATTGATAATTTGGTCAAACCTTTGCAAAATGTCAAATGGTGGGATAATCCTGTTGTTGATTACAAGACAGTCTTCAAATTAAGATTAGAATTGAATAACATGATCAGATCTTCAAAAGATTTTTACGATCCGGTTGATGGATTCATGTCCAAATCTGCTCGTAAAAGATTTGAATCCGGTATCGAATCAATCTTGGATGATACTTATGTCTCAGGTCTTGTTGAAAAAAACAAACCTAATTTAATATACCAAGCTTCAACTCCTGGGTTGAAACAGCTTCACTTACTCACTCTTATTACACTTCTTCAAATATATTTTTTACAACTCCCTGAATCCGTCATACCTTGGAAGTTTATCAAACAGATAAACTCGATTTACGTATCAGCAGATAAGAACAACAACACTAAGACTAGTGATATTTTATATGAAACTATAATTTCAAAACTAGGAGACTCGTTGGATACGCTGCTACCATTGACCATCTTGTGGGAAACTTTTATAACTACCTATTCAACTTCAGGCGGTGAGAACTCTGTTATTTATAAAGTTATTGCTGACTATTTTGTGAGACCTTTAATTCACCCAAACTTAGATGATGATGTTACTGCTAAACAGCCAAATTTACAAGTTTTTGACAATGCATATGCTGTTCTTCTGATTAAAGATTTGATGATTTTGCATGATCGTATCAAGGAAGAAAGTCAAAAGAGAGGCTTAGAGAGAAAATTTGCTAGAAAGGGGCATAAGGATACCAGAGCTCCATCCCCGTTGTGACGCAACATATGGTTCTTTCCACCAGCATCTACGTATAATAGTTATTACACTTTTTTTCTTTGACCTTTTTTTATCAAAATAATGCAAATCTTATTTATGTTTAATATAATATACAAAGAGTCTTTAACACTTTCACCTACAACTTTAGATTTGGGGTTAGAAAATGTACTAAATTTACTCTCTTCTTTTTTTAGCCCTTTCCCAAGCACTTAGTCTCTTTCTCTTTTTACCATTAGAATCACCATTGCTATTAAATTCTCTACCGTTATCGAACATACTCCAATCTTCACCAAAGAATTCGTTTCTTGCCTTCTTTTTCTTATCTTTAGCACTCAACTTTAATTGAGCATTTGGTAATCTGGTGAAATTTTCTTCTTCGTATCTCTTAATTTCCTCTTCTCTTTGCAAATCTTTTTGTGACTTCACATCTCTACCAGTATTGATAATAGTGGAACCAATTGATGTTTCCAAAACAGGGGCTTCTGATATATCTTGTAAATACTCGTCCATCGATTGTAAATTCTTTTGTTTTCTTTCACTACTAGTTTCAGCATCTGGATCAAATGATGTCGGTGGTAACATTGCAGAAATCTTTGGTGGTCTATATTTACCGGATTTACTTTCTTCTTCATCATCTTCTTCTCCATGAGCAGCTTGTTGCTTATCAGTAGAAGATTTGGATTTTTTACTGTCAGTTGATTTGAGTCCCGAAGATTTAGATTGGCTGAGAAGTGCCGAAGGATCTGGTCTATACGTCAATGCATCGTCTTCTTCATCTTCTTCATCATCTTCTTCCTCGCCACTTTCCCCATTCAATTTGTTATTAGTCTTTTCCTCCACTTCAATTTGCTCTTTTTCTCTTCTCTGGTATGCGTTGACTAGTTTTTCAAGTTGATAACTCAATTTTTTCTCTAATGATTTGACACCTCTTTCCAGCGTAACTCTTTGCACGATAGAGCTTTCCAAAGCTTGCTGCTTAACTTTATCCAATTCCTTGTCGTTCTGTTTCTCCAACGATGCTAATCTACTCCCCAATATCAACGCAAGATTGTTAACATATGATAACATTGAAGAGTTCTTCAACGACAATAAGGACACACCATCAAGATGTTCTTTATTAGTTGGTGCGTTTTCAAGTAAAGATCTCACTATATCTGGATAGTCTTTTGACTCGTCAATATATGATGATAAGTTATCAACTGATTTCGATGTTGACTTTATCGAATCTATAATAGATGTTAAAAGGTTATCTAAAGATGGTTGAGCAGCTGACATTTTTATAAGCTTTGTTTTCTCGTATAAATTTTTTTCTCAAAACTACAATTTTTTTTTAGCTGTAACTTTGAAGTCAATATTTTATATTAGAAAGTTTAAAGTCAGTAATATAATGATTAATGCTTCAGTACTTTAGTTGATTAATCTAGGTTGAAAGGTAATTAAACTTAGGCAAGAAGTGAAAAATTAAAAACTATTTTTTTTTTTTTTATTTTTTTTTTAATTTTTTTTAAAATTTCCCATTTCCCAGTTTCACAAACATAAAACTATTTCACCCGTACACCACATGAAAATTAAATTTTTTTTTATTTTTTTTTTTCTTTTTTTTAAATTTTTTTAATTTTTTTTTTATTTTATTTTACTGATAATTTTTTCATGTATATTAATAGCTAGTGGATAAGAAGGTAGTTGTTTTCAGTACAAAGTAGTCGATTAGTGGATTATTGCAAGCAATATTATAGATTCGAAAGGAACCATACACATCTCACAATATGGTAGGTTGAAATCAATTGAATCAAGAACTTTGGTTTTGCACTTTGGATCATTTACTAACATTAATGTATTTTTTTTATTCACTTTTGAATTTTTAATTTAGCCTCAAAACGAATATATTGAACAACACATCAAACAACATGGTAGAAGGTTAGATCATGAAGAAAGAAAACGTAAAAGAGAGGCAAGAGAGTCTCATAGAGTGGCGAAAGATGCTCAAAACTTGAAAGGTTGGAGAGGTAAGCAATTTGCTAAGAAACGTTATTCTGAAAAGGTTGCTATGAAGAAGAAGATCAAAGCTCATGAAGAGAGTAAAATTAAAGGTCCTTCAAAACCTAAAGAAGATGACGGTGAAGCTTTACCAACTTATTTGTTGGATAGACAGCAACAAAATACAGCCAAGGCAATTTCTTCGTCTTTGAAACAGAAAAGAATGGAAAAAGCTGATAAATTTTCAGTTCCATTACCTAAAGTGAGAGGTATCAGTGAAGAAGAAATGTTCAAAGTTGTCAAAACCGGTAAGTCAAAGACCAAGTCTTGGAAGAGAATGATTACTAAACATACTTTTGTTGGTGAAGGTTTCACTAGAAGACCAGTCAAATTAGAGAGAATTATTAGACCATCAGCTTTAAGACAAAAGAAAGCTAATGTGACGCACCCTGAATTGAAAGTTACAGTGCTATTACCTATCTTGGCAGTTAAAAAGAACCCACAATCACCAATGTATACAACATTAGGTATCCTTACAAAAGGTACTATTATAGAAGTCAACGTTTCTGAAATGGGTTTAGTTACCGCTGGTGGTAAAGTTGTTTGGGGTAAATATGCTCAAATTACCAATGAACCTGATAGAGACGGTGTTGTGAATGCTGTTTTGTTGGTTTGAATCTCTTGATTGTTTTTTAATTTTTGTAAAGTTTAAAGTCTTATTTTTTTGCATTTTTGTTCTGTTTTTTATCGGGTTCGTTTAAAGCTTTCTATCAAGTACTTTTTTTTTTTCTTTTTTCCTACTTCTTTATGTGTTTTTTTTACAATCTCCATTATTTTACGTATTACCATCGCCAATGACTGTGATTGTCTGTGGAACATAGGACTAAAGTAAACCATTATTGGGTGTAAAGCATCTAAGTACTTAACCTCATATTTCCTGACATAAGCCATTATCTAATTAGATACAATTTACTAATTGGGATGACATTTGTCCTAATTGGGAAGTGGGGCTGCAAATCTTGCGCAGAGTCTCTCTTATTTGCTTAAACGCTTTTCTTCTTTTGGTTATCTATCATGTTTCCTGTCACTTTACGATAAAGAAAGCATTTAAAAGATTTAGTCTTTTAGTTTCTTCAATCAATTAGATTTTTGATTGAAATAGAAGACCACTTTGCTCACAATAACGGAAAAAGAACTGATTTACTTTTGATTCGGTTTTCTTTGTTCGTTTGTAAGAAAGTAAAAATTTTTACGGATTTAAAAGACTATTTCTCACTAATATGAAACTATCGCTTTTAGCTTGCACTAGTTTGCTTGCTTCATTAGCTACAGCTGCTCCTTTCTATGGACTTCAATTACAAGATGCGATTATGGCAGAGTCTTTAATTGAAGAGGAAAACGCCTTACCATTACCAGAAAAGCCAGAAATTGATTCAGAAGCTCTGCAAGCGCTAATTTCTGAATCTGCATTGGCAGAAAGAGCTGAAGTGTTGTATGCTATTGCTAACAGCTCATTTGAGTCTTTTGGTCATCCAACAAGAGTTATTGGCTCAAGAGGTCATTGGAACACCATTGGCTACATTAAAAAAGAGATTAAAAAATTAAAAGAGTATTATGACTTATCAGTTCAGCCATTTGACGCTTTTATGAGTGAAATCTATACTATTAGTTTAACTATTAATGGTACCTCTCCAAGTTCATTAATTGAAATGGATATGAGTCCTCCAACACCTGATAAGGATTATGTGACTGGTCCTGTGGTACTAGTTAAGAACAGTGGTTGTGATGCATCAGACTATCCAGCTTCTATTAAGGGTTCAATTGCATTAATTAAAAGAGGTGAATGTGCATTTGGTGATAAATCATTATTAGCAGGTGAATTGGGTGCTCAAGCTGCTATTATTTACAACAATGAAAAAGGTGTTATTAGAGGTACTTTAGGTGTTCCTCCAAAACATTCACATGTTGCACCAACCGTTGGTATTTCATTAGAAGATGGTGAACATTATGCATCATTATTATCTAAAAACATCACTTTTAATGCTTCCGTTTTAGTTGATTCTTATGTTGGTAAAATTACAACATTGAATGTTATTGCTGAAACAAAAGAAGGTGACCCAGAAAATATTGTCATGTTGGGTGCTCATTCTGATAGTGTTTCTGCTGGTCCTGGTATTAATGACGATGGTTCAGGAACAATTTCATTATTAGAAGTTGCTAAACAATTAACAAATTTTAAAATTAATAATAAAGTTAGATTTGCATGGTGGGCTGCTGAAGAAGAAGGATTATTAGGTTCTAATTATTACGCTGAATCTTTATCAAAAGAAGAAAATAGCAAAATTAGATTATTTATGGATTACGATATGATGGCAAGTCCAAATTATGAATATGAAGTTTACAATGCTAGTAACGCTGTTAACCCTCCAGGATCAGAAGAATTGAAAAACTTATATATTGATTACTATACCGAAAAGGGTTTACCATATGTCTTGATTGAATTTGATGGTAGATCAGATTACGTTGGTTTCATTGAAAATGGTATTCCTGGTGGTGGAATTGCTACTGGTGCAGAAAAGGATAACAAATGGAACGGTGAAACTTTAGATCCATGTTACCATAGTCTATGTGATGACTTGACCAATTTGGCTTATGATGCCTTTTTAGTCAACACTAAACTGATTGCACACTCAGTTGCCACTTATGCCAAATCATTCGACGGTTTCCCAGAAAGAGAACCATTAAGTGATGTGGACAGTTTCTCTTTGAATAAGGGCGCTTATGGAGTCAAAGAATTCAAGTACCGTGGCTCACAATTAGTTATGTAGAATTTTCAATAGCAAATTGCTATGATGGGGTTCAAAGCAATTTTATTGAAGATCCTATTGTTCAAAACATTTATTAGAACATCATTTTCATCGTTCTGTGCTTTCTGTTTCTTTTTTTTTCACGTTTCATATTTCATTTTTTAACAAAGGTGTCAAATTCACCTATTTCATCATACTCATTATTTTTCATGCTGATTAATAACTAGATACTTTTGTCTTTATCGTTTCATCCATAGATAGGTCTTTTTTTACATTAACATTCAATAAAAGTATTATTCGGTTTATATTAAAGTATAGCGGACGGGTAAAAAAGATAGGTAATTATATACAAAATTTAATTGAATTCAACTAGATCGTTTATGTTGATTCGGGAAAGCAGAAATTCTACTTGAAAGGGGATGAGCTTGTTGGTCGAATTATCAAAAGAGCATACTGATTGGTAGACTCAATTCAAGTTTGAAAGATACTGATCCATAGTTTGATGAGTTTGAGCTTTATCTTTGAGTAACGTATTATGCTGTGGTATTGTTGAGTTGACCTCACAACTAGTATCTTTAGTAGAGTCCATATAATCTTTAAAGTTGATTCGCTTGCTTTGTTTCAAACGACTGATTGATCCAGTAGAAGAACCAAGATTTTTAAAACTGCCGTTTGAGTTTTCAGTTTTGTATTGGTATCGTTGTTGATTTTGGAAAGTCAACTCAGTTGGCGAGCCTAGCAAACTACTTGAATCTGAGTAAGACGACGAAGCTCTATTTTGAAGTGACAATTTAGGGTTTGTAAATTTGTGAATATCAGCCGGAATCAATGATGGGTCTAATTTTGGTGGTAATGTACAGATTGATCCAGATACACTTTTCAAACGACTCGGTGTAGATTTATCATTGTTATGAATCACTTGTCTTATCTGATTATCATGCGATGGATTTATTGTTGAAGAAGAAGTTGACGCAATTGAATTTAATGAAAAAGCAGAGTCATACTTGTGATTTGATAGTAAAGGTGCTTGAATCGAATTACTTGGTGATAAGTTTGTTTCCAATGCTGGATGATCGAGTAAGTTTTTATGATTATTGGGATTTAATAAATTATCATGTGATATATCCATGGGTAGTGAGATTGCCGATTTAGACAAAAAACTTGTGCTGTTGTGCGATAAATCGGCTAATAAATCAACAGTGGATATTGAGATATTCTTTGATGGTAATTGATAATTCACACTGATGTTACTCACAGAGTTTTGAGAAATTGATGTTGATGAATCTGTTGATGGGAGTTTTATAGTTTTGAACAATTTTTCAAAAGAGCCTTTCAGTCGTGTACTATCATGATGCTCATTATGCTGATAGGTATTAAATTTCTCTGGAGAGTCTGTATAAATATCATTTAGTAAATCAGTTGATTTTGAATTTCTAACAATATCAATCTTTGAAGATGAGGTATTTGAACTTGTTGTTTTTTGCAACTCAATTGATTTTTTCAAAACTTTATTGTATGGATCATTAAATTTACAAAAAGATTGATATTCATTAGATGGGAAACTTAATTTTAGTAGCTTATGCTGTTTTATCTTTTTCAGACTGATTCTATCTTCTAAATTTTTATTCAACATTTTTTTGAGCAAGTCAACAAGTTGTTTAAAATATTCATTAACAGTTTTTTTCACTTCATCAGAATGATTACTAATTGCCAATGATCTCAAAATTGAAGATTCGTTTATTGTTTTTGGAAAATTGATGCTGTTTTTCAAAATGTCGTTGAATAATTTAAATTCATTTTCGTTGTAAAACGGGAAACTTTCGAAAAACAAGTAATATAAAGTGATACCAAATGACCATATGTCAATTTTGGTAAAATGATCCAAATCGGTAGATTTATCCTTTTTAGATTTGAAAATCGATTTAAAAATGTTACCATTTCCTTGTTGTTGAACTGTAGTTTTTTCTCCAATTGCTTCAGCTTCATTACAGCAAATTTCAGGTGATAAAAACAATGGTGTTCCAACTAAAGTTTTATAAATTTCAAAATTATCAAGAGATCTATCACCTGTCAGAAGATAACAAGTTCCAAAATCTGATATTTTAACTGTTCCAGTAGAATCAACCAATAAGTTTGAAGGTTTAATATCACGATGAACAATGTTTTGAGAGTGTAAGAATTCCAAACCATTAATAATGTTGAAAATCTTACTTTGAATGCAATGGAGCTTATTGGTATCCGTCGAAGAGAATGATAAATTTGAGGAAGTTAGTTCTCCCACTGAACAATACTCCATGATAAAATATATTTTATCATTTGATTCATGATTTATTATTGAAAATAATTTTAATAAATTTGGATGATGAAATTGATTGATTAATTTGACTATTTTTATTTCATTTTTAATTCTGTTCAAGTGAGAAATATTAGATAATTTTAAAATATGAGGTCTATTAATTGGTTTGCTATCTATTATTTTAACTGCATAATAAAATTCTTTAATTTTACCAACTTTATGAGGAATTGCGTAATTGTTGTGATTTTTCGGGGTGGAGACTAATAGAACTTTACCAAATTTTCCGGATCCCAATCTTCTTAATGTTTTCAATTCAGAAAGATGAAATTCATCTGTAGATGAGTACGCGGGGCTAAGTGAAGTACTTCTGCTCATTTATGGTAAATTATTAGTTGTAAGAAACGATGGTTGCAAAGGTGCGTAATAATTGAAGGATACAGTAAGTGTTGTTAAAAGATTAAAGGAATGTGGGAATAAGAAATTAAGGGTATATTTTTATATGTATTTTAATAAGTATGAAACTATCACATGAGCAATTTCAAACAAAAAGATTTTCTAGTACAATTGATAAATGAGTCAACCTGAAAGAACAATTTGGCTTGATTCAACTTGAGATAAATCACACAATGAAAAGGGAATCAAGATTGAATGAGACTTTGCATAAAAGGTAAAATGGGGTCAAAGATTGAAAATCAAGGTCCAATGGAGCAATTAAAGGTGAGCCAATACAAAAGTTATAATCAAGAATGGTGATGAATAAGAAAATTTGTGAATTTCTACATTACATCAGTTCGTCTAGATATCAAAAACCCATCCACTACAAATGATCCCTCTTCTTTTTGTTCTGTTTTTATGAAGCATAAAAGCCCTCTTTACCACTTTACCTAAAGCGGTGTAAATTGTGTTCCTGTCTGACGTGTTGCTCAAACGTCGATATGCGTCGATTTGCGTCGATAATCATTAAAATCTTGATACCTTTTTCAGTACGTAATTGCTTGCGTAATCGTCAAAAAAAAAACAAATAAGGGCAGTGCAAATATATTATTGTGTTAATCAGTAGATGGTCGTGCGCAAATATCAATATTTAGAGCAGGATTGGAAGGGAAAAGGAAGGACAAAAAAAATTTCATTCTCTTCTTTTTTTTTCAGCTTTAAACTTCGCGGGTATAAATAGAGGTCAATTCGCAATCTTGTTAGCGGTTTACCAAATGTTCCAGCATTCGCAATTTCACTTTGATTTTCCTACTTTAATCAACGCCAGAAGATCAGATTCAATACGTACATGGTTCTTGCCTTTTACCAGAGCCATCCGGGATCTGTCTTTACTTCAAATGGCATTATATTATATTTATTTTTTGGAAATCATTTCTTTATGAGAAGTTCAAAAAACCAATTGATTCAGCTAGAGCGAGCGAGCGAGTAGCTGTTCAATTTGGTTCAACAGTAAGTGAGGCACTCGTTTACGAGGCTACAAATGCTGTTGTTTTTTGCATTGTCAAGGTAGGCTAGCTAAATAGCCAGCTGCCTAGCGAGAAAATAAAGTTGTAGTGTATTTCTCCGTTAGTGGCTCTGATTTTAATTTTGCTTATTTGTCTGAGATTCTCCATTACATCTCTACACGTTTAACTGATGTTTTTTCTATTTTTACCTTTTCCCGTAATGGCTTCTATTAATAGTAGTAGCCTTTTCAGTGCAACGGGAAAAAACGCGTCTCTCCAATCGTGCATGAGCGACTATGTTTTTTTTTTTGTCTTGTCTTGTTTCGTTTCGTCTTGTTCTCTCTTGTCTCGTCTCGTTCAGACTCCGTTGAGAGAGGCATAAATCCTAACTTGTATTTAAGCTGATTTAATTATCCACATGCATGCAGTTGCTTAAAAAGTGCCACAATTAGCTTGTAAGTAGTGCATAAAAAGTTATTGTGAAATTTTTCCAATAGGTAGTGCCCAGCGACCGTTTTTCCAGTTTGGGCTAGACTGGTCCCTTATGCGCTTTTTCGCTGCATTTTTACAGTCTAACTTGTTTTGTTTACGTGTACCGCCTATTTGGGGTGAATGTGTAGTTTGTTTTCATTTTCAGCGTTCTTCTCAGCGTTCTTCTCAGCGTTTCTCAGCGGTTTCCCGTCTCGTCTCGTCTCGTCTCGTTTCGTTTTTCAAGAGACTTTCTTGTGTTTGTATTTTTTTTTTTTTTTTTTTTTTCTTTGTTTTCTTGTTTCTTATTGTGCCGCCTCTAATCAGCTCTTTGGACCGTTGCCAATATTGAGCTTTTCGTTCTCTTTTCTCTCCAACATCTCTTGTTAGTGCTCGTGGGCCAGCCAGCACCTGGTAAGAATTACAGAGTCTCCAACGCAGTTTCTAATAGTAGCGAGTCACAGATACTCCGTATTTGATTACAAAAAATTAAAAAAAAAAGAAGAGTCGTTGATCTCAAGTCTGTACTTGATATACTACTTAATACTCTTTGTTTTTAGAAGATACAAAAGATAGTTACCTTTCAAAAACAATTAGCTCACTTGTTTTGTTCATTCACTTAGTCATTCCTTCATCAAACACTTCAATAGCTCTCTTTTTGTCACGTCAGATACCCATCTTATTAAAAGAAAAAAGTTTCAACTTGTATACCCAACTGCTTCTTACCACTCTCATTAACACGTTATATACCTATTTTTTTTACGTGATTTATGTTCATTTAGAAAACATCTAGCATCCACCACTTATCTATATCTTTTAGATACATATCATTATACCAAAACTTGGATTTTTAGCTGCTAATTATACGCGTATATTTATTTAACTTTCAAACTACTGGAAATACATAAATCAGTTTGTTCTTGTTTTCCAACTTGCATTTTAAAACACAACTTTCTACGTAGATCAATCACGAATTTTGTTTGTGTGTTTCTGTCTCTTTTTTTTTTTTAATTTTTACTTCGATAGCTGGTGACTTGTGTCTATATACCCCCACGATACCATTCATTCTCAAATAGAGTTCATTTGCTTCAACTTCTTTGTCTCTCATTATTAAAAACATGACTTCTACTTCTCTGCTTCATTTCTTCAAAAGAGCCAAATGTGCCAAAGGATCACAATATTGTGAGACCCCAAGTTCTATGTCAACTCTGTCGATTGTCTTGGCCGTTGTCATACCTATTATTGTCGTTGCTATAGTTGTCACTTATTTTATAATTAGATCATACAGAAAAAATAAAAAAGAAGCACTGTACGACGACGATCCTGATTTTAATGGAGATAATACCGTCTTACCAGATTATCCAACAAAAGAAGAATATTTGAACCATAGTGATTATTTTTCATCTCAGAATGAAAATCCTTTTGATTCAAATAGTGCTTTTAAATACAATCAAATGGCTATTGATTCTTCTTTAAGAAATAATAGTTCAAATGGAACAACTCCAACCCCTCCACCTCATCATTATACTCAAAATACAAGAGCTCCAATGAGTAGATTATATAGTGAATCTCAACTTAGTGTGAATTCTTTGCATAATCCTAAAGTGGTTCAATCATTTGCTATACCTTATGCTGAAGAAATTGGTTCCAAAAATTCTTTAGATGAATTATCAAGACAATTAGGTGGTGTTTATCCTGGTTATAGCATTCCTGATAACGAAAGCAGAATGGGATCCGTGAGTAACTCACGTAGATCCTCATTCACAATGAGAAATTTAACAGGTTATGAAAGATCAGTTTTGCAATCATCAAATACAAGTTTAACCAATAACAACAGTAATCACGAAAAACAAAAATCAGATGATCCCAAAATTGTTACTAATAATTCTCCTTCTAAACGAATGTCAGTTGCTAACAGTGACGCCGATGACGTTTTTGAAGATTCTCATCAGTATCTAGATGAAAACAATAACAATGCTTCTCTTTCTTCTCCTGTTAAAAAGAATATCCTCTCAACAGAACAAACAGAAGATAACGAAGAAGCCGATGACGATCAAAATGACGCTTCATTTGCTCATTCTGGAAATTCTGTTCTTTACACTGGTGAACAAGTGCAACACACCTCCGTGAACGACCATCATGAACAACAAAAACAACAAGGTGATGTCTTTCAACAAGTTGATAATGAGGAAGATGTGGCTCACCAGGATAATAATAATAATGATGATGATGATGATGAGAACATTCCAGATTTAAACACAATTTTACATGATGACAATGATACCCCAATATCGCCCGAAGAAGAGGAACAGATCAAGAGAATGAAATCCGTGTATAAAGTTTACTTCTCAAGATCAAATTCTGTTAAATCTAAAAAATCAATTGACGAAAACCGTGATTTCACTGATAATGATATGCCACCTTTACCTAATCTTTCCTATCAAGTCGATGAGTCATCAGAGCCAAATTCAGAACCACCTGTCAATCAAACAAAACCAAAGCTGACTCTCAATACCAATCCAGACTATCAACCTGAGCAGCCCGAGCAAGATCAACAAGATGAATCTCAATATGACCCTAGAGCAAGTTATGCAGCTTCTTCTATTTATATTGGCAATTCAACCCCACACCAAAACCAACAAGAAACTTTCTACCCACATCAGCATATTCAAAATTTGATGGATCAGCAACATCAACAACAACAGCAGCATTATCTACCACAGCAACAACAACAACAACAAAGGTATTACCCAGCATCAAATGCGTCTCAACAACGAATCCCACAACATCAACAGCAAAGATTCCAACAACCCCAAAATTATTATCCTCAGCAATATAATCAACCTCCTCCACCAAGACCAGTTGCTCGTAAACCAGCTGAACTTAAAAATCTTGAATCATTACCATCACCACATGAATTCCAAAGTAGAAATTCTGTTATAGAGACATTTACTGAATTCGATAGACAACGTAAATATTCAGGTATTACCGGTGGTAAACCAGTATCACCTGTGGTTTTACAACAACAGCAATTCAGTCCTCTTGATGAACATAATTGGGGTCAAAGTCAAACACATAGCGTTAAACCTTCTCCACATCAAATCAGAGATTCAATTGTGATGTTCAACCCAGTTGATATTAATTACAATACCATTTATAAACCTAAAGGTTCTCTAGCTCAAACTATGAGAAAGGCCTCGTCAAATTCAAATTTGAGTTCACCTGTCACAGGAGCATCTGTGTTTAATGAAGGTTTCCAAGAAAGACCACACGGTGCTGAAAATCTAGTTCCAAAATCCGGTTCTCAAGCTGATATTAGAAGACAGTTGGACAATGCTAACTTGTGAAATTCTCAAGACATGAAAAAAGGTCTATTATTTGCTGGAAAACCAGTGTAAAGGCAACTTATTTTTATTGTTTATTGGTTTTTTTTACTTTGTTTCAACTGTCCCAGATCTCTATTATTTTGATTTCTTGGGCTTTCTGTTTTGTTTTTTTTTTTGGTTTGTTTATGTTTTCTTTTACGATTTGTGCCTTCAAATTTTTTTGTTTGAGTTAAACGTTACTTTTATTGTCATTATTTACTTCTAGATATTGTTTCAAGTTACTCTCTTCTTGGAGTAGCTTGTTATCTATCACTTCATTCATACTTTGTTCATCATATTTTTCTTCAGTTCAATCTCCTTTTTTTTACATGGTTTTAACTTCTTTTTATTATTGTGGAAAAAAAATATTACTTATTGCTATTTTATATATAAATTTGAAGTGAATCAATCTTACCTCGTAGTTAGTATCTTTTGTAGATTAGTGATTAGTGACACTGTTTGCAACTGACACTGATAAATATGAAAAGCAAAACCAAATCAAAGATCTCGCGCCCTAATTCTCTCGGTAGTGCGAGGCAGATTCAAAACATTTGTATCAATCAGTAGAACAATTTCAACGATAAGTACTCAAATACATTGCTTACTTACCTTGTTCACATTCATAAAATAGCATAATTTGAAGACTATAAAATTTTTGCTTTGTGGTCAACTGTTTTAATAAGCAAATTCTATTGTTGTGCAGCGGTGCATAAAACTACCCAGTACAAGTTTGACAAACGAAAACAAAAAGTGAAACAATGCCTCCGCAAATGAAAGGACTAGTCCAGTTCATTACTGATATACGTAATGCTAAAGAACAGGAGGACGAAGAGAAGAGAATTCAAAGTGAATTGGTCCATATTCAAACACAATTTCAGCAGAAACAGCAAATATCAGGGTATCACCGTAAGAAATATATTTGCAAATTGTTGTATATTTATCTATTAGGACATAAATTGAATTTTGGCTTTCAAGAGTCCATTAGCTTGTTGAGTTCTAAAGTTTTCAGTGAAAAATATATAGGATACTTAGCAATGTCATTGTTCATTCATCTAAACCCAGATTTGAGCTCATTGGTTTATAACTCAATCACTAAGGATCTCGGCTCCACAAATGAAGATTTTAATTGTTTAGCATTGCAATTCTTATCAAACATAGCAGACGACCCATCATATTCGGCTGCATTTCACGAGGATGTTTTTAAATTACTAAGATCACCAACGAGCTCTACATTGGTGAAGAAAAAAGCCACATTGACGATTTTGAAATTGCTCAAATGTGACTCGAATCTGATTAATTTGAATCCGACTTTAGTGACTAGAGTGGCGTCATTGATTAATAGTGACGATCTCGGTTTAAGTTTATCTATTACATCACTATTTGAATTTATAGCAAAATTGAACTATGATGCTTGTAAGCCATATATTACGACAGTTATTGATAAGTTATTCAAAATAGTTGTTGAAAATGATTGTGAACAGACATATTATTACCATGGCATACCTGCACCTTGGCTAACAGTCAAACTTTTCAATTTGTTGGAAGTGCTTATTCCAGATGCTAATTCTGTTGATTTGGATCCTTCAAATCGTGGAAAAGTTCAGAATGTTTTACAAACATCAATCAACGCTGCCATTGCAATAAGAAGCAGCTCTTCTATAGAGGCCAAAAATACTAGTGGATTTATTCTGTTTGGAGCTTTATCACTAGCAGCGCATATTGATCCATCTCCTGATCAATCTCAGAGAGCAGCAGATGCTCTTTGTTCATTGTTAGACACTTCAGAGACTAATACCAGATATTTAGCTTTGGGTGCATTGGCTAAGATAGCTTCAAGAGGTGAACCTGAAACTTTGAAAACAATAACACATCACTCAAACATGATATTCATGCTTTTAAGAGATAGAGACGTTTCCATAAGGGCAAGAGCGTTGGATTTAATTTACATAATTTGTGATTCTTCCACAGTTGAAAATATTTGTAATGAACTTCTGTATTATCTTTCAATAGCAGAATTCAGTATAAAATCAGATGTGGCTGTTAAGATAGCTGCTTTAGCAGAGAAATACACAACTGATGCCACATGGTATGTTACTACCATTTTAAAATTGCTATCATTTGCAGGAAATTATGTTGAAGATGTTGTGTGGCAAAGACTGATTCAAATCGTTGTTAATAACGATTCAATTCAAAGCGTTGCTTGTAAGTTAGTTGTCAAATACCTGAAAACAGGTAGTTATCCAGAATCAATGTTGAAGGCTTCTGCTTTTTTGTTGGGTGACTTTGGTTATAAAGTATTGACAACTTTTTCAGAAGATGTGCAATTTAAATTGTTATATGGTAGATATTTTCAAAGCTCAATCAGAGCTAGATCCATTTTGTTGTCCACATTTTTGAAATTTTTCCATAGATATGAAAATTTGAGGCCTCAGATTTTAGGCCTATTTCAGCAAGAAACTAATTCTTTCAGTTCAGAATTACAACAGAGGGCAATAGAATATTTGGCTATAACCACTAGACCCGATAATTCATCTTTGTTGGATCTAATAGTTATTGAAATGCCTCCATTTAAATCCAAGATATCTCCTTTGATTGCTAGACTAGGTAACGTTCAAGAGATTCAACAAAGTTTCAAGCTTCCGTCGTTGGCAGGTATCGCTTTGCCTCCATCGAGCTCTTCAGATTCTACATCATCTTCTGAACCAATGAAAAAAGTTGTTGCATCTGGAGCCTCATCTGTTTCAGCGTCAGCTCCTCCTCCACCTCCACCATCTCGCCACTCTAAAAGACTCATTCCAAATCATACAGCTACTTCAAGTATTACCAACTCATTATCAGGATCGATAGAAGGTTTAGCCATAACTAATAAAAGTAATTTATCTTTGTCATCAGCACCTTTAGGTGTCTCGTCAAGTTGGAAAGAAGGATATTATCGATTAGTGCATTTTGATCAAGGAATCTTTTATGAAAGCTCTTTATTAAAAGTGGTTTACAGATTAACCAGAAACAAATCTACAATTTTTGGTCAATTCACTTACATTAATAAAGCACCAACTTCGTTGACAGGGTTTACTGTCAATATCAGTCCGCAATTCAACGATAATGAGAACCCCCCCTATATTTTGAGAGTGGTTACACATCCAGATAGCACGATTGCAGAGAATCAGAGAACTGTTCAAGCGTTTGATATTACCGTTCGTACCAAGTATTCAGAGTCTGAGATTCCAATGTTGAACATCTCTTTTATATCAGGAAGTCTAACAACATTGAAGTTGCCGCTACCGATTTTGCTACTAAAGACTTTGAATCCAGGTGCACCTTTAACGAAGGATTTGTTTTTCAAAAGATGGGTCCAGATAGGCAACAATCTTGGTGATCGTGGGGAATACCAAAAATTCTTTAAATTGACAAAAGCTAGAAACATGTCTATTATATCGAGAACAATATCATTATTAGGCTTTAATGTTTTGGATAACGTTGAAACAAATCCAAATAACTTGGTTTGTGCAGGTATATTGAGCACTACTGGTGGTAATTATGGTTGTTTAATGAGGCTGGAATTCAATCCTACAGACGAGACTGTGATAAGAATTACAATGAGATCTACTCAACCTGACCTGGCTGAACTTTTGGTTGGTACCATCAGTGATTTACTATCAAATGGGCTGTAGTGTAGAACATATAGAGTAATAATGGAGTATATAGATCAAATAAAATTATAGACAAGTTTAAGAATTTGGGCGCTTAAGTTTTGATTTTAATTCGCACAAAATGAGTCTGGAAAAATTCTAGAACTGGCTTTAAGCGTGAGTGAGCTTTTTCAGGTTTGTAAAACCATCCGATCTGGTTATCACTGACTTGATCAAGGATTTACTTTAGTCAGTGTTATTTCAGTTGAAGTTGATTTGCTGATGTTTCAATTTATAAAGCTAGGTTTATACAGAAGTCCATTGAAAACACAAACTGTGCAATTTATTAGAAGAAAACAATTTATCCCTAACATGAGTCTTGAGTACACTGCCGAAAGAGCACAAGAGTTGATAAGAAATGCTGGGGCCATTAAGACTAGAGTTGATGAGTTAAGTGAGAATAAAACTAGACTTGTTTGTGTTTCTAAATTGAAGCCAGCAAGCGATATTCAAGCACTTTACGATGCTGGTTATAGACATTTTGGTGAGAATTATGTTCAAGAACTAATAGAAAAAGCTGCAGTTTTACCAAAAGACATTCAGTGGCATTTCATAGGAGGTTTACAAACTAACAAAGCTAAAGATTTAGCTAAAAATATTGATAACTTGTATGCTGTTGAAACAATCGATAGTGAGAAAAAGGCAAAGAAGTTGAATGAGACCAGAGCGCAAGTCGACAAGCCTAAAATTAATGTGTATATTCAAGTCAACACTTCTGGTGAGGAGCAAAAATCTGGTATATTACCTGAAGAATGTGATAAGCTAGTCAAATTTATTGTGGAAGAATGTCCCAAACTAAATTTGGAAGGTTTAATGACTATTGGTTCAATTTACCAGTCCAAGTTTGCAGAAGAAAATCAAGATTTTAAAAAATTAGTTGAGCTTGCCGAAGCAATTCAAAGTAACTACGGATTAAAGTTGGAATTGAGTATGGGTATGAGTAGTGATTTCGAAGAAGCCATTAGACAAGGCTCCACATCCGTTAGAGTTGGTTCTGATATCTTTGGCTCAAGACCTGCTAACAACGGTCACTAGTCACATTTGTAGTTGTTTAGAAAGTTTAACAAGTTTACAATGTATTTGTGTTACATCTGTGTTTAATTCTTGATTGGATTCGTGTAATAATTAGATGGATAAACTGGGTGTTTTGTAGACTCTTGTATCGTTCATCGTTCACGATACGTACTAAAAGCTGATAATGTGCGGATCTCGCGATAACAGATTCTTAGCAGCTAATTTTTCCACCACTGAAGCGAGTTGGGAGAAGTGAGAGATAAGTAAAAAAGATTAATCTGATTAATTTGTAGATAGTTCTCTATTAAGCATTTTACAGTAAGACTGGAGAGATTATAAGCACCAATTCAAAAAAAACTTAGATTATGGCTATTGGTAGTAACAAGAAAAAGTCCAAGCCAGCAGTCAGGGGTGTGACTAAAAGGAGCACAAGAGGTGCCTCTTCTTCAACTAGTTCGTCTCAACTACACAACACTGTAGCACAGGAGAATTTACAAACCACAGAAGATGCAGATGATGTTGATGGAGAAGCCTTTAAATCAAAAAAGGCAGATGCAGACCCATCACAGATGACATTACTGCAATATGCATTGGACTTGGCTGAGAAATCGTTTAAAGCAAAATACTTTATTCAGTTTGTCATTTTCATGTTCATTTTCAACCTTTTGTACTGGACATATCAACAAGAGAGAAACACAAATGAGGAAGCTTTCGAACTGTTTGTCAGTGGTGTTTTTGCATCGTTGAGTGTTCTTGTTACAATGATGATTAATTTCCGTTCTAGATGGAATTGGTATAAACGAGACCAACAATTAGTTGAAGAAAATAGAGTCAACTATGCAAAACCACTATTCCCTGAATTCAATCTAATTTATGCAGTTTTAATTCCAATTCTTTTGGTCTTGTTGAAAAAACCAAAATTTCTTTCAATCGTAGCAGGATGCATTGCTTTTGCCTCTGATGTGCAACCAGCTGTCAAAGTTGTTGTTTCTTTGGCTTTAGAATATCAGCTTGTTATGTCTAATGGTAATTTAGGTGGTGCTTATAGTTTACTTTACACTCCAGCATTGCATTTTGTTGCATACTATATTTTAGACAAGTTTGCTGAAACATCAATGAATATTACTGAGAAAAATCTGTTTTCGACATTATTTGTTGTCTTGACATTTTTCATCGATACCAATTCAAACACCAGTTTGTATATTTTGCAACAGCTTTTCATTGCATTTACTGTTGCAGTTATTGCTTGCTCTCCTGTTTATAGAATAATGACAAATAATGAAGAGAAGAAGGGTTTCTTTTATAAAATGACAATTTTAGGTATTCATACACTATTTTATTCTGTTGGTGCTTTTATGACAGATAGATTACTACATCCATATCTTGGTAAAGATCCCTTTGAATGGTTAGTTGAGTTTGTGTGTGCTACAGAAATGAGAAAAGTGATTGTCGGCGTGTGGGCTGTGGGATTCTTTGTTGGAATTCCAATTGGGTTCCAAATTATCAAGTATGTGCCATTGGACGTTGGTAGAAAGCTGTGGCATTTTGCTATATTTATCGCATTAGCTTATCCAATCTTAGTCGATCCTGAATTGGTTTCATTGGCGTTGGTTGGAGTCTTTGGATTTTTCATTATCTTAGAATTACAAAGAGCTACAAAGATTAAGCCATTTGGTGAATACTTGTACAATACTTTTAAAACTTTGCAAGACGAAAAAGATAATCAAGGTCCTTTAGTCTTGTCGTATATTTATTTAGTGTTAGGTATTGCTCTGCCTATTTGGTTGAATGGAGCTACGGGTAAAGGTGATTCAACAGTTGGATTAGTCACTGTTGGGTTGGGCGACTCGTTGGCCTCGCTGGTGGGTAAAAGAATTGGCGAGTGGCACTGGCCAGGATCGAAAAAAACAGTCGAAGGCACCATCACATTTATCAGTGTCACTTTTGCAGGTCTTTATGGATTCCGTTACTTTGGTCAAAACGATTACGACGATGCGACGATTTTAATCAGTGCTGTTTTAAGTGGTGTGCTCGAAGGTGTGACGGATATGAACGACAATGTTGTTATTCCTGTGTTTACGATGATCTCACTTACTGTTCTCGATAATCTTGCTTCTTTGAACTGAACAGCGAGGATATAAGTGACACTGTGATTGGCATTTTGTGTCGGTAAATTTTTTTTTTTTTTTTTCAATTGTTTTTTACTCTTTCCTTTCAAATTTAGAGCGTTATGGACATTTTTTACATAGATTATTTAGTGTACTCTCTTAAATCATATCAAAGAGTTTATCAAAGTACACATACAACGTACATTAACCGCTTACTTCAGGATGAACTCATGTGCCACATGGAAAATAAGGGGTTTTATGTGGCTGGTTTATGGTCACTGCGCCACAATTATTTTTCAGCCCGAGTAGTGGATCAGAGTGCATCACGGAAAGGAAAAGAGAGTGAAAAGAGCATGTCAAAGGAAAAGGGCAAGCTTCGGAACATCGACATTTGTCTGTACCAAGCAGGGATGGAATAATACAGCAGATTAGTCTAGTTTTAAAGTACGCATACGTTTGTTATTGCTGTCCCGCTTGATGCAGTCGCCTCCTGGTGTAAATATAGCTCAACTATCAGATGTAAGTCAAATTTGACAAAAGTCGGGAATTGCCTGTTATAATCACATGTGAAAACAACTTCAATACTAACCCTTCAATACTAACCAAACTGGCTTAATAACTACTTTCCTTTTCACAGGTTGTGAAATTTCCAGGTCCAGTTCTGGATTTGCCTCAATTGGATGCATACACAAATTTGCAAAGAGAATCTGCGCAAGACTCTCTGCACATCCAATTGAACGTTGAAGACACGCGCCAGTGGCTGCAATATGTTTTCCAGATATGCGAGCGCAACACCACCAGCGTCAGCGATAAGAAGCTAGTGATTATCCTGGACTGTGTGTACCAGTTTGGTAGTAAAGAATTATCAAACAGCGGTCTGAATATGTTTTACCACAAGCAACTGGCCCAAAATCCAGGCTTGGCTAGCACCATGGTGGAAAACATACTGGTACTTAATGGGTTCAATACGCTCCAAGAGCTAAACGCTACACTACAGAATTTGCTTTCGGAGATCCCAGAAAGATACCAAGATCATGTCGTCAGCTGTGTGGTCATTTCCAATACTTCGATATTCTACTGGTCTCTCAGAGAGTCTTTCAATTTTGAACCGTTGAACGAGTTTCACAAGATCTGTGTAAGAGTTGCAACAACTTTACAATGCCCTGTTATCTCCTCCAGAAGCGCCTTCTCAAGCGCCAGATAAGGAAAATCTCAATGTGGTGCAAGGAAGTATATAAATAGAAATGAGTTTCAAATAACGGCTGTGCAACAGGTGTACAGGTGTTGAAAATATGTACACCTCACACCGCTGTCATTATATTTTTTTCCACTTCTGTTGCGCCGTACAAGAAAATTTTTTTGCTCTTTTGCGTCTGTGTCCTGCGCGGGAGGTGCCTGCGAGAGCGTTAGCGTTAGTGTGTGTGTGTGTGTGATGTAGAGTTGATGTGAATTGGATCTGATTCGGTTCAATTTCGTTTAGTGTTGTGAAAGATAAATGAACTGTTACAAAGTAACGCTGCTAGAGGAGAAGCTTTAGTGGTGAAATTGCTAACTTTCAAGGACCTTGAAGCACAGAATTTTGCGTACCAATACATATACATATACATCAGAATGGCATCCGAAGAAGATCAAGCAAAAATCTTAAAGCAAGTTGAATTCTACTTTTCAGACTCAAACTTACTCAATGACAGATTTTTATTCACCACCCAAGAAGCTAACCAAGGTTGGGTTCCAATCTCTGTCATCTCCCAATTTGAAAGAATGAAGAAGTACAGACCTATTGAAGTTATCGTTGAAGCTTTGAGAAAGTCTAAAGAGCTTTTAGAAGTCTCTGAAGACGGTGAATTAGTCAGAAGAAAGACCCCATTACCATCCAATCAAAATGAAATTCAAATCGCCATCTCAAAGAGAAGTATCTTTGTGGAACATTTACCTCTAGATGCCACTTTAGACGATTTAATTCAATATTTTAGCGAACATGCGCCAACCAACCAAGTCAGACTTAAGAAAAGAGGTAACGAGTTTGTCGGTTCTTGTATTGTCGAATTCCAAAAAGAAGAAGATGCTCAAAAGTTTTTAGAGCTAGATCCAAAACCTAAATACGGTGATAAAGAACTCACTGCTATAAGTAAGATCAGTTACGACGAAACTAAAGCCCAAAAGTTTGGTGAAAGAAGAGGCGGCAGAGGCAGAAAGGCCAATAATAACAGAAAAGGTGGAAATTACAGAAAGAACGAGGACAGAAAGAGAGATGAGTCACCAAAGAGAGACGACTCCGCTAAAGAAGTTAAAGAAAATAGAGATGATGCTCCAAAGGAAGAAGTTAAAGAGAGTAAAGATGAAGCTCCAAAGGAAGAAGCTGCAGCTAAAGAGGAATCCAAAGACGAATCCAAAGACGAATAGATTAGCAAATCAGTCTAATACTGTTTTTTGCTCTGTTGTAAATTTTTTTTGTCCGTGTTGTTTAAACATGGATTTAAGTGTACTATTTTTTTTTTTATTTAATGTAAGTTTTGATTTCTTGTTTTTATGTCTAATGTTACTTTGTGATTAAATGGCCACTGTGTATCTTATCTTGTGCTTGTACTTTGTCTATTTTCTGCTAATATCGTAGCGTACAGATGCTTACCAGAGTTGTGCTAAATGTGAATGTTAAGCGCCGTTCTCACTGCCTCGCTTCAAGGCTGTGCCAAAACACGTTAATCAGCGTAAAGAGAGAAATTGCACCCAGATCGCGTCTGCTTGGGACTTGACTGGCTACTTATGTATGCGATAAACTCAAATACTGATCTCTTTTTAAACTACTTTAAGTCGATATCACTATTTTTTGAAGGCAGTAGTCAATTCAGCTGATTAGTTTCTTAGTCAACCCTAGCACAACATTCCCAGCACCATGACAATGTCTGTTGAAGCCCAAATTGTGGCCAAATTTGGTCCTAAATCTGATAGCCCTGAAATACTGGAAAAGTGTCAGGAACTCATCAACATTTTTGGCTTGTCCCCTGAAGACTTGTTTCTCAAGTGGGAATCGTATGTCATTACAACATCGAGTGTTGATGATGAATTGCAGCTATCTTTGCCCAGTCTTGAAAAATTGCAAGAATACTTGCAAAAAAAACTCATCCAGAATAATCAAAAGACGCCCGTTTCAGCTGTCAAGAGACCAGTGAAAAGATCAACACCAAACATAAATGCTATACCTAGTACACCTGTGTCTACCACGAAAAAGAGGAAACTAGAGGCCCCGGGTCAGATGGTGGCACCAGATTCTTCTCCAGCAACTGCTTCCCAATCTACACCAAGCAAATCTTCAACCTCTGGTACAATTTTAGAAACTTTAAACGCTCATATCAATCCGTCAAATTCTACTGAACAAGCTAAAGTGAAACTATTTGCTAATTTCAATCCACAAAAGTACAAGTTCAGAACAATGAATCAAAAACTGTTGGAAGCTGCTGACTACTTGGACGAGCAGATAGATAATATGGCTAAAGTGATATTAGAGCATTATCAATTTGATCCAAACGATTTTGGGAACCCTAACATCCAATCCCAAACTGAAATCTTAACAGTTGGTAGAATTGTCCCAGACTCTCCCACCACGCCTTACGATGCAGACTTGAATTCAAATTCCTTGTTTTTGGAGACTTCTAGATCTGGTGGTATTGGACAGAGAATCAGACTGGATTTGTCGAAAATCAACAATTACAGTTTTTTCCCTGGTCAAATATCTTGTTTTAGAGGTATTAATTCAACTGGTGAATTTTTTAAAGTCTCTGAAAATTACCAAATCCCATTTCTCGGCTCCCCAGTCTCATCATTGCCAGATTTACAAAATTACAAAGAAATTCTCAACGATAACAATATGAAAGTTGTCATTACATCTGGTCCGTACACTCCCCAAAGAAATCTTGATTTTGAGCACCTAGCCAATTTTGTCGATAAGATGAACAACGAAGTGAAACCAAACACTATAATAATGTTTGGTCCATTCATCGATATCACTCATCCCCAAATTCAGTCTGGTACTTTACAGTTCGAAGGGCTCGACAAACAACCCAAAACTCTGGACGAAGTGTTCAAGTTTGTGCTTGCCCCAAAACTAAGATCTTTGACTTGTCAAGTTATACTTATACCATCCACAAAAGATGCTACAACTAAACATGCAGCATACCCACAAGACTCGTTCGATAGAAAAGCACTAGCATTGCCTAAAAATTTCAAATGTTTCCCTAATCCTGCAAGTTTCCAATTGAATGAAATTTCAATTGGTTGTTCGAATAACGACATTTTCAAAGATTTAAAAGACGTTGTTTCAGGTACTTGTTGCTCAGAGTCTAGATTTGACAGAATCTCAAAACACGTTTTAGAACAAAGAAGATATTACCCTGTCTTCCCCGGAGGTTTAAAACAACGTAAATCTGATACTAATCAGCACCAAACAGGTCATCTCGCTTTAGACGAACAAGGAATTGAGCATATCTCCGGTGCAGATTTACATATACCATATATGGGACTATCCGAGTTCAATGAATCTTTGCCAGACGTGCTTGTTTTACCTTCTGAACTCAAGTCCTTCAGTAAGATTATAAATAACGTCTTGGTTATCAATCCTGGTAGTTTTGTCAAGATGAATTCTTCAGGATCATACGCTTTGATGAATATAACTCCTCCTAATGTGTCTGAATTGGAAGCTGTTGGGAACGACATGTATTTACATAACGTGTGGAAAAGAGCCAGAGTCGATATTCTCAGAAGTTGAGTGGTGTGTGTTAAATAAAATCATTAATAAATAGGGTTTTGTAGTTTAATAGGTCACAAACTAGTGTTAAGACTATCTTATAATTTGAATGGTTACACTAAACGTTTCCAAACAGAAGAATAAAATGCAAGCATGTTTTTGATCACTACACAACAAAGTTACACAAAATAAAAGGACTTTATATAATTTTTTTAATCACAATCAGTTTGATTTTTCATTCAATTTTTGTTCAGGGTTTGCTTTAGATTGAACTGCAATTCTTTTTGGAATATTAGCAGCAAAACTTAATAAGTCATCAACTTTGTTAAGAGAATTTAAAACACTTGAATGACCTATTTTGTCTAATTGTTCGGAAATCGTTTGATGACTTGAAGCGTGCTCAAATTCTGTATCACTGTAATATTCATCAATAATTAACTCTCCAAAATAAATCAAAGCTTGAATTGTTGAAAAACTGATAATCACTGATGGGAAAATAATAAACCACGATCTCTTAACAGCTGTATTTGAAATCGAAGAAATAATTTCGCCACCACTGTACATCAATGAGATGGCAACTGAAGTGACAGATCCGATAGATAATAAAATTTTAACAAATAAAGTCCATGGGTATGCTGATTCGGTTCTATCAGGAATAGAACGTTTTGCGTAATTTAAAATCTTGACGTAATCACCTTTTGACTGTAGTATTTCGACAATTAAACAAACAAGTGGAGCTAATGTCCAAACAGGGCCAAACAAAATCAAGAATCCAAACTGAATAACAGGTTGTCTATATTCATCGTTAATTTCATGAGCTGGTAATTCAAGGTTTTTTCTCACATAAGCTAAAAGCTCTTTCTCTTCTGGGGCATCCTCAATTTTGACATTAAATGTTTCTGGTTGTCCAAGCAATTTTTGAACTTTTGGATGAGCGATAACTTTATTCAATATTTGAGAAAGTATGAATTCGGTAGCAATGGCAATGACTTGATTTGTAATGATGAAATACTGATATTGATTATTCAATCTAAGTTGATTGACTGCATAAGATTCACGCTTGATTGGAATTTTTGGCAGATAAGATCTAGAGTCAGAAAACAAATCAGCATAACTAACTAACAATGGTAAAAATGGGTTTAGTTTGAAACCAAACGGTAAATAAATAAACGCAGTTATTGTCAATGGGACATATGTTGATAAGAAATTGAAAATAAACATTTTTATCAAGCTTGATTTTGTTTCAGCTTCTTTTGTTGGGTTTTTTTCAAAAACCAAGTATTGTTTGATAACAAGACTGTAAATAATTGTGACAATGTTGACTAAAGCAATAACAAGAACGGTAGGAATCAATGATAAAATTGATTTGAATGGACCTTGATATAATTCAGTAACAAAGATTTCAATAAGAAAGCAAACAAATTGAGAAAAGACCAAAATTGAAGCAAATCCAACAGAAATTGGAACAAACAGTAGTTTTTTAAGCAAAACTTGATACGATAAACTGTTTTCTAGAATTCCAAAATTCTCAATTTTAGAAACATTTGTAAGATTCCACTCTTTAGTAGATTTTTTTTCAGTAGCATACCAATTTAAATAGAATCCAACACCTACAATCAAATTGATAATGGTGAAAAGTAAAGAAAACTTGCCTAAGAAATAGTTACTCACACCTCCAATTAATGTCAGTCCAAACAACCAATGTAAGTAAGTTGAGACAAACTTGAAATAAAATGCGTAATTAGAACCAAGATTATCAAGTAAAAAGAGTGACTGTCTTTTAGCAAAAGTTGAATCAATTGGTTTCAAAATATTTTTTTTGGCGTTTGATGATTCCTGAATAAACGCTTTGAAATTAGAAACAGGAATACATGATTCCACAAATTTCCAATTTCCTGATCCAATAGTTATTTCAGCCCCACCTATAGACTTGGAACCAGTCAATTTCAAGTAAATGATTCTCAATCTGTGAGAATCTTTTAATTTAGAAGCATCCACTGATTTGACTCCGTAAACTTTGTCAATTGTATTAGCCCTTTCAACTACTTTCTGGAATTCAGATGAACTGAGCTTGATAAAAATCAAAAGGTAGTTTGGGTTTGTGTCTGGTCTTATTTCAATCTTGAAAGAGTTCAAATCTAAAGCTTTGAGCAATCTGGTCAAGTTTAACTCTGATTCTGGACTAACTTGTAAGGTTTTAGGATCAACAACATGTTTCACTTTCAAAACAAAGTCTGGATTGAGTTGTGCTAAGTTTTTGACGTCAGTTGAGGATTGAGAGCTGTCAATTGATTCTTGGGAAGACTCAAGCCCCCCACGATGTTTGATTCCTGAAGACATTATTCAGTTGGAATGGTGTAATTGGACAAGTCTCTCAATTGATGTAGTCAAAGAATAATTAATTACTAACTGGAGATATCTTTAAACTAACGGAGCAATTGCTATTTGGCAACTTAGAAATGTAACACTAATAACATTCAAAGATATAGCAATTGTTGCTAACTTCCAAAACGTAACAGAACCTGTGAAAAAGCACAATGTACACACACAAACTCTTGGTATCATTGCGCTGTAGCCACGGAGAAACATAAAATTGAAAACAATTACAAACTTTTCGAGGCTGTGTAATTTTTCAGTAGTCAAAAGATGTGCAGAGATGTGTTTGAGTTATTTTGATACCTGTCACTTTTTACCCCTCATTATCTATTAATGTCCTTTAATCTGATGAACATCTGGTCAAGTGCCCTATTTGATATATGATTATTGCCCATTGGTATACTTTAAATTAAGTTGATTCCAACTATTTATTAATTAAACTAGACAATTCTGTTCTGTAATACAACCTGAAAGTTTTCGCATAAACTCATAACGATAGCAATGGCAGTCAAAGCACCTATTCCTTTTTCCCCTCAAAACCTTAAAGATGTTGCATCTTTGTATAGAAGATCGCTAAGAACAGCATCAGACTGGATCAACAGAAAAGATTATTATAGACAAAAAGCAGCAGAGATAAGATTCAGATTTGAGCAAAACAAGCATATTGCTGACCCAGCAGAATTGAAAGTAAGTTTTATCTGTTACAGATTCTTTGATAACCCCCTGCAGAACCATACTAACAAATTTTTCAAACCGTGGTACAACCTTTTTAACTTGTTTTTTTTTGTGATTGTTTTTGTGCAGTTAGTTATTGAAAGAACGGAACAAATGCTAGAAAGATTCAAGCACCCTGACCCAATCGTTCCAGCGAGTAGACCAGGCGGTACTAAATATGATAGAAACCTACCACCAAGATATGCCCCAGGACCGGCAAACTTCAAAGACAGTGTTTAAGTCATTGCAGGCATTACTTAAGCACACTGTCGGTATATGACCATTATATAGCTTTGTGGCCAAATATATCCAACTTGAAGAGCCAAAGCAAAGAATGGCAATTGAAGTCTATGTATGCGTTAATAAATCTTACTAAAACCATTTATAATTTACTCACGTATAAGAAGACACATATCAGGTGAAGCAGTAAACATATTTATCAGATATCAATAAATTAATGCTACTGCTACTTTCAAGTAGTAAAACAAGTAAAAGGTTTGAAAAAAAAGGGAAACTTTAAACTGTTCATTTATAAAATAATGGGGAGCGCAGGGCGCGTAAATGATGCTTTTTGTATCCCCTTTTTCCTGTTTTCGTAAGGGGGATAAAAAGGAGAGTGGTTAACATTATGACAAAAGAAATGGCTTTCAAGTGTAAAAGTTTAACATTATTGGATGCAGAAAGTACTAGATTTTTAAAGTTGATTCTGATACACAAAAACATTAAATATGTCCTCACTTATTGATCAGATACTAAGATGGACCGTTCCCAAGACTATAAGTATGTATGAAAGAAAGCTTGTAAAGCCACACAATCCTCTTTTGCCTAACCTCTAAAATCCTCTAACACTATTCTAATAAAAATATCAAGGCCTCAACGATTATCGGTTGAATTCTTTTGAGGAACCTATGGTAGCAGCAGCTGTAACTGTTCCTACCAAGTGTCCAGCAGTAAAAAGTGCTACTGATTGTAATATTTTTGACAATTATCAAATGATGTTCTACTATAATGAGTTGTTTGAGATAATTTGTGAAAAAAGGCTTGCTGATATGAGTGAAAAAATTGAAAATTTTATATATTGGTCAAGCGTATTTGGAGGGTTTTTGATTTGCAGTCTTTTGGCATGTTTAGCCATTGGGATTTTCCTTTATAGAATTACTCAACCTCAAAGCTCAAGTTTCAATCAAGAAAAACCAAAGAAGATTACTGAGAGGAGTAGTAAAGCACTCAATGATGTTGAAACTGGCATTAATAAAGACAAAATTTTATGCAAACAAGTTGCAAAACCTGTTGTCGAGTTTCTTGTGCAGGAGCTTTGCTTAGACAAACAAGAGTATGAGAACTATTACAACGATTCTGTCATTGAGCAGTACTGTAATGACACGGGAGAGAATATTTTGAATTACTATACCGATGAAATTACAGGTGACTTGGTAAAACATCACTCTGAGGAAGAACCTAACGATTTGAAACTAATAACGGCATCCACTAACGATGATGACCTTTTCAACGACAGCAAAATACCGGTTTCCAGTCCGCTTTCCGATACGTATCAGGATATCAGAGTAATAATACCCGAGATTTCTAATAAAGCAAACGAGTTTAATTATATTATTGAGCAGTTACCATTCTTTTTTAATACATCGATGTATACCGAGACTTATTTACTTAAGGAACCTGTTTTGCTCAATCGATATAGAGAAGTTTGCTATGATGACTACGAAACCGAGATTGATGCTGATTACAAAACGGAAGATTATAAGGAAAATTCCGTTGCTAACACCAGCTCAAACACTGAAGTACTTGATTTGACAGTTTTAGAAGAGAATAGTTTGTTAAAAGACAACATTTACTTAGAGTTTAGCAATAATAAGAGAGAATCAATTGATTTAGTTACAGCTTATTTAGCTCATGAAAGAGTGTCAAACGATGTTGTGTATCATAAAATCCTTGAAAACTGGAATAATATATGTCACCTTATTGAACATTGTGATGAACAACAATTTACCATATCTTTGTACAGATTAGCCAAGAACATGATTATTTATGAGTCCGACGATCTTCTTGACATTGAAAAGTTCGTTAAACTCGTCAATGCCTTGTTTATATCTGCAAGTCGAGTGGTGACTAGATCAGAGTATAATGCTGGGATATCGTGTTTATACGGGATCATTAGCGTTATTTCCTTTCAAGATTTCTTGATTTGCTTTCCATACTGGTTTTCTATAGACTCGGTAGCTACTAACAAAACACAAGCTCCAACTCAAGAACAACAAATGTTGATGAAATTTGAGATATTGAAAATGATGATAGCGCATTACTACGATGACTTGGTTTCTAACGTTGCAATGTTCAATCAATTATCCATCTTGATTAAACCTTTTCTGTCAAACACTAAATCACACGATTCAAAGTTCAAAGAGCTAAAAGATGTATGGGAATTCACTTGTAGTAAATATAATGATGAAAACGTGAATTCCAGACAGGTTGAAAATCAAAATGCACATCATGTTGTGAGAAATTACAAAAGGAAACATTCTGAAAGTTTAAAAGTTTCAAAAGGAAAAAAAAAGTACAAAGAATTAAGAGAGAGCAACAGATCAGATATATCAAACATTTTCAACAGCGCATAGCGGTTTTAGAAGCGCATTTTTACTAGTATCACTTTCATAGCTTATATGCTCAAATGTTGGCCAATATGATGACTTTTGCAAAGGCAAAATTACTAAATAAAACTTCTACAATTACAGAGTAAGCTTTAAAAATAAAAAAAAAAACTAAAATTTCAAAACTATAAAAAACTTCCCTGTCCTTTAAGTGGACGTCCATAATGTAAAAAGAAAAAGAAAAATAAACAAATTGTAAAAATGTATATATGTGTGTGTGTTGTCTTATTGACAAGAAATAAAAGCAACAAAAAAATCCGGAAAAACAAAGGACTCTCTCCCCCTTTTCAATTTCCTTTGTAACAGTGCAGGAAAACTCACAATAAAGTGGTTTCCTGTCTCCTCTCTCAATTTGAATACACAAATAAGTGTGTGTGTGTGTGTGTGTGTGAAACTTCAAATTTAGAAAATAATGAATAATGTTTGTGTGTGAAACATCAAAAGACCGATTGGTATAACAAAGAGACTTGTGAAAACAATAATAAAGTGAACATAAAAAAAAACATTAACGAAAGCAAAAAATTGAGAGCTGACTTCAGTACAGATAGGTAGACATGAAAGAGTCTTTTTGTTGGGAAACAAAAAAGTTGCAAAGTGTTTTTCGTGCAAGGAATACTGGATGTTTCAATGCTGATTTGAGAGTTCATTGTGCGTGTGCATACACAAGATCTCAATCAAAAACAGACATTATGAACTTCTCTCAAACTCATGCTGAAAGTGACTTATGCAGCTCTTTTGATCTCAAACCAAAAACCAGTTCATGTTTTCTCCAAAACTCGTGGCCAACAATCAGGATTGAAAAGAAAAAAAGACAATAAGAAAAGAAATGATTAGGATTGCATTAAATTGAAATATGAATGAAAGTAAGAAAAGGCATTAACTAAGCATTAACGAGGATAAACGATAACCGATTTGAAATTTGAAAGATTTATTTAGCTTCTTCTGAAACGTTTTCGGAAGAAGTCTTTTCAACGGCAACGTCGGTTTCTAATCTACGTTGAGCTTCTTTGAATAATGCTTCTTGTTCTTCTGGAGTTAAATCATTCTTCTTCTTGTTCTTAATATGGTACATTGGGTTCAATTGAACTAAAGTTAATGATTTGCAGAATGGTAAGTGACCGTGTTTTTCTTCAAACATCATTAACATTAAAGTAACAATGACAGCAAGCCAGTAAATATTGTAAGAAATAACAGAACCATAAGTGGCTGAGTTTTGCCATCCTAATAAAGCATTGAAAATATCCCAACCATTATCGGTTTCAGGGTTACAACAGTTGACGTGCCAAACAGATTTGTGAATGTTATAAGTACCTGGACCAGAACCATTTTCTGAAGCATCACCACCAGTTTTTTGATTGTAATGGTAACTTTCAAAATACCAGACAGCTCTGGAGAATAAACCAGCAGAAATCAAGTATAAGATGGCAGTGGAGATACATAAAAAGATTTGCATGGAGGAAGTTGAACCACCATAGAACAAAATCAAACCAACACAAATACCAGCGATTAAACCACAAATAACAGGTAATGGGAAAGACTTAGCTGGGGTACCGATACCGACACCACCAACGAAAACAACAGCTTCTAAACCTTCTCTTAAACAGGTAATAAATGGTAAGAAGAACATTGCGTATTTCTTAAACAAGTGACTAATACTGAATCTACCAGCTCTGGATTTTGGGGTAGCAGCTAAAGCTCTAGCAATTTTAACTCTCCATTTAGCTTGCATCTTGTTAACTCTCAACATGGCAATACCCATCAATGAGATAACCACCGTTGCAATAATACAGAAAATACCTTCCCATAAATCTTCAGACTTACTCCATAAATCCTTACCTAAAGAGTAATAAACACCAATAAAAGCACCACCAATAATTAAACAAATCAAAACACCAGAAATAGCACCAATCCAAACTTGTTTTCTAAGTTTTCTGTAAATGGACATGTTACTAGAACCAATACTTTGCTTCAAGAAAGCTAGCAAGACAGAAACGACAATAACTGCTTCTAGAGTTTCTCTCAAGACAATGAAAAAGATTTGAACATTGAAAACGTTGTTACCAGCCATTTTGAGAATATAATAATAAAAGATGAAATGTTTTTTACCTTTTCTGTCCTAGTTGATAATTAGTCAGTGAACCGAAAATCTTCTAATAATAATCTTTTTTTCTGAGAATTCTTTGTAATTTAATTTTTCTCTTCAATTATTATTAACTGATATATTTTTGTAGCAGAAAAATATGTATCGATAATAAATGTCTTTGAAGGAAGAACAGTAATAAAGAAAAAAAAAAGAAAGAAAATAAAAGCACAAGAGGGGAGAGAGAGTACTTGTTATTCAAACTAGCGGACTGATCACTTGGTTGGTTCAATAAACTAAGTAATTGATGTTCAATTTGGAAATTTTTAATTAAATGATACAGAGACTCAATTGATGATATTAAAGAGATATAGTCAAATATTTATATACCTAGAGATTATCGAGATACCAGCCAGATAATTTTCAGAGAAACTGGGAAGAAAAGCTTAATTACACAAGGGTCATGTTGTGTGAGTCCCATGCATATACATACGGTTTTTTTTTTTTTTTGTTGTTTTTCTTGGACATAATTTTTTTTTTGTTTCTTTTTTTTCAGTTTTCAGCACATCATCACAAAATTATCTTTCAAGATCAATTAATTTATACATTTTTGTGGCTCAATGGCTCAAATTTGTTTTGACACTACAATTGTCTTCTAACTTTTTTTAACCTTTTTTAAAGTTTTGCAATATGCGTTATGCAGCAACGCGCACCACTCAGAGAGAGAGAGGAAAAAGTCTTGGGTGCGGTAGCCAATTTTTTCTTGGTATATACTATACTACTGGGTGCTTGGCTCTTGGTATTACTTAGTACGAGCTTGGGTGAGTTTCTTGGTGCTGCTTTTGACATGCTCTTGAAGAGAGCAATTTTTGTGTAAATTTAGGGAGGTTTACTGAGTTGTTTGAGTTGGATTAGAAAACGAGCTAATTATGATAAGTATCTGTTTTATGTCAAATATTACAACTTGTGTAGTATATAAAGAAGCTGACTTTCCTGTTTTTTTTATCATGTCTATATTATACTATATTATGTGTATAATAAATTGAATAAAAAATAAAGGAGAATTTTTCATCCACTCGTTACGCTGTTCATGGTGTACTTAGAAGCATAGGGGACTCGGACTTTTCGTTTTAAATTTTGTTTTTCCACCCAAAAATACATATTTTACACTCAAAAAAACATTAATTTCTATAGTATACACACACATACAAATGAATAGCACTATAATTCCTACTTTATTATATTAACACAGCATGAGTCGGTAGGCTAGACATTTTTTTTATTGTTATGGAACTGCTTTACACTATAGCCCTAGACATCACTAATATGCAGACGGTGGTGGTGCTGGTGTACGACAAAACGACTACAGGCCGGGCGCGCAACAACAGTATCTGGCTATGATTGGCCATTTTCCTTTTCGCGCTGAGGACAGAGGGAAAGGCGATGGACGGCTGGTACATTTTTAAAAGAGTGCGGACAAGTGGCCTTGCGGTGAAGTTCTTTTCCTGCTGAGGCTCCACGGTAAGCCAGGGCAAATTCCAGCCTATCATATGCATATAATTAACACAAAACACATAGTGTGGTGTGTGTAGATCTACCTTTTGTCTATCTATATCCATACGTTGTCTACATCTACATCATAAAAGTGAAACTGTGTTAAATTATGCGCTATGTGAGTCCAGCCAACATGCGACTGGGGTAAGCGAATTGCCTGAAATTGTTAAATGATAGGAGACCGACAAGTGTTTGACTGTCACAACATTAAACAAACGTTTGTTGAGGTTTCCTTTTAACATTCGACAGATACGTATCTGGCCTACCATTAGCAAAAGCATTTTTTTTTTTTGTTGCAATATAATACCAAGAGATGGCCGACCAACAAAAGTAGTATTTGCTGTTATTACCAAAGCAAAGGACTGATTTTTTGGGCACAACAAAAAACAAAAATAGCCAAGCTGAAAATCACTCACGGCTCTCTGTATTGGCATTGTATTGTATTGTATTAAAAAGCTAAAATTGATTCCAGGCACACTAAATGCATCTTGTCCGTACGTATCGGCAACTTTTGGCAATCTCTTGGTAAGCTAAAAGATCGATCAGATAGATAATTTTGATCTTTTTGATTACGCTGGAACCGAAATTTGTTGTGTGCGGGAAATGGTTGACCTGCATTTTCAGCTATTGTAAACCGTTTATTGTGAAAAACAAAACAATACAGGAGAAAAACTGTGCATACATTTACAGTAGTGTGCATACCAATTTGTAACGGACGCAGCGGACGCAGTACTCAGGCAGGGAGGAAGACCGGGAACCGGCCGGCCACAGTAGCTCAGTTCAGCTCTGTCGGCACGCCAGAGGTTTAAGGCTCTGAGCATCTGAGCATTGGGCTCTTCTCCTGTGCTCATTCTCCTGAAATTGGTCTCCTCTCATACGCAGCGTTTACCTTATGGACATTTTATTATACAATTCTCGTCTATTGATGATGAAAATGATAACACTTTGTTGTGGTTTATACAAAAATCTGATTGGTTTTAGCCAAAAAAGGTTTTGTAATTTGAATTACTGACTTCAATGCAACTTACCACTTGCGTTTAACGTAGTTTTATTAAAACTTGTAATGTTAAATAGAATAGCTTACTGCTTACCAGTTTTCTGCTTATTGGCTGATTTGACTAAGTTTATTTCTAACTAACTCATCTCATAATAAGCATATTGTGACTCTGTTTTGAAGCGCGCATACTACGTACTGTCTTTGTATTGTATGCCTAATAATTAATCTCTTTTTGATACATGGTTAAAAAAGTTTATAACAATATTCAATAAACACTCTCTTTACACCCTTTTTTTCATTAAAATAACTATAACAAGTTATTCAAAAACATTAAACAGCGAGAATACACAAACAGCGTTTACTTGTTTCAAAATATGATTTTAGCTCTTTCTCCCAAGTCAATACTTGAAACCTAGTGATGTGGATTATCCAGATTGTAATTCATTATAACCTAGGAGATGCAATCATCTTCTTATACTGGTTGTAAAATCTTCATCAGCTTGCATTTCTTCCATTTGTCCCTGATCTGCTTCTATTTCGTCTAGCTCTTCCTGATCTTCCTGTTGATCTTCCTCATCATCTTCATCATCGTCTAAATCGGCTTCCATATCGCAAACAGCTTTACAATTTGGGCATAAAAATTGAGGGTATGTCTTCACCACAATAGGTCTAATACATTTGTAATGCCATGCATGGGAACAACTAGAAACGAAAACAGCCTGGCAAGGTTTGATGTTACCCAAACAAATCGCACATGGTGAAACATCATTGACTTTGTTAGATAAAGTTAAAGCTTTTAATCTCTCGTGAGCCTCCTTATTAAATTTAGCTGTTTTTTTGCTCCATGACGAATTTAACTCAATTTTCACCTTGACGCAACGGTATATATCTTCAGAGCCACCTCTGTAATCCATACCCAATTGCAGTATATCTGAATCGGACAAAATATATGCAATACTCTCTGTATTTGCCGGCGATAATCTTAAATGATTCAAGAAAGTACCAGATGAAGACTTGACATCTTTCAAGTACCAGTTCCCACTTTCATCAACCGTCAATTCGGCATGCTGTCTCGACACAACTTTACTCTTGAAGACAACAGCTGCACTCGAACCTTGTGGTGCCGTTGCTGCACTCTTGCATTTTTCTGTATATCTGCCAATCGATATTTTCATTCCTGGTTTTATCTTTCTTATCACTGGCCCAAAATACATAAATGGATTGGACGAAGAGTGATCAATAAATGGTGTTATCCGTATTGAAAAAAATCCATCACTATCACAAGGCAATTCCAGTAATGGATTTTGTCGCTGCTGAGTTTGCGATATAGATGGTGTTTCTAATGGTGTTTGACCTTCAAGTGATAATCTACCATTTTCTTCAGTATTGACCAAGAGCGATGAAGATGGTAAACTGTATGGGACTCGACCACCAATCTCATCTCTTCTTTCTTGTGCTTCTAAAAAAATTTGAGAACCGTCTGATAATGAACTCCTCTGTTGTTGTACTAATGGGGCTTGTATATTGAAATTCTCGTTTTCGGCATTTTCGTCCATGTTTACATCACTGTCACACTCAATCACCACCGGATTATCAGCAGTGCCAGTAAGAACTGGTGAACGATTAGAACTTCCAATCTCATGCTCATTATTTTCATTCTCATTCTCATTCCCAATCTCCTGGCCATTAGACTCTTCAGAACAGCTTTCTTGTTGAGACGCTAATAAACTAGATGGGTGGATATCACCTGCCTGATTCAAGTACGTTTCAAAATTGGCAACTGTAGGACTATTGGCTAAATTCAGGTTATACAAATGTGAGTTGAACCTGTTATGAGTATTATTACTATTATTGATGTTATTATTATTATTATTATTGATACTGCTTGAACTTCCGTTATTTGCTATGATGGCTGCATCGCCTATTGACGGTAAAGAACTAGATGATCTACCAGATCTAGGATTCGTTGGGTAACTATTGTTATTTGGAGGTGCATAAGATTGTTGTGACGCAGGTGTGGAGATGCTGCTTCGAACACTGTTAACCAAGTTTGACAAAACGTTGCTCACAGATGACTTTCTGCGAACTTGTTGTGGTCTGTCTAAACTAGAACTAGATGATGATCTGCCCGATGTTATACCAGGTAGTCCACTAAACTGCATTTTTGACACTTATATATGTAATCAGGCTCAACAAAACAAAACAAAACAAAACACAAAGTTTCAAATCAACTTGATATTTTGTTCAAAAATGTACTTTTGTTTAAGTGCAAAGTAAACTTAAGCTTCTAGTTGATTGTAAAATAAAAACCTCTTCTCTTTCAATAAAGTTTTTTTCGATTTCGATATTCTGATTCTGCAACGTTACTAAAAATCTCACGCTGTTTCAAAGTTGTTAGACTGTTAACTCCTACCAAACTCAAAAGTGCAGAGTATCTAAACTTCTCAGTTTAAACTGGAAGCTTGGACTAAACAGCTTGTTCACTATCTCAGCTTTAACAAAAAAAAAGTTTCTCAGAATTCACTGTACTTTGAAATGGGGAAAGACAAAGTATAGTAAACCCAATAAGGAAAAAAGTTAAATCGTAAAGATGTGTAATACAGGGCCCTAGGACAAAACTGTAGTATAAGTGTTTGAGTGAACTTTTGATCTTTAATTTGATTTCCTTTATGTTTATTTTTTTTTTTCTACTTATTTACATCGACACTGTGAACAATCAACTATGTTGATGTAGATCTATCTCTGCAACAAAACTGAATCAAATTTCTGCTTTGTATCAATAAGCAAGTGTCACTCTCGAAAAAGTTGGAGATTGCACTCCTTTTTCTGTTTCTGAAAATTTTCTACAGACGCTCACCCGCTGTGGCTGGTGAGCCATACAACTGAATGACTGACTAACGGACTAGTTTACTATTCGGTGCCTTGTGTCATATATATTACGTGGAGATGAAGTACGTATAACTGTTACAAGGATTCCATCTATAAAGGTATCTCTACTTGTTAACTATATCGGTAGCTACGCCAGGCGTAACTCTTGTAACGTGCAAGTTTCAAGCACCTCTAAGCAGTATTTCAAATCACTGTGTGGCTTACTACTGGGTTTCCAGTTATTAAAATCTTTTAACAGACTGAGGATAGTTTGTGTGCTGTTTATATGTTTGATCTTTGTAAATTCTTCAAAAAATCCTCTCAAACACCATGGTAAATGGTAAGGATTGACATTGAATCCCTTCATTGCCAACTCTCGTTCCTCGATTCTCATATTTGTAGAAAACAAATCTGTTGTCTCGAGTGTGTGCTTTATAGCTAGCGAGTAGACGCTAGTATCATTGAATATTTTACCATGACCACCATCGCCTATAGGACCTTGTAAAAACGAGCTCAACTCAGTTAATAATCCATGGTCGTTCAGATTGAAGTTCAAAACAATCATTATCATCTTGAGTAAATCCACAATAAATTTTTGTTGTGTATCTGTAGAATTCACCACAAATGCTCTGTAAATGTTCGGGTGGTTGATTTGCATACAAAGAGAGGAATGCAGTGGGACTAATTGATCATCCAATGCTCCAACAAACGTAATTTTAACATTTCTTTTCAATAATACTCTCATGTGTCTTATCAACTCTTTGCTTTGAGCGCTTTCAGGATCAGAATAATCGAAAAATTCAACTAAAATGTCATTCTCCAAATTTGTATAATTTCTCACTGTCAATTTAGAATCAAGGCCGCTGAAAGGGCCTAAACATATCCCTGCCATGTTTAAAAGCCCTATTTTTTCAACTTTTTCAAGCCATCCTGCTGTCAATAACCTGGAAACAACATGGATGGCCACAGGAACGTTCTGAGAATATGATGTGACAAACAGATAGTCACATTCTGTGATTATGCTAATCCAGTTCTCCAGTAAAGTTAACAGAATAGTAACACGTTCAAAGACTGTCCGTTCACCTTCTAAAGTAATCGTTTTAATATCAAATTCGGTGTTGTTCTCTCTTCCCCATTCTTCAAGCGCTTCAGTTGTGTGATCTAAAAGTATCTGGGCGCTTCCTGTTGATTCGCCAATTAATGTTTTCACCATCTTCAAAGGATAAAATCCATGTATTGCAATAACTACTGCTTTTTTCTTTGCCGGTGTTTTCTTTCTCTTTGCAGCTTCGAGTCCGTTACTGTGGTACAAGTGGGATTCGGGAGGAACAAAGACGTTAATGCCTTTGGTAGATGATACCAAAAGTCGGAGCCAAGTTCTTCTTGTCAACTCTCTATATGTTTCCTCTAATTGTGGTACAACGTATGATTCAGTCTGCGTGCTAGGATTTTTGATCAAAGTGTCTTCCTGCTGTTGAAAATAAGATATAGGCGGACTTTTCAAAACTACTGGCATTCGCATACTCTCCGTCCCTTTAACTGCTAGTTTTCCAAAAGGTGACCGATTCTCTTTCAAAAAAGCCCATATGTTTGTCTTAATGTTAAAAGTCGTTTGAGATGAAACGATATTTGCCATCTCCTTGGCTTTAGTTTCTGAATCTTTGGAAGAGTACAAAGATGAACAGTCGGCTGAAACTTTGGCGGGTCCCGAGTCATCATTTGTTGACGATTTGTTCCATTGCCAGGGTATCCAGTATGACGTGTTGCTTTGTTGTGCTATTGTGGAAGGGTTCAGTGCCTCCCCATCGTCTACTACGGAGGTTAAAGTGTTCGATCTGGAAACATTAATATGAGTGGCACCGCCATCACTATCAACCACTTGGGAAATCTGATTCGGTATGATTGCATCTGTTCGGCTAGCCAGATTGGCTGCATTTTGAGATTCTTGGTTTGTCGCCTTGGAAAATCCAGGTACTATGGTTGCCCATTCCAGCCAACTTGGTCGCACCTCCCTGTCAACATTGGTATTCAAGCCTGAGTTATTTGATTTATAAGCTGTCAAATTTTGTTCTGTAGAAGTAACTGGAGACTGAGCTGAAGTTAAAGGAGATAGTTCGTCTGCATGTATAGAAGCAGAGTTTAACGTTTGGTGAATATTATGCTCATTGACTTCCTCAGTCAATCGACTATCTTTTCTTTCTGATATTTCTGTGGTTGGTTGTTCACCAGTCGACGACGACCAAATTGTGAACAATGAGAAAAACCCAGTCTTTTGTGGGTGAGCTAATGCTGGTAAAGTATCATCCTCTTCCTGGCTCGGATTATTTAACGCAATTTCTGTAGTCGAGTGCTTCTTCAATTCTTCTCTATACTCTTCCAAAGTCAAATCTTGTCCAAACTCCTCAGATTTTTTTGTTTCATTCGGCTCTGAAAGTTCATTCGATGATGAATTTACAGCAGTACCAGTCTTGTCATTTTGAGTAGCGGCATTAATAAGATCCGGTTGTGTTACTTTATTTTTTGTTTTGCTGGAAAATGGATTTTTCAAAACCGAAGATATAGAGGTAGTTGACTGAGATTTGGGTAGAATATTGTCCGTTTTTGTACATTGTGTCCCGCGATCAGCCATACTAAAACGTCTTAGAGTTATTCTGTATTTATATGCATATCAAGCACGAGGTTGTCAAAGTATTGCTATACAGATGGCTTGATAACAGTAGTGGTTCCAGATAAAAATACACCTTTTCAAGATAACCAATCTACCGAGATGAGACGCAAACAGAAGACAATTGCGCGGAGTAAAGAAAGAGGCGCTCGCAGTGCAGAGAATCTTTGTGTAATATAATATAGTTATTTACATATGGGCAACCTCTGATTAAGTGTTAGACGACTTGTTTACGTTCAAAGGTTCAAGATTGATGTGAATCAAATATTTATAACTAAGTTAGAAATGGAGGCTGTATCATGGAAAAATGACATTCTCACCAAATTGGTAGAACGGGATGAAAGATCCAAACAATCTGGAGTTGTTTTCAAATCATGTAAGTATCGACAGCCTTAAAAATGGTAGTGTACTCAAAGTGTACTAACACAGGTTATCAAAAATCTAGTCCAGTCAATCATCTAAACAAAAGAATCAAACTGTTAGAAAATGAGTTGGAATTGCTTAAAACAGATAGCAGTCTCGATGGGTACTCTAGCGTGATTAAAGAAAACCATGACCTGAAAGAACAATTGAAAGTAAAAGACGATGAATTGCTCTTGGAGAAAGAAAAGGTTTTGAAATCAGAGAGAGATTTGGCTTTACTCAGAAAAAACATTGATCGATTAACGGACGGATACAAAACTTTACTCTCGAAACACCTTAGACTACAAGAAGAATCAAAAGTTAAAAATCAAAATATGGAATCTGTTAACGATAATTTGTTATCGTTGCAAATTGAGAATAATTTGCTTAATGATCGAGTTTCTCATTTAACTAAAGAGAATGAACAGCTAGTTTCAAGGTGGATGGATAAAATCAAGAAAGATGCCGAAGTCCTTAATGAGGCGAATCAAGTACTTGAGATGTCACGAAAATCACTTAGTCCCGAACAATAAACAAAAAACCGAAATTTTATTTGGCTTTCTTGCTATCCTTTAGCAATTATTTTGCTGTTTCATTGTTGTACTGATGTTTTAATGTTCGTTAGATATCTTCTCCTTACAGGGCTTCTAGTTAAACTTCACTGTTATCAGCAAGCATATCGCTCAAAATTTCCCCATATTTTCACACGCATCCTTGCATTACTTGACATTTAAATTTTCAGGAAAAAAAAATTTTTTTCAATCGGACTTTTTTTGGCTTTAAGTATATTAATGTGCTAATTAGTTTGAATTTCAATAAAGCCTTTAAAGACTTCCAAATAACAGTGGAACTGAAGATTGATGGAAAATAAGTTACAAAGGACAACTATGGAGTCATCATCGTTGGTCTTTTTGGCTCGTCATTTGAGCAAAGAACAGCAAAAAGAAATATGTCAAGGTTTAGTGAGTAAAATTACTGACCCTAAAATTCAATCAAAAGCTTCATATATTCAAACGTTTTGTGAGTTTATTGACACTATTCCAGAATCAAAAAACGATTTTTACTCAGATATTTATACATACTCCGTTTCGTTGATTGAGGGTCAAGAAAAAGAATTTGAATATGTTTTACAGTTTTCTCGTGCATTTGAGCAACTAGGAGCCGACGTGATCAAGTACGTTACAACCAAACTTGAAGCATTTTTGAAAGCAAACCATAGATCATTCGATCAAAAACTTAATGAAAAAGTTGAATTAAGCTCGAGCACTACAAACGTTGATGAAGATAACGATCTTACAGTTGATGAGGTGAAAAATTTACTCGAATTTATTGAGTGGTTTTTTGTTACTGATGAAAGGTATAGAAATGCCTTTTTAACTTCTGATATCGACAATCTCTCTTACTTGTATCTAGGATTTGAAGACATTAAAGTGGCACAGTTGGCTCTTAGGGTGTCAAGATGGAGAGTTGACTCAATGTGTCAATCTGCCGAAAGAATTTCGTTCTTATGGTCTATCGTTGATGTTTTACTAAACTCAACTTCGGATTTTGAGAAAACTGCTGGTTATACTTTATGGCTCAGATTTTTCAACAAGTACGGAACAGAGACTTTACTTTGGGACAAGAACTTTCAAACGCAGGTTTCAAAGGAATCATATTGGTATCATCTACGAGATGGACTAACAAGTAAAGTACATGAGCACAAAAAGTTTGCATTGACTTTAGTTCAAATGTCTGTTAAGTCACTTGCCGTTGACTTGGCGTCTCCAATTATTAGTTGGAATGTTTCCAAGAGAGATGAATACTTAGAAAGTTGGAAAAGATTTTGTACTTTGTATGAAATTCTAGGAATTGATACCGCGATGAACCAAATTGAAGCAGCTTCTAATGACATGGTGAGAATTCTATCACCATCATCTCCAATTCCAGTCCCATTTGCATTGACGATCTTATCTGTCGGCTTTAAGGCCTCCATGGAAAGTGTCAGAAAGTTTTCAATGAATTTAGTCTTTTACTTACCTAAAGACAGTTTATCTTTGTTCAGATACGATTTCAATTTCTTGACCTCAATTTTCATACCTTTTATTTTGAATGCTTCACATTACAACACAAGTAAATCAATTGATGGATCCCATACTTGTGAATTTGGTGAAAGAGTTACCAAGTTTGTTGCTGATTGTATTGATAGTCTGGATGATAAGAATGATGTTTCGGATTTCGTTGAGCAAATGTTACAGGTTTTAGTTAAGCATAAACTTTCGTTTGATCCTGCTAGAATATATGTTGCAAACGGTTTATTAAAAGGTTTGCAGCATAGAAATTTACATGTTATGCGCATCAACCATTTGAATTTATTGTACTTGTTGTTTGACTGTAATGGTGAAAGTGAAATTTTTTACATTACAATGCATGCAATCAATTTGAAGTTATTGCTACACATTGACACTGAGGCAATCAGTTTGATCACGATCTTTGAGAGTTTGGAGAAGTTTGTTCAAGCCGTTGGTTACAAGCTTTATATTGAAAATGAAGAATTCTTCATTGATTTTGTCAATGTCCATTACGATAAAAACGAGATTTTTGATATTTTTAAACTCTGTTCTACCAATTCAAGTGATGACATGTTGGTTGTCATTCTATCAATTTTGATCCAAAACAAAAATTCAATAGGCTCATTGGTCCCATATATTTTAGCAAGACCAAAAGTCGAAACATTGCTAATGTTACTTATTTCATCAGGTTTAAATTTTACAGATTTGACTTTAGAACCTTTGATTATTTCCAGATTTGAAAAACTGATCGGTGATGAGCTAGAAGGATCGAAGGATATAAGCAAATTGGCTTACTCGAAATCTAAAGAATTTGTGTCTAATAAAGTTTTACTCAATGAAGATTTTTGGATGAGTGTGGATTTAAGTTCCCTGTTTCAATTAATCACTGAAGATCTTAGTAAATCGGACAAGGAGGAAGAATTGGAATACACTGTTTCGCAGTTTGAATTTTTCACTAACTGTTTGCCTAAATGCATTTATAATGAAACATTCAACTTAACGCTCAACGATATTGAAATTTTACTCAAAAAATCATTCAGCAATCAACGTAAAGGTGGGGAGAAATCATTTTATAAAATCAAAGACAAGTTCTATGGACTGGTTATCTCATGTATTATTCAAATACTGAAAGTGACCCCACATGAACCTGAATTGTACTCACATACATTGGATATTTCAGAATCATTAGTTAGTCATTCAGAGTATCATTGTCATTTAGCTAATGTTGCCTTGCTTAGTAGTATCGTCTCCTCTGGCAAACAACTAACTCCAGAAAATGGAATTACTATTATAGATATTCTTACTTTGATTTGGGACAGCATTACGTCTGACAGATTGATTTTATCTCAGCAAGATTTACATCACAATTTGATCAAGTTATTATTACATGAAGAACTGCTCAAGCTTTCTATCGATGTTGAAGAGATGGCTGATAAGATTTTCAGTATGTGTGTGGAAATTATTGAAAAGTCATTTGCAAGAAAGTCACTATTACCTGTTTTGTTCAAGGCAGTTTCCGATTACCAAGTCAACAGCAATGAAGATTTCGAGAAAACCTTGTGGTTAGGAAAGCTTTTAGTGAAGGGATTCTCGTTCATGCAAATTTCACATAACTTATTCAAGCTTGATATGGTCCTCTCTGATCTATATAATAAATCGTTGAACATAAGCGGAGTCAGTTTATATGAATATTGTTATGGTGCGGCCGAAATAAGTTATAGGGTGTACATAAATGTTATTACAGCATCTATTAAATCGTCTGTGTTTGCTGTTGGAATGTGGGATTATATCCTTGATAATGATCATGAATTCCATTTATTAAAACCAGTGAAGAGAACTGATGCGAACGAGCAATGGAAAAGAATACAATTGAATATTTTACTTTTAATGACTTCCAAGATACTTCCAATGGATTATTTCATTCAAAGAGTGGACGAAATCATTTTGCCACTTGTTGTCAAGGAAGCTAGTCCTTTATGTCGTATGTACCTTGAGTGGATTATCTGCTATTGTGCTACTTTGTACCCAGAATCTCGAAGCTTGATATCAAAACACTTTTCTGGTGACCTCGATGACATGCAACCAGTCTCATTGACGGTGTACGAAAGAATTTCGTTCTTAATTGCACAGCATCTGGATGTTGAAGAAGAGGTCAAATTCCTAGAGAATTTTATTGCTGATGTCTTGTTACCGTGCTCTACTTCTAATAGAGCTCTTACTAGACATTTTTCAGTTTCGATTATCTGTTCGGTTTACTCTGAAATAACGAGTAAAAATTTGAAAATTTCCAGTGAGTTATTTGAAACAGTTTCTCTTATTTACAAAACTTCTTTGAAAAATAATGTGTTTGAGCAGTTTAGAGCGGGTGATGCAATGCTATGGGATATCATTAATGATTTATCACTTGTCAACATAAACGGTGGTGTTCTATTGAAAATATCAGATAGAGAAATTGATGCTATCAGAGAAGATACATGGAAATCAACTGTTACTGAAGATCAAATGAAATTACTTAATATTCCAATTGGTCATGATGAAGAACATAAGTGGGTTCAAAAAAATAGAAGTGCTGAAGTGAAAATTGAGACGTTTTACTCTAATTACGATGATACAGCCTCTTCATTATTGCAAACTAAAAGTGGTGCTTGGTCTACGGTTATGGAGGTTGATGACAACACTAGGGCTGCTGCAAGTATCAAGAGATCTCCTTTAATTGTGGTTGGTTCTTTAGTTGATAAAGCTCCAAATCTAGGAGGTATTTGTAGATTGTGTGATGTTTTAGGTGCAGGTTGGTTGACTTTGAATGATTTGAGTGTGAAAAACAATGGGGAGTTCAAAGCTGTTGCCGTGACAGCAGATAGATGGATGCCAATGTTAGAGGTTAAGATTGAGGAAATAACAGAGTTTATGAGATTAAAAAAGAAGGAGGGATATACTCTCATTGGTTTAGAACAAACAGACAACTCCGTTGAGTTGAATGGTGATTTAAAGTTCCCTGAAAAATCGTTAATTCTATTAGGTAAAGAAAGAGAAGGTATTCCTGGTGAATTATTAGCTGAATTGGATATGTGTGTTATTATCAAACAGGTTGGTGTCATCAGATCCATGAACATTCAAACAGCAACTGCAGTTATTGTTCACGCTTATTCATCTCAGCATTGTTAAAGGGAAAAAGTATGATATACGTATTTTAAATTTAAATTCTTAGCTTACAATTTTTTATAGATATTTTTGACATTACTTGTTTATATAATAGTCCAAACATGTTACTTTCTTATTACGTAGTTGAGTCGAAATGATCAACTTCTTGTTGTGAAATTTGGTTTAGAGCTTCAACAACTGACGCTCCTATTTCCCTCACCGTATCCATTGCCTTAAAAAATGACTTTTGGCTGAACCCTTTACTATCTATTGTTGAAAATGTCACAGATTCAACGGGGGACACAACTTTACCTTTATTAAAACCTATGCATAAACCCTGCTCTAGCACCTGTTCCTCCTCCAAAGAAGGATCAATAATGACGTTGTTTCCAACAATACCCACAACAAATAATATCGTTGGAATGAAATCAGAATCTTCTGCAATTAAAGGAACAGACATTTCCCAATCGTCTGAAAATGATGGCTCTTCTTCAACTTCTTTGTCATTCGTTGTTGATGTAAGTAAAGGTAATCTGGTAGTCTTGAGAGCTAAATAAGTTGCCATAGATGTAGGAGATAGTAAAGAGTACAACGTGTACGAAGAAGTCTGGAAATCAGACGGTATTGATAAAATGACAATATCAATAAATAATTGATAATAGTACTTATCAGTCAATTTTAGTGTGTTAATGTCAAATGTATCTATTAATGATTTGGTTAAAAAAGTTGAAATATCGAGACACAATGCAGAGTCGTCTCTTTGGCCTTGAATATCCACATTCACATTGATCAATTCATTTAATTCTTTTGTTCTTTTGACATTTGCTTTCACACTTGTTATACATTCCAAACCGTCAGCAGTAATAACCCTTGAAGATCCATTGGAATTTGAAAGAAAGTAGCAACTGGCTTTGAGTGGTCTGAATTGATTATATCTTCTTGAATCTGTTCTTGCTACAACAGACGACGTTAGTGAGTCATAAATATATGAACGTTCAGCAGGAGACAAGACCATTGGAAATAGTTTTAATCTTATAGGTAGCTTAAGCAAAGAGGTTGTCTTCTATATTTCAACTTACTAATTGATTGAAGCTATTCAAAATACATATTAATATGTAAATCAAATAGACAAAATATAAAAAAAAATTAAACCTATTATAAAAATTTTAATTTTGAAAAATTATAATCAAATCCTCAAAAAAGTAAAAAAGTGCGTAAACCCGGAATCGAACCGGGGGCCCAACGATGGCAACGTTGGATTTTACCACTAAACCATTTACGCTTTAATTGTTAAATTTTAATAGCAGAAAAATTTAATCTCTTAAAATTCAAGATCCAAAAGTTTGTTAAATCTAAAAGTTTTGTTTTGGTTTTTAAAGCTAATAGGTCAAAAGTGATCTATCTAGAGCAAAAAAACAGCACTGAATTAGTAACTCTAGATAGGAACAATTTCAAATTTTATAAAATAATTACTGTTAGACTTATCGATTGGCTGAAATAAAGCTAAATGAATTTATTTAATACTTAAAAAAATGAGGGAAAAAAAAAGAAAACAAAGACGTTGTCCCACATTTTTTTCAATTCTGTTACACCAATAAGTAGTCAAGCAATCAAATTTGGTCAACAAATTTGCTATTGGAGATCTATCGTCAACTAATCAAAACAGGCAATTAATTGAAATTGGAAGTTTGCTCACTAAAAGTTCATCTTGTTTTTTTAACAACAATCTAAAACTTGATAGATAGATATTAAAACTATTACTCTTATCAATAAGTATTTTAGGGTGGGGTAAAAGGGGTACATTAGTTACTTTTAGCAAGTGTTACTGAGGTTAGTTACTAAGAAGGAAAAAGCTTATTATTCTCAATAATGGCGCACAAATTGAAATATTTATTCTGGACGTTATTCTTCTACATTTGGTAGATTAAATCTAATCACTGTAACGTCATTGTCTTATGATGGCAAATGTTTTTATTCATATTAGATTTTATAGAATGATAACATATCAAAGCGTTTGGTTAGCTCAATTGAGCGAAAACATAGGTGACCATCAATAATTCATCTCATTTCATTGAAGATACAATACAATTAGAGTAAGGTATTGTTATATCTGGTGGCAGCTATAGTTTACGCATTTGAAGTCCGATAGCTTCATACTATTCTAATTCACTAATAGATTGAATTTTCCTTATAGATGGATTGTCTGTTTTACTACACAAGAAATGTCTCTATATTTTCTTTTGTAATCACTAGTTATATACAAGTCTAATAAATTGATCATATTTACGCCAAAGTTTTTCAACGTATACCATTCAACCAAACATCCAACGAATTAATACTGCCTAACTTGGTTGATATCACCTACCTTGGTACAATGACGCTTTACTGAGTTGAGGCAATGTATATCTAAATTAGACATCAAACATCTAACTAGTTCTGTATCAAATACAAGTTAGTTTCAAATGAAATGCAAAAAAGGAACAAAAACCTTCGAAAGCTTGCTCTTCCAATGGAAGAAAGTTGATTTTTTCTTTTTAATACTGAGTCAAAAAATGCTTTGAAGTACATTAAAGATTATTAGGCTTCAATCAGACCAAAAGCTTTTTAAGTACTACAAATGAGTGAAATATAACATATATACAAAAAACTTCTTGACAATTTTTTAAAAACTGCGTCACCGTGGAGCAACAACACCACATTTGAGTGCAAAACTTTTAGTCTTTTCTTACTGTTTGAATAACTCATCAAATTAAGAAACATTCATGGCTACGTTGGGTGCAAACATAAAGTGGAGACAAAATTTTCCACTATTTATTCAATTTTCAAAACTAGTTTACCAGTAGTTTTTCTGGATTCTAGTAATTCAGTAGCGGTCTTGTATTCAGATAATGGGAAGACACGGCTGATATGCAAATCTAAGATACCTTCGTCAATGAATTTAAACAATTCTGATGTGTATTTTTCAAATTCCTCCTTGGTAGCGATATAAGCAAAGACAGTAGGTCTTGCAACTTTAATTGCCTTTGGTGATAGTCTATTGATACTCAATGGTGGAACAACACCAGAAGCATTACCAAATGAGATGAAATGACCCTTTCTCGCCAAAACGGCCAAAGATAACTCAGCCGTGTCTTTACCGACAGAGTCAAAAGACGCTTGAACACCATTACCGTTAGTAAATTCATAAATTTTCTTAATCAATTCCTCTTCAGTAAGTTTAGAAGAATTCAACAAATATTCTGCTCCGGCTTCTTTTGATAGTTGCAACTTTTCGTCACTTGAAGCTAAAGCAATAACATGCGCTTTTTTGACCTTGGTGATTAATTGAGTGATTGCTAAACCGACACCACCTGCAGCAGCGGTCACCAAAATATAATCGCCTTCTTTGACATCATAGGCTTCATTGATAAAAGTCCAAGAAGTTAAACCTAAGACCAAAGCAGCACCATAAACTTTCAATTGTTCATCAGTGGTTTCTTCTGCAAGTTTCAAAATCTTGGCATTCTGTGGATTATACTTGGTGTATTGAGCGAATGTAGCTGTTGATAGGTAAGCAACTTTGTCGCCAACTTTCCAATCTTTGACATTAGAGCCCACTTGAACAATTGATCCAGAAGCTTCACGACCTAAAACATATGGTGTTTGAGCTGGATAAATTCCTGTACGGAAATAAGCCTCAATAAAGTTGATACCAGCATAAGCGTTTTTGATCAAGATTTCATCATCTGAAATTTTAGGAACTGGAATGTCTTCGTACTTAAGAACATCGATTGGACCTGTTTCATGGAATAAAAAGGCTTTTTGAGTAGTTGGAATAGACATTGCTGTAGTTATAAGATTCTTTGATAGAGGTAATGACTCTCAATTATAAAATGTTCAGTAAAAAGGTTAAATATAGTCTTTGCTAATGGCAGACGAGATTGAATAATAAGATGATTTTTATAGATCAATTGAATCTAATTTAACAAAAATATTAAAGCTTAATCACTTTTAAATGACAAATCTCTCAAATAGTTTACAAGAATTTCACAATTTGTAGTGAAAATCTCGATAACTTGGAGTATTTAAATACCGATTTCTAATCCAGCTTGCTGGTTCATCGATTTAGCTGCGCCACGTCTCGATAAGCGTTTTCGAGTCAATTGGCTCATGGCGCGTGATTTGGCGGAGTAATTTGTCTTAACAGCGGTTACGGAATACACTGAGCAGCTGCTTCGGAGTACATCAAAAAGTGGATAAAAGAAGTTTACCATTTATTGACAATCTAAATCACTTACACAATAAAGAAATAATACTTGCTTTTCATGTTATAGCTTCAAGTCTGACATCATTTTGTACATGAAGTAGATGTAGATTTTCAGACGTTTTCGGTTTTATACTTTTAAAAACCGAGTTTCGTGCCAATGCTAGTGTAAGTAACTTTTGAAATATCAATTCAAAAGACAACGTTCCGTTTTAGTAAAATTCCTTTCAAACCACTTTCAATGACATCATTTAAGCTTGTAGATACCTTTAAAGTAAGTAGGTTTTCAAAGAGCGGATCGAAAACGAAGTCAACTTTTTCCACATAGAACTAGTTACAGCGACTCGTTGGCTTGGTTGGTTTTATATAGCCTCAAAAATATTTACCCTTTTTTGAATGGAACAAACACATTTGAGCATTTAAAAAGCACGAGAGACAAATAGAAAGACAGAAAGCTGAAAGCTGAAGGGGTCTTTTTTATAAAAATTAAATTCTTAAGCGCCCATCATATCTTTCGATTTTTAACAAACGTCGATCGACGCGTCTTTTGACGACGTGTCTCATCGTGGTCGATTTTGTTGTCATCTCTAAACACAAAAGAGTGAAAGGGTGTTTGGAGAACATTTATCAGGTTTGATTTGCACTGTTAACTTGCTCAAATTAGGTCAATTTGAATATTCATAAGCTATTTATTGAGGTCCAAAAGGTCAACTGAAAGTTAGTTTGTAAATAAAACCAAGTTAGCCCCAAGTATAATGAATCGGGAAGAGTTTGCGTTTGATGTATTAGAAGCTGAGCTTAAGAATGGTAATGATCCAGTTTCCACAAAACAGAACTATTCTTCTTTAGCGAACTATCTTACAGATTTACACACTACACTTGATTTAAAACGCAACGATGTGTCTGACGATGATCTTTTGTTTTTACTTCAAGAATTGGAAAAATTAATTGACTACTGTATACAATCTCCAAAAGACAATAGCAGCGAGTTTTTATTAACGGTCAACACAAGTAGACTTATAGCCAAGGTTCTCACACTGAACTTATCACTTATGCTCAAGAGTGCTCATCAAAAGTTTAATATCAAGCTTCTTGATATAACTACCAAATTGACAGACGTCTTGACGGCCAATGATAAAAAGTTATCAATCAAATCCAACTGGCACTCTTCCGCCAAACACTTTGCCTTGATTGTCTTACAAAGTATATTTAGCAATTTCAATGGATTTTTAAATTCTTTCAAAAACCCACTACTTACTTCACTTTATAAACATCTTAAAAAATGTCATGATAGTTACAACGTTGCGATTGAAAATTCCATCTTTAAAGCTAATTATTTTACTGACTTCAGTGTCTTGATTGATATCATCCTAGTCAATGACCGTAATAACAATACTTTAGACGATAAATTGTTTGGAAGATTACTTAAAATGGCAAAAATTATCACGACTAGAAATAGTTCCGGTGGATATACGTATCCTTTACTCAGCATTGTTCATTCATTTAATATTTTGGTCTCTCTGCTAAAATCTGACAAGTATGTTTCTTCCATTTCAAGTAAGAAGCTTAACTCTAGCCCAAATTTCTATTTGAATGAAATTACAACATACATCAATGATCTTGTAACTTCCATGGATACAGATCATAAAAAATTGAGGTTATCGTTATCGAGAAATATTGCAGATTTGCTTGTCTACAACTATTTGGGCTATGGCGTCCATTTGGGAGAAATTGAGTCTCTTGAATCTTCACTTGGCTTATTGCTAAGTATTTATATGGACAATTCCACATCCCTTGAAACTAAGACTGGTATAATTGAAACAATCATCCAGTTTCTATCAAATCTCAATCTTTACTATCAAACTAATAGCGTCTCTACCGGATCGAAGTCAGGGGTTAACATTGTCAGTCTAAAGTTCTTTGATTTATTGAATGTGATTTTTCATCACGTCTTCAACGTTGGATTCCTTTCCACCTCGGCAAAGAAGTCAGCAAAGGACGAATCAAGAACTTACATTTCAGAATCTTCAGATATACAAAACGCAAATTTGGCACTAAACCACTTGGAGATTCTCTACCAGTTTTTTTTGACTGAAGTTGACTCAGATATCAACAAATTGATCATTCTCGGTAAAGTTACTTTATCGAGTTCAGATTCTTTTGATAAAGTCAAATTCACTAGCATAGCCGACTCAGTGTCGCTTGAAGATTCTGAAGTGAAGAATCAGTGGTACGTTGTTTCTTTATTGAAACTTGTACAGTTATTAATCCAAGATTTAGATCAGTATATATTGTCACAGCAAGAAGGTATATCTGAATCTCATGAGGATTTAGCATCTCAGATCTCCCACGTTCTTTTCAAACTTGTTAGCCATAAGTCATTTAAAATAAGAGTTACCAGTGTTGAGACTTTGACAATGTTGTTAAAAGTGAAGCCAGAACTCTGTTTTAACATTTTAAGCTCCTCCTTTAATTCTTTAAACGAGTCAATTGAAGCAGACGAAAAGCAAAGCTTTGCTTTCAATGAAAATCATGGTTATGCATTTTTGATTTCTTCAATATTATCGTTTTGCTCAAAAGAATACATTAACTATGATCTAGTTCTAAGGGTTTTTTCATTGACGAGTAACTTTTTGAAAAAGTTCAACTCATCAGTTGTTACCAACAACATATTTGGTAGTGGAACAGGAACTTTCATCTCCAATTCGAATTATGAAAAACAGCTTGTAAGCTGGATTATGCTCATGGGTCTTTTCAACTTTGCTACCAACCAATCAGGAACATCCTCAAATAGTTTTTTCTTGCTTGAGAGTAGTCAATTTGTTAACATTTGGAAAAACCTTTTAGCCCACTCCATGCCTTCAAACTTTGTTCAGCATGAAAAGGACAAAGATGGATACAGTAAAATCACAAATCTGAATGAAATAATGAAGTTAATTGAAGTGAAGAATCATGCATTAGTCTGTATGTTAAGTTATATTACTTATTTGTCTTCAACAAAATCTGCAACTGCTATGCATATACCTGACAGTCACTCTAAGATAAGCCTTTTGACTCCTGAACTTGCGAGACAGCTAAATCAGATAATTAACCATAACTATATTTTTATTAATAACTTGAAGGCTCAAGTTCTGAACGTGACCAACATGCCTCAAGTTTTGGCCACCGCAATTCAGACCAACAAACTGAGAGTCTTTCAAAATTTCATTAAACTAATGCCCTATTTGAATGTTAAGAATGACACAAATTCTAGTTTATTACTTGAAGTGGTTAGTAACTTTACCGAAAATAAATTGTATAATTACGAGCCCAAAGGAAGCAAAATAAATTCAAAAAAATCACAAAAAAATAAGAAAGAGTTACACGAGATTCAAGAGTATCAAATCTATAAAACTACTGATGGATTAAATTTTGGATTAACCAGCAAAATCAGTATGTTTAGAATTCAAGAATTACTAGTTAAGACAACAGGCTTTACCGGTGAAATTGCTGGTGATAAGGCTACAGAATATAATATTGATGTTTTACCTTCAAACGGACTATTTTCAATTGAATCCACGAAAGGCAACAGTAATCGATCTCCTGTGACTGTTTTTGACGATCCGTTAGAGTTAATGTGTTATGAGACAATCCAGCATTCCCTACTGAATGACTATTTGATTCTTTTATACAACGGTGCTTCAAGTTTAGGATATACAAACACTAGAAAGTACCCCGTCAATCATGATACAATGATCGTTGATATTTCGATTGAAATATTCGCAATTGCTTTCCCTCACTTATCATCCAAAGTTCAACAATCAATTATTGAAACAATGAGAAGCTCTATATTTTTCAAAGAAAAGGAGAGTAAAGAAGGAGAATCTAACTACATTGTTACCGACTCAAAAAGTGCAGGTGAAATTTTGCGAAAAAGAGCCATCACAGTGAATTCATCTGTCGCTATTCATGGTGCAATGAATTACATGAATAATCATAACACTCAATCAAAAAACACCTCCAACGGATTGAAACTGTCTAAGACCATATCATCTCTATTAATTGAGACTTTGAAAAATATTGATAGTAGAGATGCTTTCACATCCTCTATGAATGTTGATAGCATTGGATTAGCGTGCGCTTTGGTAGATGAGACAATTGAAGAAAATTTGTCGATTCAAGTTTCCAGTCTTGTCAAGTCGATTGTAGACAACGCAGACCCAATTTCACGGTCATTCGATTGTCAATCATTATCAAAGATTGCAGAATACTCTAGTTTAATGAATACATCAGTTATTCTGAATGTTTTATTGACACTACTTTCTGATTTACACCCAACAGTTCATGCCTCTGCACTGGATTCCTTAGTTACGTTGATTTCAAGTCAATCTCAAATTGAGCTGAATGGTCAATTGCTTGGCAACATTTTTGCCACTTTACAGGACATCTGGTTCAAAGACGATTATGGTGTTTATTCACAAACTACTGTAGCTTCAAACTTGAACTATGAATCATACTCCAATTCAACGTTGATAATGGCAAAGCTTTTAAGAATATTGATAACTACTTCTGGTCCAATGATTGGTGCTTGGGAATCTGATATCAAGAGAATTTTAAAGCACTTGATCTTTGCTATGATGAATACGGTTGTGAACGACTTTGAACTAGTTGCAAGAGAGATCTTGAAAGCATTGGAGGAATTGTTTATTTTTGATCGTAGCTTTGTTCCACTGGAACAGTACACTCAATTTATTAAGTTTATTCTGATAAATAACTTGAAGGTTGGAGTCAAAAGTTCCAGTTTGTGCTTTTTACCTATCCAGGATGATGAAAACGAGTTAACTGCTGCTTTATTCCCTACTACTTCCTCAACAGTTAATTGGAAACTTGCACTCGAATCGTATTATCAATTGATAAGGCTCCATCCTGATGGAACGTCTATTATTGACGATGCAATTAAACAGGTGATTTGGACTGCTTTGGAACACGATCCAGAAAACTCATCAGTTAGAGCTATTTTGAACGATTGGCTTGAACAGGCTTTTATTGATCAAGCTAATGATAGATTTGCTTGGTTTGATAAATTAATTGAGCTTTTCAACTCGATAAAGTCAGTGATTAATAGCTCCATTCTTGACACTTTTAGAAAAAGGATTAACAATGGTGGAATGTTTTTTGATTGTTCACCATCAAGATTTGGCTCCAAAATTGGCGCTAAATCTTTAGCCAGACCTCTTAAATCTTCATCTTCTGTAACAAATGGTGGTTCATCGTCACAAAATCAGAATCCGGAGTTAAGTTTGAACGACGAAGGGGAAACATTCACGAGCAATCATAACGAAGTTAGTTTGGCGAATGAGAATTCACACGGGAATGATACAAGGGTTGAAACGAAGAAAGCCGTCGTTTCAGACACTAATTTGGTTCAATTGATGGTTTTGGAAAATGAACCTACCAAATGGAGATTTAAATTATTTGTGATAGAGCTTTTGATTAAACTCTTGTCCTTTAGCAAAAGTGATCATAAGCTCAAAGTTTATTTAGCAAATAGAATTTCTGAGATTGTTCGTATTGCGTTTGTTTGCTCCAGCTCAAGTTTGATCAGTTTAAGAATAGCTTCCTTGACCTTACTTGGGGATATAATTGAAATTTTTGGCGACTTTAAAGATCCACTTTATCCAGATGTTTCAATATTGGATCAACAACAAGCTCAAATAGTTTCAGCGATAGTTCCAGCTTTTGATAGAAATTCCACAGTTGAATTAGCCGTTGCTGCGCTTTCTTTGGCTTCAAAATTGGTTAGCAGCAAAGTCACACAGGTCTCTAGATTATCAAGAGTTATCAGAATATTATCACAATCACTTGAGTCTTTTTCAGTTATGAAACAAATGACAGAGGGAAACCGTGCATTATCAACAGAGAGTTCCACTGATGGACAAGAACCGCTAAAAGTTGGAGATATTGTAGTGCTCACAACAAAAGCACAAAACAAAGTTAAGATTCATGTTTTACAGTCATGGGCCAGAATCAAGATTGCATCTTCAGAATTGGATTCAGAACCTGAATTGAAAAATTTGATTGATAAGTATAGCGGCATATTAATTCCTCTTTGGGTTTATTCTTTACGTGACTTTGCCATGCTCAAATATGGTAGTGAATTTTTTACTGAAGACTTGAATGAAGTTGACATTTCTACTTATGAAGATAGTTGGCCAGATTTTATTGAAGTTGTCAGTTTAGTTATTCAAGAAGAACCTAACAAATTAAGCGAACTTTTAGGAGATGACTTGGGACAATTTTTTGTTGTTCTACTTGGTCAGTGCACCGAGCATTTAATCAAGATTTCATCTAAAGCTAATGCTACTTTGACAGCTAATGATGCCAAAATTGTGAAATCGTTAAACAGAATTTTAACTCTTGGTGGAGCAATGGAAGTCTTATTTAAGGACTCTGTTTTCACTGAATTTATTGATTTGCTAGACAGATTAGTTTCGATAGCTGATTTATCATTGAAATCAAATATTGTTGAACTTTCAAAGACAATTTTTAAGCAATATTTTATTGATTATACATCACGTAGTGATAATAGGTCAAGTGATCAGCTACATAGTGACGTTGACAAGCTTTTTGAACTATTAAGAATTAACATGTTAGCTATCATTAAAATACTACCTTTTGTTAGAGATCGTGAGGTCAATGTTGATAAAATCAATGTCATTCATGGACCAGATTTGATGTTTTTGAAAAAATCGTTTGACAGTATGGTTGAAATGATTGGATTTTTACCAGATGTTGTTAAAATTGACCTATATTCTTGTATACTATACTGTTTTGCTATGATATATGAACTAGGAAACAATGATGTTATTGGAATTTTACTTCCAACATTGAAAAGAACAATTTCCAGTTTGAGCTCACTTGAAGAGGATTCACAAAAATTGAGTAAATTCTATCAAACGATTAAGAATTATTTCCAAACTCAAGAGGGGAACAACAACTCTTTAATTACACAATTTGTCTTGATTACAACTATTGAGAATTTGACACTAAGTGGATCAGATTGTGATGTTGTTTCGAATTCAATTGTATTTGGCTTGTTATCCAAAGAGACAAATATCAATACATTGACAACTCAAACTATCAAGACACTTATAAAATCAAGGGATAAAGGTTTCAATTCTTTGATAATTTCGAAACTGATACCAAAACTATTGAAATTGTTAAGTGATCATGATAAAGACAAAGAAGACAGAAAGCTAAGCGAACCAAGACTGGTGTTGGAGATTTTAGTGACTATAACAAAGTCATTAACTACAGATGAGCAAATAGTTTCATCCATGATGCTTACTATTCCTGTTTTAGTTTGGTTTAACCAGTATAATGAGAACCAATTTATAGGTTATGTTCGTGATAAGCTAATGGAGCTGATCAAGTTTTCACCAGATAATTTCAAGCATTTTATCGAGTCTTCGTGTGGCGAAGATCAAAAAGCTGCTATTCAGTCAATTGTGAAGTTTTCAGATAATCAAAATGATGCAGGAGATGTTGAGTCGTTTAATGAAGATATCAGCGGGGATGGTCAATTAGCTCATATTCAACTAAAGACATTTGGCTGATTGGATTGTCAATTAACGTACCATTTTTTTTTTTATTTTTTTTATTTTTTTATTGACTTATACTCTATAAATACTACTTTATATACACAATACATTACAGTTGAGAATTCGCTTAATATAAAGTGTTTCAATTTTAATTTGCTAAAACTCAAACGCTTTTTCTTTTAGCTAAGCACATCTTGTGATAGTTCACCTTTCCATTCAAAACAAAATCAATTGATTTTTGTTGGACTTGGCTCAATCTTTCATCGTTTATGAATTGATTCAATTTATCTTGTGCCTTATCACACACTAAGATTAACGTATTCTTCACTTTCAAGACTTGAGCACTTGATAAAACATTTTGTATCAGAGGATGAGCAACTGCTTGATTATATTTATTTTTCAACAATTTGAGAATCAAATTGGCATAGCTTCTAGGCATGATAGAATTTTCAATTAATTTTTGCTTCATCGATTCAAACAATTTCTTGAAATTACTGACATACTTTTGATTGTCAATCAACAAGTTCTCAATATAAGTTGTTGTCTCATGTATTGGCAAATAAATCAATTTGCTCAAACCAAAACTGGTTTCTGCATCAATGAAATCGCCACAGTAAAGTAAATCCCAATCATCAATCAAGACGTTTACATTTCCTGTTGTACCATCTTTACTGAACATAGAAATTTCACCCATTTCAGTATCCACAGGGATGCTTATATCGAAATAGTAATCACAGACCGAAAAATCAACTGTCATGTCTGGATTATATTGATTCTTGTTGTTGAAACCTAATGGAACTCTAGAAACCTGTTGGGCAACACCAAAGAGAGTTTTTCTTTCAGGTTCAATAAAATCACCAGGTAGCATTCCACGGAATCCATTTTCCACAAATTTCAGTCTTTGATTAGAAGATAAGAAGAAAGAGGAAGGATAATGATACCATTCTCTTCCTATACAAACGTTCTCCAACCCGGTGACTGTCTCTGTTTGTGGTAAATGTTTGAAAACAGATAATGGAGTGCTATAGTTCTTGATGAGCGCAATAATACGCAAAGTTGAAATAAGAGCCACCATTATGAAAACAAATGATTTTGAAAGGGATGTATATAATTTGCTGAACAAGTTGGAGTATCCAAAAATGTTACATGTTTTGTCAATTCCCAAAGCTGCACAAATTGTGATCAAATGGTACACAGGGTACATGAACCTTTCTTCTTTATGTGGTTGGGCAAAGAAAATCGCAAACCAAACAAGTAAAGGAGATTTTAAAGTTAACATTTGCCAAGAATCGAATTTTCCATAGGATCCCCAAACAATCAATCCAATGAACATAAACAAAAATGAGACGTTGAAGTTTAAAAACAGATTGAAAATGTAGTAAGAGAAAGGTTCTGTTCCAAAAATGTTTGGACCGGTTTCTTTTGTCGTATTCCATACGTTGTACAAAACAATATTTAATGAAACAAATGTTGTTCTGTTGTAAAAAAAGTAATCCAATTGAGATGTGAAAATAGCTACAGCAAACAATGAACTAAAGCCAATAGCTCCATATGTAATCAATGAATGAGTTTCACGTTTTTTCAAGGTGGTGATGATGGTATAAATGATAAATGGAACAATTAAGACTAGTGCAAAGGGCCAGCCAACAAGGCCACTTATAGCAATAAATAATGTAGCTGCAGTGAAAGATCTATCTTTGGAGGTTACCGAATCGGCATACATATGATTCATTAGAACTAAATTTTCGTCATTTTCTAAATCTTTTTGCTTCAAATTATTTTTCAATTTTTCGTTAATGAGAGAAGTAATTTTGTTTAAAAATTTATCATATTTCAGATAATTGATAATTGAGGAAGTTGCAAGAATGGAAAACAATAAACTGAAACTGCTTGGAAGTAAACTGATTGAAGCATGCGACATTCCTGGATTGAATATTTGCAAAACAAGAAACCAGTTAGCCAATGAAGGCGAGATGTATCTCAGAGAGTCCGTTAACAGCAATTCAGAATAGGCAAAACTCAAGCTGATAACTAGTCTTGCTAAGTAAAAGAAAAAGTAAGACGGAATATGGGAGTCATAGTTATCTTGAGTGGTTAATGCCCTTTGAATCAAATGGAATGGGTAATGCAATAATTTGAATGGCATCAAATAAGTCCAAGATCTGATGGCATAATCAGGAGAGTATTCCCATGTTTGTTTACCAAAATATCTCGTTAAATAGTTAAGAGGTTCCCAGTAGTTGTACACTTCATCGCAGTCAGCTATGATCCCTTCAAGTGCAAAATAGATTCTAACGCTGATTAAAGCTAAGATCAAGAAAAAATTTGTCTTGAACCCAAACATTTTCCGACAATAGACAGAGTAATATGGCTTGTTAGTCTGCTAATTTTTGTGTCTACATAACCAAGATTCCAAGAGGATAAACATACTTATCAAATGGACGATTTATTGTTCTGTGTTATCGTAATTTTGTTTTGTTTATTAATTCGCAGCGTTTTTTTTTAAGGAATTTTTTTTTTAGTGAGTTGTTGATTTAAATTGTCTTTAAAGTTGACTTTGGCCTAAATAGTGGTAAAAATAACAGCCGACTCACAGTGATAAGGCAAAATGACTGGAGAATTGTTTAAACTATATACCTAAACAACAGAAAAACACAAAAAATTAAAAAAGAAAATAAATAAATAGAATCACCCGGTTTACATGTAGTCAAACGGGTAGTTGAAAACGACAAACAAATGGGCGCTTCGCTGCAAGGGTCCTTTGAAACTAGCACTTGATTCAAATTGTGAGTTAATTATACAAAACAGGTAGTGAACTACAAGTCTAGTGACTTCAATCAGGCACTGCAACTAACAAACGCTAGTACTCTTTAGCTCAAACTAACACTCGCACACTTATTTGCTGCTAGTTTCACTATTAGTATTCTTTGAGCTTGCGAATCTGTCTTTTGAATTAACGTTCCATAAATGCGAATCTTTATCGAGTTGTTCACCAAGTAGAATGGTATGTGGTGGCTTGAATTGATTTTTATCAGAATACGTTGACTTGACTTCCCACCATTCAACGTCTTTCATGATCTCGGCTTCTCTATTGTAATAACTTAGAGTTCTTCTGACAATGTCTCTATCTTGCTCAGCTTGTAATAAAGGCAATAGGTTTATGCGGGCCCACATTTTCTCTCTTGAAAGCTCAATCATTTCTCTATTACCAACTGTCAACTTGTAAAAACCGTAGGTCATGGTGGCAACCATAAGTGAAAGCCAAACATTAGGTCTGAAACCTCTAGATGGAAGATTTCTCTTCCACTGGATACTATTGTACCCTTGAGCTGGTGGTAGATCTTGATGGGCAGCCATGACAGGAGCTTTAATCACACTTTAGTTTTTCTTTTTTTATTTGTACCAGCCAGGTTTTAATGATCAATGGATTGTAAAACAGTTGTACTTATCAAAATTTAATATACCAACTTTCGATTAGTCAAATTGTCATAAGATACACCAGTGGTTTATATTCTTACCTTACAATTAGTTCAAATTTGACCCTTTTTACCCCTCAAATTATCTTTTCCTCTCCAGCCACCACAGCCACCACAGCCACAAATTAACTTTTAGTTTTTTTAATCATTACATCCGTGCACCACAAATTAAATTTATCATTTCCCCATTGGGAAAGAGTAATCCGAGATTGCAGCATCTCGGTACACTGTGTGTCAATGTGTCTAAATGAAGTTATTTTTAACTGAATCTTGTATGATTAAGATACAACTACTATATTAATTGTACAGCTCTTCTTATAGACATACAACAAACACATTTGCAAAGATGTCTTCAGTTAACAAGTTAACTTCAAAGTCTCAAGTGGAGACAATTTTGTCGAAATACGATAACTTCTTGTTTGATTGCGATGGTGTTTTGTGGTTAGGCACACATTTACTACCTAAAATTGTTGAAACATTGAATTTACTAAGAAGTCATAATAAGAAACTGATCTTTGTTACAAACAACTCGACAAATTCAAGAGAAAACTATGTTTTGAAATTTGCCAAATTTGGTCTGACTGTGAAAAAAGAAGAAATCTTTTCTTCATCTTTTGCAACTGCAGTTTTCATTGAAAAGATCCTGAAGTTACCAAAGAGTTCCAAGATCTGGGTTTTGGGTCAATCTGGTATCGAAGACGAATTGAAAGAAGTTGGTTACACAACTTTAGGCGGTACCGATCCGAGATTACTAGAACCTTTAAACTTGGACGATGAGTCAAGTTTAATCAACAACTTGGATCCAACCGTGGGTGCCGTTGTTGCAGGACTAGACTTGTCCTTCAATTATCACAAATTGTCAGTTACAATGCAGTACTTGCTACAAAAATCGCCTGAAATTCCATTCATTGCAACTAATATTGATAGTACTTATCCATCAAAAGGGTTTAAATTACCTGGAGCAGGTTCTGTTATTGATACAGTCTCGTTTGCATCTTCAAGAGAGCCATTGACTGCATGCGGTAAACCAAATAAAGCCATGATGGATGCTATTGTGGAAAAACACCAAATCGACAAGAATCGCTCCATCATGGTTGGTGATAGATTAAACACAGATATGAAGTTTGGTAGAGACAGTGGTCTAGACACTTTGCTTGTCCTGACCGGTATCGAGACTCTCGAGAATGTTGAAGCGCTCACTGAAGCGGAAAGACCAACTTATGTTGCAGATAAGTTGGGAGATTTATACGAATTACTACAATAGATTAAATAAAGTGATAGATAATGCTTTTGGCAAGTTTTTTAAACATATTTTACTTGTTCAACCAACTAAACTTAAAGTAAATGCTCTTGTAACGCTGTCTTTGTAAATGGCAGGCAGATCTCGGGGTATGCGCCATAGACAGCTTTGAAATGTGGCTAATGTTGACGGGTATACATATTTTGGCATGCGCCACAATCTCAGGTGTAATTTCTTTTTATAGTTGGTTTTTCCTGAAAGGAGAAGAAGAAGAACAGTGGAATGAGATCAGTTAGAAGTGATCAAGTGACATGTTTATCAGCTCAATGGGTTTGGATGGTGACTAATTGGCAGCATAATAATAATATACATTTCCAGTGAGGAAGATACATTCGTTAAGGGTTTTCATTGGGTGGAAATCTTGAGTTATTAATTACACTGTGGCAAGTTTCATTCAAAAGTGCAACAGTAGTATCATTAGTCAGAAAGTTGTAGGCTGAAAAAAAAACAAATTTTTAAGATAACAATATCAAAATGACAGTGACATTAGAAACGCTAGAGAACTCGGATCTTATCAATTGGACAATTTTCCAGGAACTATTGTTGATGGATGAAGATGAAGAAGGTTTTGCGTTATCATTGGTTCAAACATTTGTAGAACAAGCAACGGGAATATTTGAAGAAATTTCAACATTACTTTCATTACCAGAAGATGAGAAAAATGACGAAAATTTGAAAAAACTATCTTCAATTGGACACTATCTAAAAGGTTCTGCTGCTGCTTTAGGTTTACAAAAAGTCCAATCGGAATGTGAAAGAATACAAAATTACGGTAATAAGTTGAAATTTGATGGATTTGAACTTGCAAATAGTGCTCAAACGGATTCAGACTGGTTCAATTGTATTGACGCTGCTTTTAAAAAAGTGTTGGAGAATTACGACGAAAGCAAAAAACTGTTGGCTGAATTTTTCGAAACAGATTTATAATTGAGTTTGTTTTGTGTTTTGTGTTTTGTGTTTTTTTGTTTTAATTTTTAATTTCTTTAGGTTTCCCTTTTTCCGATATTTGCACATTGACATTGGCTTTTTTACAAAGTTGAGTTTAGATATGGGTTTAAGATGATTTATGTATAGAGGGATTTTCGAATTGAGGTTGGCTTCATTTTCGTGCTTCTAGATGTACTTGATTTGTGTTGTTTTCTGCTTTTGTTCTATTTGTTTTTATTGTTTTTTCATTATTGCTTTTTTTTTTTTATTATCTCTTTTCCTACTCATTGTTAATTTGTCTTTCTATATGTATTTGTATGTATGTGTTTATGTATACACAGTATTCATTCTACTTGGTTTTACGTCTTGACCCGTTTAGTAAACGAGCTTGACTACTTGGGCATCTATTAAATAACATTGTATATTGACACATACTATAATAGGTTTCCTATAATTAACAATACAAAGATAATGCAAACAACTAGTCATACGTGACAACCTTTTTATAGCGGACCTCGAGTCAGCTAATTTTGAGTTTTGCTCAATCAAACACCATGCATGTCTGCTCCCTCGACTCTGTTTATTTAGCACAGAAGCTTCCCATCTTGTTTTCCACACACTCTAAATTCACCTTCCATTTTAATTACTTTTCTCAGAAACAGCTTTAAAGTTGTTCTCCACAAACGAGTAAGCTAGTATCAAACCAACAGACACTAAACCGAACGAAACGGCTATAAAATCTAAATCCTTGTCTGTAATCATTGCTCACTAAGGTTGTATAATAATTCAGTGCGTAAGGAAGTGTACTGAAATGACACTAAGGTTGTTTGGAGAACAAATTGAGCTATGCTAGATAAATAGTACTGGTACATGTGGTTATACTTTAAGCTGATGCTCAGCCAGATCTCAAAGATACGTATGCTCTCCATCGCACTTTCAAATTTGTTTGGTGTCTCTCTCTTTATCAGCCACACAAAAAAACACAAAAACTCAGCCACATCAACTGTGCCACAAAAACACACTCGCCACACTCGCCACTCCTTTCTATTCTAATCATTACTGCGCCACCCCCGCCAAACACAAATTTCCCAAAAAAGATTATAATTCCCCCTAAAAAACACAGCCTTGTTTTGTTATCCCACCAATTTATTTTCCACTATATAATATAATAAGCGCTGAAAAAAAAGAAAATAATAAGCCACAAGCGTCTCGAGAAAAGTGGAAATGACCCCCAAGAGCGCAGTAGCCGACCGTTGGTCCATGTTTTCCAATTTCCATTTTCCTATTGCCAATTACCAGTTACCAACTAGCAATTCCACATGTGTTGATTCACATATCGAATCTAAATCTAACTGCTTGAATTCTCTTGATTTCTTCTTTTTCAACTTGCAACTTAAATTTATCTTTCATCACACAAATATTGTCTATTTTTTCTTGATTAAATTCTTTTTGCTGCAACAGTAGCAAATCATCTATATACATGTATAGTAATTTTTTTCAAAGATTATCTTTACTCAAGACACATTTATCAACAATTCCTAGAACGACACAAAATTTATCAATAACGAGAAAAATGTCATCAGTTAGAAAATTAACTTTTATCCCAGGACCAATTGAGTTCTCGGATGCTGTCTTGGAAGCAATGTCCACACCTTCACAAGCACATACATCACCTGAATTTATCAAAGTTTTCCAAGAAGCTTTAAAAAATACTAGAAAAGTATTTAAATCAACCGATCCAGCAGCTCAACCATTTATCTTGAACGGTTCAGGTACTTTAGGTTGGGATATCGCAGGTGCTAATTTATTAGATAGACAAGATAAAGTTTTAGTCTTGTCAACTGGTTTTTTCTCAGACTCATTTGCTGAAGCATTAAAAGTTTACTCTGATAATGTTGATGTTATTGAGGCTCCATCATTTGGTGAAACTGTTGATTTAAATACTGTTAAATCAGCATTACAAAAAGCTGCTGATGAGAAAACTCCATATAACTTGATCACAATCACCCAAACAGATACCTCTTCAGGTGTGCTTACCGATGTGAAAGCCGTTTCAGATTTAGTCAAATCTGTCTCTCCAGAGACTTTGATTGTTGTTGATGGTGTTTGTGCAACTGCATGTGAGACTTTAGAATTTGATGATTGGGGAATCGATTACGCATTAACCGCTTCACAAAAGGCTCTTGGTGTTCCATCAGGTTTAAGTGTTTCTTTCATCTCAGGTAGAGCTTTACAAAAAGCAACTGATCCATCCAAGAGACCAACAGCTTTTTTCGCTTGTTTGAAAAGATGGTTACCAATCATGAAAGCTTATGAATCAGGTAGTGGTGCTTATTTTGCTACACCTGCTGTTCAATTGATTCATGCTTTGAATGTCTCATTAAAAGAATTACTTGCTGTTAATGATAGTATTGATGCTAGAATTGAAGCTCATAAAATTGCTTCAGATTCATTCAAAGACAAATTAGAATCTATTGGTTTCAAATTGGTTCCAAAATCAAGAGAAGTTGCCGCACATGGATTATCAGTTGTTTGGTTCCCAGAAGGTATCAATGGTGGTGAATTTTTAGGCTTGATTAGAGATAAAGGATTCACTTTAGCCGGTGGTATTTACAAAGATTACAAGACCAAGTATTTCAGAGTTGGTCATATGGGTGTCTCTGCCGTTGGTGAAAGAAAACAAGAATTAGATCAATGTTTCCAAGCCATCAAAGAAGCTTATGAAGAGTTATCCAAGAAATGAATGGGACTCAAGTCAAGCCTGATTTATACATCACATATTTATTAAAAATAATTCTCTTTTGTGCAGCGTTACGATATTCAAGTATAAGGTAAAAAAACAAAATTTAAATATTTATAAAATAGATATAAAAAACACTAACACACACACGTAAAAGTAAAGTAAACATTTTCTTTCTTTTTTTTTTTTTCACAATCTACCTGATTAAACAGATAATGGGAATTGACCAGCCCAAGTTGAAATTTCTTCTTTCAATTTAGTTAACTCATCTGAACCATCAGCGATTTTCTTTTTGAAATCTTTTAATTTATTAGCTTCGATAGGTAATTCGGATTGAACTTGTTTAGCGTATTGAATTGCAAGATCGATATAATTAACAATTTTTTTGAAATCTTCTTCAGAAGCACCTCTTGTAGTCATTGCAGGAGCACCAATTCTAACACCACCTGGGACTAAAGCTGATTTATCACCTGGGATTGAATTTTTATTTAAAGCGATATTAATCTTTTCACAAACAGCTTCAATTCTAGCACCATCAATACCTTTATCTCTTAATGAGACTAAAACCATATGAGAATCAGTACCATTTGAGACTAATTTATAACCTTTATTAGTGAATTCAGTTTCTAAGATTTTAGCATTTTTTAAAACTTGTTCTTGATATTCTCTAAATTCAGGAGTTGCAGCTTGTTTTAAAGCAGTTGCTAAAGCAGCAATTGTATGATTATGTGGACCACCTTGATGACCTGGGAAAACAGAGAAATTAATTGGATTTTCTAAATCGTAATAAATTTCTTTACCTGTCTTTGGATTGACTGATCTAACACCTTTTCTGAAAAAGATCATAGCACCTCTTGGACCTCTTAAAGATTTATGAGTTGTTGTAGTAACGATATCTGCGTATTCGAATGGAGATGGGATAACACCAGCAGCTATTAAACCTGAGATATGAGCCATATCAACAACTAAATAAGCACCAACTTTATCAGCGATTTCTCTCATTCTTTTGTAATCGATTAATCTACAATAAGCAGAAGTACCAGCGACTAAAGTCTTTGGTCTGTACAAAATAGCAGTCTTTTCCAACATATCATAATCAATAATACCAGTTTCTAAATCGACTCTATAAGGCATTGTTTCGAAATAAGTAGAAACTGCAGAGATCTTTCTAGTATCAGTTTGATAACCATGAGATAAATGACCACCATGAGGTAAATCAAGACCCATTAATCTATCATGTGGTTTCATAATAGCTTGATAAACTTGTAAATTTGCTGGAGAACCAGACAAAGTTTGAACATTGACCCCCCATTTTTCAGGATCTAAATGGAAAGCTTTTAAAGCTCTAGCTTGACATAGTAATTCCATCTTGTCGATTTGTTCATTACCACCGTAATATCTAGCACCAGGATAACCTTCAGAGTATTTATTACACATTGGAGTTCCTAAAGCGTCAAAAACAGAAGTTGAAGTGAAATTTTCAGAAGCGATCAAGACAATAGAATGTCTTTGTCTTTCGATTTCATCTTCAATAATTTGAGCAACTTCTGGATCTGTATCCTTTAAATGGTCTTCAACCATATGTTTATGAGATTCGGATAAAGCGTAATGTGGAGCGGTAGCCATTTTTTTATTCGTTAATGTCTGTCTATAAGTATATATGTCTATATATAGTAGATGTAATGATACAATAAATTTATATAACTTTTAATAAAGTGATTTAAAAGTAAGATAGATAGTAATATCAAACAAGGGACCAGATGTATAGTTTATATATTAATGCACTTTAGAAAATAAATGACTCGATGAGTGTGTGATTCACCCAGGTGTAATTAATTTGAAAAATTCACTACATACATTACGCACCTACTACACACACTGCACTACACATTAGTGATATAAATTAAATTACAGTGACAGAAGTCGCAAATTTTATTTTTTCTCACTTTGAAATTGTTTGCTACGCCCCGCGATGAGACTCTTCTCATGGGCGGCACAGGGCACAGGGCGGTGGCAGAGACAGCTGTTTAGCCGCCCCGTAGGAGAATTTAAAATTTTATTGACTTCTCCAGGATAATAAAAGGGTGTGTAAGGGTGATATGTGAATAAGTTTTGTTGAATTGGATTGAATTAAGACATGTGATTAGTGGCATGTGACAATGTCTATGTAGATTATTCAGTTACTGAGAAGTACAGTTAATCAATACAATAGTTATAACAACAATATACAATTAAATAATTATAGAAAAATTCATTTAAATTTTAATTAATTTTAATTTTATTTAAATTCTGTGAAAAAAGATTGAAAATAAAAGAAAAAATTAGGGAATGGTGAAAAAGACACATATGGAAACATGGTTGATTTGTATGTAAGTATGTATGTATGTACGTATTGAATTAACGGTAAGATTTTTGGAATCTAGCTCTAGCACCACGACCACCGAATTTCTTTGGTTCCATTCTTCTTGAATCGGCAATTAATAAAGTTCTATCATAAGAAGTGAAAACTTTCTTTAATTCGTTTTTAGAAGATTCATCAACGTATTTAGCAGTATAAGCAATTAAACCTTTAGCAATAGCTTGTCTAATAGCGTAAACTTGAGAAACGTGACCACCACCGGTAACTTTAATTCTAATATCTAAGTTGGCAAATTTATCTAAACCAACTAATAATAATGGTTCGTAAACTTTGTGTCTTAAGATTTCTGGTTCAACTAAAGTAATTGGAGTACCGTTAACTTTGATTAAACCTTTACCAGCCTTGACATGAGCAACGGCGGTAGCGTTCTTCTTTTTACCAAATGTCTAAAAAAAAGAATTATAAATTTGAAATTTTGCAAATAATTTTGCACATTAGTTGAATGTTAGTAAGATTGGTTTTGGATATAGGGGAAGACAAATAGAATCAAGAGTAAATTTGAGAAGAGAGAGAAAGTTTGGGTGTAAAAATCTAATTAATTTGGTGAAATCAAGTACTTGTGTCTGTCTTTATGTGTCAGGAGAATGGATATTCATAAACTAGCTGTGTATGGTGTGTTGTATACAATTTCTTTAAATCGATAATGTGGTGTTGTGTTATTTTCTGCTAAATCCACTTTTATAGCCTAATACTCATCATGGTTGGACATCTGTTCACTCATAGGGATACAAGCTTTGGTACATATCTACCTCTTTGATTGAACTGGTTGAAATTAAACTGCTAATACTGTCTCTTTGCTTGCATACGCAAATTACCAATCTACCATGGTGTAAACAACAGATGGTGAAATCTAACTTTGTCTCTAATTAATACGTTTCATTCTGTCTCATTAATCTCTCTCTGTGTCTCTCTTGGAATCCTATCATTTTGTCTTGTCATTAAATGCTACAATTTTAATAAAAAAACATACTTGAACTGATGGAGTGGACATTTTCGTTTGATGATGTTTATGAACTACTTAAAATTCAGAAAATTTAAACAAGGTTTAACAAGGTCTTTATTAGTGTAAAATTTATCAAATTCTGATATACTATTTTGACTTAATTTTTCCAACTATGTGATGTAGATTTTCAGTTTGAGCAACAACACAACACACTAGACAGAATAAGAGACAAACTGAGTTAGTAAGTGAGTAACACTAAATGAAAAGACTTTGTTACTACACAGTGAAAGAATTACACAAAATGGGTGTAATAATGGCTGTGCATTGCATTTGATGCTAACTAAGAACTACTGAGCATTACAATACTGCATTAACAGATGGTAGAGACAAATGGTATAAATTAATTTTGTGCAAGCAGCGGTGCGAGGGGTGGATGTGGGTGTTGGGCGTTAGTAAAGTGAAGTAAGTGTAGCACACCACACAGATTTCCACATTTGCGCGCGTTGGTTGAATAGAAGAATTTCTGTGACTGCTAATTAACATTTTAAGAAGGTGTCTTGTAATAGTTCTAGTCTCTCTCTTCGCGAGGAGCGCTGCCAAATTTTTCACTCGCCGCTGTGCAATTTTTCACTTGTCAGTTTCTCGCTGTCTTTGTCTCTCTGTTAGTCTCCCACGGGGCGTGTGCTTCTTTCCTGTGCTCTCTCTTGTGCTCTCTTCACTACGCCTGCGCCTGTGCCCGGTGACTGGCCCACAGAGCAGCGCAGACACAGCGCACCATTTGACTACTCTCTGTATGGTTTCAATTTTCCTTACTCTGTCTCGGTCTCTGTCTGTGTCTCTGTCTCTGTCTTTGGTACTCTACTGTGAATGAGTGTACAGACAGACTTGGAATTGTGTTAGTCTAGTATTGCATAGTCTAGTAGTATTGACTGTGTAGTAAATTTTGTTAAAATCAATTTATTTAAAACTTGTAAAAATTTAAATATCATATTATTAATAACCTTGTAATAACATTAGTCTAATAATACCAGTATTATACAAAGCAGTATTCATATATCAAAATGGGTATGTTGATTTAACAAATACAATTTAAAGACCGTACAAATGATGAGAGTCATGTTTACCAGATAGTTATCAAATATTCCATATTGTCATATAGTTAGATACAGTCAGTCAGATATTGAAATATTCATTGTAAGATACGTACATACAGAGATGTACATATAAATGCCGATTTACATTTACTGAATTTTACCATATTCATAGACAGATTAAAGGAAACCACAAGAAGGTTCAACTTGATTTAACCATGATGAGCAGACTAGTTTTCGATGTATACTCATAGTATTCAACGTATTAAACACAAACTTTACATAGTATAATGATAAAACTACATGAGTTGTTCACTAAGATCTTTCAGTTGACTGATACACAAGCTGATGTTAAACGATGCAAATTTCTCACACTACCAGACAAAAAGTAACAAACGTATAATGATACACTTACCGTACAATATTTTACAACAACATGACTTGCAAAACTGACATCTCATTTGTTTTAATTCCATTTGGTTGACCATTTACTAACATCCTTACAACTCACCTCTCTATCATTTTATAGCTATCTCAAAGAATTTACCAATCTTAAAGAACCACTTCAGAAAGCACTGGCAAGAAAGAGTTAGAGTCCACTTGGACCAAGCTGGTAAAAAAGTTTCTAGAAGACAAGCTAGAGCTGCTAAATCTGCTAAAGTTGCTCCAAAACCAATTGATTCATTAAGACCAATTGTTAGATGTCCAACTATTAGATACAACAGAAAAGTTAGAGCTGGTAAAGGTTTCTCATTAGCTGAATTAAAAGCTGTTGGTTACACTGCTAAATACGCTAGAACTATTGGTATCTCTGTTGATCACAGAAGATCAAACAGATCAACTGAAACTTTCAACGCTAATGTTGCTAGATTAAACCAATACAAGGATTCTTTAATCATTTTCGATAAAGCTACTAAACCATCTGGTGAACAAGTTTCATTATCTGCTACTTTCCCAATTGCTCAAACTTCTTCAGTTGTTGAAGATTCAAGAGCCGTTGTTGTTCCAGAACAAACCGCTTACAGAACTTTAAGATTAGCTAGATCTGATAAGAAATACGCTGGTGCTAGAGCTAAGAGAGCTAAAGATGCTGCTGAAGCTGAAGCTGAAAAGAAGAAATAAATTTTAAAAAATTAATTATATTTGTTTTATTTTATTTTATTTTTCCTTTTTTTATCTACTTTAAATTATAATCACTTAAATCTCTCATTATAAAATTAAGATTTATTGTAAATTGTAACCTATACCATATCACAATCACGATAATGTACTTCTATTGGACATTAATCAGGATACTCAAATCGGTCTTTCTACTACTTAAACATCTCTTTATCTACACGTTCAAAAGTTTAAAGTTTATTAATTATATTGCTAATTCTCTCAATTGTACTTAGTAAATCACCAAACAAAATTTGAAAATTAAACAAAAACACTTGTCATTTATATTCTTTCTTTCTATATCAAAAAAAAATCTTACAATTTCAAGTTATTTAATCGAATAAACCGAAACCCATATCGTCATCGGATTCTTCTTTTTCTTCAACAGCTTCTTCTTCAGCTTCAGCTTCAGCAGAACCTTCAACAGCACCTGAAGCACCAGCAGCACCAGCAGCAGCTGGAGCAGCTGAAAAGTTAAAGAATAATTTTGAAACATCTTGACTTGATAAAGCCTTTGCGTAAATTTGAGCCCAAATGTTATCAATTTCAACATTAGCACCTGAAGTTAACTTTAATAAGTTTTCAGCTGAAATTTCTAAATCAGCATCTGATAAAATCAAAGCAGCATATGATAAAGCGGATTCAGTAGACATTTTTCTAATTTTATATTAAATTTAATATATTATATTGGAATAATCACTTTTAAGCTAAAATTGCAGACTATTTCCTTAAAGATTTTTTTAAAACTCTTTTCAAATGTACTTAATACGGTGAAATTACTAATAAATCAACAATTTTACTTACTCAGTTTAAAAAATTACATACTTTGTCAGTATAACAAAGTGTTACAAAGGTTACACTACTAACTAACCAGACCTCTCTCTCTGTACTATTGTTCCAACTGTATCCAAGTATCCAATGTATCCAAAGACCTCACTCTCACTCAGTTCTCGTCCAGATGCTCACCCACAGCGAGACTGAATTTTTTCTTTCTTTTTTCTCATTTCTTTTTTTTTTTTTTCAATGAATTTTTTCAGTCACTTATTGACACTGTTTTTAAAATTGACAGTAGGGATGAAAATTTCATTGAAAGAAAAAAAAAAATTAATTTCGAGGGTTGAAAAAGACAGAGCACGTGATAAGTGGCTTTTAAGCAAACCCTCATTTGATTCTTGTTTTTCTGTCTTCGTAGAACATCCGTACACACCATGTAAGCACTCGTAAGTACCCCATATTTTACCGGTATAACACAATATCATAGCTTATCTACTTGAACATAACAGTAGATATAGATAACTACCATTGAAGATGCTCGCCAGTTACAGATCAAACACTGTAAAAAAATACTTTTACACAGTTACGTTGCTAATACAAAAATAAAAAGCTACACATACTAAAACAATGTCAAAATCAAAGTAAATAGATAAAAAAACACACACACACACACACACACCATACACAACTAACATCTCACAATGCATTTTCAAAGTTGTAAAGTACTCATTTGACGTTGCTTGACAAATCCATTTTTAGTACATAGCCAAGTTGAAGCATACATGTTAACTCTATCAATTGAAGTACCAGACTCTCTAATTGCAACAGGTTCACATTTAAAACCTAATTTTTCAAAATTATTAATATACCATGGTTCTTTAGCTGCTGATCTTAATAATACTTTACCATGTGATGCCAAAGCACCACTTAATGCTTTAATTTCATTATCTGCATCTTCCCCATTTGGATCAAACCAATCCATATGATCCATAATTATAGCAACAGTTAATGAGTTTTTAGTTAATCTTGCAAAAACATCATTTAAAAAATCAGTATGAATTCTAATATTATCTAATGGAGAATTTTTATTTGATGAAAATTTTTTAAATGTTGATTTTGTTAAATAATCAGGACAATTTGATTCTGAATATTTTCCTGTTAAACATAAATAATAAAAATAATTATCAGTTGAAATTAAACTTCTTGAAATAATTGGATCTAAAGTATCAATAACATATTTTAAAACTGAATTACCCATCATTTTAGCTTGATTTGCTGGAACACCTAAAGCTTTCCATAAAAAGATTGGATTACCAATCAATAATTTTGAAACAATTGGATTTAATAATGTTGGTTTAATCTTTTCATTCCAAATTTTCTTTTGTTGATCAATTGATTTACAATTACACATTTCAAAAATATCATCACTAACTCCATAAAATTTGAAAACTAATCTTGCCATTCTTAATGCCCATTTTGAAAAACCTGTATCATATAAACCTTTACCCTTTGGATTAAATGCTTTTTCACCTTCACTATACCAATATTGGAAAGCATTTGATGACATATGTGGTGATAATTTATTAATTAATAATTCTTTAAAATTTTCAATTTTACCTAAACCAAACATTTTCCAAATTTCTTCTCTTTTCAAAGATTTAAATGCAGCTAATTTTAATTCAATTAAATGTCCTTGAGTTGGATTTAAATCAACACAATGAATACGTCTTGGTGGATCTGGTAATGAAGCATATGATAAAACATTATCACCAGCAGAAGTAATTGCTAAAACTGTATCTTTTGAAGATAATTTCAAAATATTAGCATCTTCTCTTGGATCTTCCCAAGTGAAAGCATAAATATATTGATTATTAAATTGTTTATATTCAGGTCTTAATTCATCATAATAAACACGATAAACATCATCTTGATAATAAATTGAAGGATAAGGTAAATTTTTAGATTTATTAATTAATGCAGCTTCATGACCTTTACTCTTTTTCATTAATTCTTCATCATCATTATTATTTATAACATCTTGTGGTGCTAAATATGGAGATTCTGTAGCAAATGCATTAATTCTATGCAATAAAGCTGGAGATCTATCTTTATCACAACCTAACCAAATATAATAAGGAATACCACCTAATTTCTTATTATATAAATTTAAAGATTTTAAAGTTCCAAATTTATATTCAAGATAATCTCTTCTAGCAGGATCTAAAAACACTCTATCAGCTTCAAACCAAATTTTCCATAATGTTCTTAAAAACCATGGATTATGTCTACCAGTTAATCCACCTAAAGTATCAACTCTACCAATTGATGTGACTGATGATTGAACACCAAAATCAACACAACAAACAATACCATCTTTTTTTAACATTCCACTAATATGATCAATAGTTGAATGGAAAGTTGGTATCATTGATAAAGAATATGAAAATGAAATTAAATTTGCAGTTTTTTCAGGAATTGTAAAATTACAAGCATCAGCCAGAATACAATGAACATTTTTAAAACCTTTTTCTTGAAATCTTTTTTCAGCAATTTTTAATAATGATGGTGATAAATCAACGATATAAATAGCTTTAAAATGTTTTGTTAATGGTAAAATAGAATCCATTTGTTCAACATTATAACCTGTTCCACCACCAACATCGATCCAAACTAAATCTTTTGAATTTTGGAAATAAGAAGCTGCAATTTTTAAACAAGTTTCTCTACCTTGCAATAAAATTGTTCTTGTCTTGTCATAAATATTTGCTTGTGATTGATAAAATGATTCTAAAGCATGAATTTGAGTAGAACCGTTTTTTTTCTCTTCAGGCACAATTGAAGAATCATTTGAATTTTTCAATGGGGTAAAAGGTTTAAAGAAACAATTCCATGCAAATATACATATAACTCTAAAATTTTCACTATAAAGATAAGCAAATATAGTGGCAGTTAAACTCATTGTTACATAGTAAATAGCTAAAGGTGGTGAATAATCTCCAAGTGGGGAAATTACCAAATTATCCATCTTGTATTTGTTTTTAGTAGTATGTTGAATACGCTTGGTGGAAGCTTTTAGTTGAATTGAGAAGCACAAGAATCAGATGTGAATGATTCGAGATGAAAAGTTGAAGAAAAAAGGGATTGATTGACTACACAATAAACGAAAAGGGGAAAAAGGGAAAAGAGAGAGAAGAAAAAAAGGAGAGAAAAGGAAATGGGGCAAAAGGGGATACTGTTGCACTAGAGAGTGAGAATATAACAAGTACTTATATATTAGACGGAGACAAAAGAGAAACATAAATAAGATGAAAAGAAAAACACATTTTCAAGACCATGTTCAGATGCATTGACAATTTCCAGTATTCACTAAAATAAGTAAATAACTCAACAAGAAGTCCGACATGCAAAAGTGGAAAGAATAAACATGACACGACTAGACACGACACAACACAACACGACACGAAACAAGCTTGAGCATCTCAAAACACTAATTTACATATGATACCGATTGGAATGTACTTGTAATTAGTGGTTGATATACGCATACATACATACATACATACATACATACATACACTAAAACAGTTTGCACATGCTTAAATTGTTGAGTGAGTGGGTATACTATCTACTTGATTGAGACAAATTGAACCGCCCCTTGTACTGTACACGAGACTGGATGAGTACAAACTGCAGATACTTTTAGATCTGGTAGAACATCAAGTAAGAAACTCAAGAATGTTGATGCAAAACAACCAGAGAGGAGGCATGTGAAACAGAGAATGCAAGAGAGAGCCAACCAAAGATTGGCGTTTAATGTAGCTTTCAACTGGATCTATCACTTACGTACAAATTAAACTCAATAACCAAATAATTTAATCTACTGCTCACTATCTAAGCTAGTTACCATTTAACTACTGTTAAGCTACAGCATCTTATCCCCCACACAGAATGTTTAATTAAGCACGCCCCATGTCTCACCCACGTTTTCGCTACATTTTTAATAATTTGTTCCCGAGTAGTTTTTTTTCCTGTACTTGTACTATCTAACAGGTTACTTACAATTACAATCTACAACACTATCAAGTATTCACTGCACACGTGAACCACTCTTAAGTTACATTAACCGCTGATCAGAGCTGCACCGGTGTCTGTGCACAGTTTCAGTTTATATATACATATACATCTACAAATATACACTTATAACCATAAAACTCACCCTTCCCATTCCTCAGGTGGAACTGAAAATACTTTAAAAGCGTTCAAATGAATATACATCCGTACACCATTATATTTTTCATTATTTTTTCTAGCGATATTGACACCGCCACGATTCTCGCTTGCACTTTCATTGGGAGTGATGGTATAAATTGAAATGTATGCGCAAAACTACCTCCGTATAATCTGGTTCAAGTGATTCCACAATTTTATCTCCTAGTATCTGATCTATATAAATATATATTTGTAACTTTATCTTTTAACTATGTGTTTGACGCTGATAAAATGTTATTATCTCAGAGGTAGCTAGCTACCCTGGCAAACATAACACTATAGACGATAAAAATGTCCTCACAAACACCAGTTAAAAAAAACTTTGGTTTGCCAAAGCCAAAATCCGCTTATCTACCATCTGACGAAAATTCACCATTGTACGCAAACAGAAAATTATATGATGGTATTGCAGCAACTGCAGAACTAAATCAAAGAGTTAAAATTGATGATTTTGTTATCCCAATTAGATCAGGTAAAGCTTGGAAAGTTCCAAAAGGTCATGTTTGTAGAATTGTTGCCGTTGAAGGTGCTCAAGTTGGTGATTTAAATATCTGGAGCGCTCATAATCCAAGAGAAAGATTTTGGGCCGCTAGAACAAGACAATTGCATTCTGCTCATGTTTCAGTCTATGATAGATTATGGTCAAATTTACCTTATTTGAGACCTTTAGCTACAATTACTGCAGATTCTTTAAAAGATAGAGGTCAAGATGAATGGGGTGGAAGATTACACGATTTATTAGGAACTAGATGTGATCCTTATGTTGATCATTTACTTTCAGGTGAAGATGTCGATTTCCACTGTCATTCAAACTTGGTGAGAGCAGTCTTACCATACGGTTTAACAGAATTCGACGTTCACGATGTCTTGAACGTTTTCCAATTAACCGGTTTGAACGAACACGATCAATACTTTATGGAAACTTGTCCTGCTAAAAAAGGTGATTATTTTGAATTCTTTGCTGAAACTGATTTATTATGTGCATTATCAGCTTGTCCAGGTGGTGATTTATCAGCTTGGGGTTGGTCTGATAACGACGCTGACATGGTGGATTGTTGTAGACCATTAGGTGTTGAAGTTTACAAAATTACAGATGACAAAGTTTTGGAAAATTGGTCTGAATCTCAACCTGTCAAATACAAAGGTTTGCACGGTATTCAAATGCCAGTTTTCAAGAAGGACTAAATCTAGCTAATATAGCATGTATATATATATTTTTTACATTAGGCAGTTAAATAAAGTACCGGGGCTTAGCTTAGTCGAGTCTAAGTTAAGCCGCACATTAATTATTCTTTTATCCCAAAACAAAGCTTAGTTAGTCTTTTCATATAATCGGTTGATTTGTTAATGCTATATAAAGTTGAAATTTATTCTTGTGTTATATTCATCATCTTTTAAGTTGAGAAAAGAAGAACCAAACGATTAAGTTTTGATTTGTTCTTCTTTAATAAAAAATGGTGTCTTCCAGGGAAATCTCGTTGATAGAGGATTTTTATCAAGCTAGAACTGAACGGGGTTACTATCCAAATTTTCAGGTTAGCTCGGAGTTTAATACCGACATCACGACTGAGACCGCATTCAATGTGTTACAAAAGCTAGTGTTGAAGTATCCTCAATTATCAACTCAAGTATTCCATGATGAGTCTCTACCTGAAAATATCAAAAATTACAGAGTCAGATTTGTCAATGAGTACAAGTTTGGCGATGTATTTGAAGAGATAAATGACCCAGACTTGAAAATCAATACACTATTACAAAAATTGAGTAGCGTTAGATTTCAGTTAAATGTTGAAAAACCAGCTTGGAAAGTTGTTCTTTTCAATAAGAATACGCTAGTTTTCTACTGTGATCACTTTGGATATGATGGAACTTCTGGGAAAAATTTCCATATTGAGTTTGCTTCCATTTGGAACCAACTGATTGAAAACGGTTATAAGGATTCAAATGATAAAGATTCAACCGAGCTATTGAACACAAAGTTGTTTGCAACAAGCGACATTGATGCCGAAAATTCCCTTCCTCCTAAGAATTCAGACATTATCGATTATACTCCATCATGGAAAGTTTTCACCAAAATGGTTTTTAACGAAGTTGCTCCTCCAAAGTTGAAGAAGTTTTACGGTTATTGGTTTCCTGACAAATTATCAGCCAATCTGAAAGATCAGACTTATGAATTGTATCAAAACAAAGATATTGTTGGGCTAACTTTGAAGTTTGATGATTTTGTTGAAATTGTTAATATTCCTTCAGATAAATTGCAAAAGTTACTAGAAATTTGTAGAAAACATTCAGTCAAACTAACTGCTCTTCTTTACATAATAATGCGTTTATCAATCCAACCTATAATTGGAGACGACAAGATAACAGAGACATCGATTCCAATGAACATCAGAAGCTTGATTGATTTGGAAAAAGCCAAAAAGTTATCTCCTGCTAATTTTAGTGACAAGTTTGGATTGTTTATGGCCGGATTGAGTATTAAGACAACTCCGGAAGTTGATATAAGTCCAAATGCAGGCGAGGTTATTAACTGGGACTATGCTAGATTAGTCCAAGACAAGATCTTGACTGACTCCAAAACATGTCATATGCAGATTGGAATGATGAAGTATGTCAATTATCACAATCTGCATGAAGTTGTTTTGACAAAGCCAAGATCCACTACTATGGAACTGTCCAATCTCGGATTTGTCTCAACATCAAATTACTCAACAGGTAAGCCAGAACCAGTTATTAAGATTACAGATATGATCTTTAATCAATGTTTGGGTTTTGGTAATGGTTATTTTGTATGCAATGCAATGGCTACCGATGTGGGTGGCCTAAATTTGAGTCTCAATGGATTGACTCAAATGAAAGACGAGTTTTACCAGTTTAAGACTAATTTGGAGAATTGGGTCGATAAAGTCTTGAAGTCGTCTGAGTAATACCCATTACTGCCACATCAAGTCACACCACACTTTATATATACCTTATTCTACATGTATATTATCTACTCATGGTTTTGAAAGAATCAAGATAGACCTAATTAATTACTAATAAGAATACCCACATACCTATCCATCTGCGTAGATTTTATTCAAAATTTCACTGCGAAGTAAAAACCGCAGTAGAAAAAAAGTGGAGTAAAAAGAAATGATAAAAAGAGATACGATGACTTTGATAATGTTTCTTGTGATTTATACTAGCACATTTTTGTATTTAATGGCCCAATTCGATTAAAACTATTGGAAGATGTTTAAATTGAGTAGAGCAGGAGTTGGGAATAGAAGAACAATACACCCAATCAGACAAGTGTTGCTTCCCTTGATTCAAAAAAATGAGATTGTGAACTACAACCATCACATATATATCAATAGCAGACATAACTCATATTCTACATTACGAGAACACAAACAACCCAAGGTAATTGGTATTTGTACTATCACTAAGAGACCCAATTTTATACGGCCGCTTCAAGTTTTAAATACTTTTCAACCAAAGAGAAATGCTGCATTTTGGAAAGTGGGGACCAACTTGAAGTTATTGAAGAGTATTTTGAAAAACTCGGGGATGAATCATCAGTTTAGATATCGTTTGATTTTAGTGATTGGAATCTTCTTAGGTTTGAACTTTTTGTTCAATTTAATGATGCTCGTTTTGACTAATCTGTATCTAGACAAATTGCAACCTACATCATCAAACTTTGGGTTTTTCATAAATACAGACTTCAAATCAGGAGTGGTTAATGAGGTTATTAAGCAAGATTACAAGTTGGCTCAAAAAGATTATTACAAATGTATCAATGAGTTGGCTAAGGAGTACAAAGTTGAATATGAAGAAACCGATAGTGTCGAGGATTTGATTCTTTCTGAGTATGAATTAGAGAATGTCTACTTAGAAAAGAAAAACGATAAGCAATTTGTCTCTTCTTATTGTGATTTGCTATTGAGATATGCAAGCACAGTTACCAATAAAGATGAAGTTGAGTACGTTTTGGAAAGAGTATTTGAGATTATTAGTTTTTTTGAAGTTTACACAAAGACACCAAATTCAATAGGATCGTACATCTTGAAGAATAAAGGTTTGAGAACATTAGCTGACATATCGGCTAAAAATAAGGGCAACGGAAAAGATGCAACCACAGAAAACTTCAAAGAGAGAGAAAAGTTGCTACTGGATGCCATTTATTTGGTTGAAGTTAATGAATTTAGTGAGAGACCAAAAGATAGAGAAACTGTACTTGATTATACTATTAATAGAAAAAATTATGAGACATCAAGTAGGGTGCTGATTGAATCATTACTAGATCTATGTTTATTGTACTCATCACAAAAGACTGATTACTATATGAACAAGTCATTATCAATTTTGCTTTCTACGCTTGGTTCACTTGAATATGAATCTAAACTATTTGATCAATTAAACGAGAATACGAGACAAAGTCAAGAAAGCAAGAACAACGATCTTAAAAAAATCAAAAATTTGACAGTTGATAAACGAGAAGAACGAATAAATGAAATTAAGTTTGAATTGATTCCATTGGTTAAACTACAAATTAGTGAAATCTTGTGGTTTCAAAAATCATATAACAAAGCTATTGAATTTGCAAAAGATTCTGCATACATGTCCAGCTTTTACAGCTCGAACAGTAATGAAAATCAGGATGGATTTTCATCAAGAAACAATTTCAATTCCATAAAGATCGCTAAAGTTGGGTATCGGAACTTGAGTGTTATGTTCAAACAAATGGGTGATGAGGAAATGAGCAAGTTGTGTGCGCAAAAAAGTGAAAATATTGAGATTCCGTTAGAGGCATTTGGTCAAGGTAAAGTAGGTGGAGGTAAAGTCAGAGATGTTGTACTAAGATACTACTTTGGTTATTGGGGAAAAGCTTTGTTTCCATAAGTGATACCACCTATAATATGTAGAGAGTCGTATGTAAAAACAAGACTAGATATTTAGTATACTCAGATTTACATTCTAGTTGTCTCTTACTGATTTCAAAGTTCAAACATACTTTTGTAATGTCGATCAGCACTTCATTAGCCAGACGTCAATTTGAGCTCTTTCAAGCGCTTAAAAAGATCAAAGAAACAAACTCCCAGAGTTGGGGATCAGAAAAAATTTTTAGAGTTTTTCCAACTTCGTTTACAACCATGTACTCAAACTTAAAAATTGTCAAGAGAGCTTAAAGATGTAAATTGTAATGCCTCAAAGTGTCTCATTTGAAGCAGTTTGCATCTTCACTTTGTAGCAAAACGAAACACAAACAAAATGGCTCAGTTTTACTAGTAAAACAGGTTGTTTTCCCTTTTCTTTCCCAAAAATGACACAACTGAGCTAATTTAAATCACTCTAGCTTCAACCCATTTCATCAAGCGGTAATGTTCCGCATACTTATAATTCATCAATATTTGGGCGGATTTGCCATTGGTTCACTAGCTATTTTGAACTTCCCGAGTTGACTGCGGCAGGAGAGACTACAGAAATTTGATCTGTCTCTTTGAAGATGTTTGGAGGTGAAGATCTTTTAAACGGTGTTGAGAGTAAGTTTACAGTAATTTCAAGCCGCATACTCACGACACCCTTTCGGTTGCAATACTTTAGCGTAAATTCAGAGCAACTTTTTTACTAGCACAGAAAAAAGAAAAACACAGTAATAAAGGCTCCAGTTTACAGAAAAAGAAAAAGGATTGTCAAAACAGATATTTTGTCTTTCAAACTGCTTAATTAAATTATCTCCGTACAAAGCCAATAGTTTAATGTACGTATCAAATGTAGGCCCTATTATTTGATAAGTAACTTAGTTATCGCAATCAATACAACTTTAACACTGCAAAAAGTCCGGGATTCGTTTGATATAAAACACACAAACAAGCTAGTTGACAGTTTTTCTTGGCATGCTTTTAATGCCATTTTTGGGCAGCTTAAAGCCACACAAATTTGACAAATCTGTCAACTGAAAATGCTGTAGAAAACACAGCTTCTATCCTAAGCTTTTATTTCTTTGATATTTGCTCATTTGGAAGTAATTAGTAATCATAAAGCAGAAACCTATGAAAATTATAAAACAATCAACTTTTCGTTTTTAATTATATGAAAAAACAGATGTAATTGATTAAGTTCCAAGTCCAAGTCCAAGTCCAAGTCCAAGTCCAAGTCCAAGTCCAAGTCCAAGTCCAAATGAACAATAGAAACTTGACTTGGATCCCTGAATAATTTGCTCACTGTGGATTATAATCTCAATTGCACAGCCCAGATCCCGCCGAGACTTTTTAAAATAAAAAACGAGCAAATTATCGGAAATACCCTTATTGTTTTAGTACAGCGATGCTATTGTGAAGGAGCTGTTGAAACCTAAAATTTGTGCCTAGTGTATTGACACAAAAACCGTTGTAACACTATGACCTTTTGTCGTGCTTTAATTTGCTCAATTTTTCACTTCAGAAACCAGATATGAACAAGACTATTATTCTTTTCATTTTCGATTCTTGCCTAAGCTTGATTTTTTCTTTGTTTCTTTTCAATTATTTGGAGCACGGAGTTGGTTAGCTTGACTTCTATATTTTTTTGAAACTGTTCTATATAAATGAAGCTCAATTCCATCGTGCTCACTAATTCAAGTTGCCCTAGTGCGGAGGTTGAAAAATTTTTATAGATTGAACTCTTTTCACTATAGATAACACAACAAATTATCTTGACACTCACAAACATGGGTTTTTCTGCACTATTCGAGAAGAGAGATTTGACTCTTTCAAACGGTCTACGTTGTGTTGCTGATGCTGACACCGAGGAATGGGCTGCCATGAATATGGCTTCAAGAGCTGCTCATCCATGGGCTTCATATCCTAGATATGGTGTGTATATGATTTATTTATTTGCAGTTATCTTGTTTCTTGCTGCTATAAAATACTACTATTTCTTGAACTATGATGCTGATAGAGTCTCAAATAAACCTGACTCAATCACCAAATCTCTAACTGGAGGCTACTCGAAATCTAAGATCGTTGAATCCTCTCCATCATTGTTCCAAAAATTAGTTGCATTCAATCGTTATATCGTTTACAGAAAATTACCACACAGCGTTTGTGCCTGCTTAGGTTTACCAACCTCAATTGGTTCATTATTAGTTGTTTTCGCTGTCAGTTTATATGCATTATTATACTGTTTCGTTCCTCATCCATGGTACCGTGCTTGTTATGATTTTGGTACCAGTCCAATTGCTGTTCGTTCCGGTTGTATGGCCATGGCTTTTATTCCATTCATTTACATTTTATCTGGAAAATCTAATATTATCAGTTTTATTACTGGTATTAGTTATGAAAAATTAAACATTTTCCATCAACTAGCATCTTTGCTATGTCTTTTCTTTTCCTGGGTTCACACCATTCCATTTTACTACCAAGCAAGTAAAGAAGGTAGACTTGTGGAAATGTACCATTCTGATTCTCTTTGGGTTAATGGTATGCCACCAATCATCTTTTTAACCCTATTATGGATCACTTCATTATACGCTGTTAGAAAGTACTTTTATGAAACTTTTGTTCAATTCCACTGGATCTTGGCTGTTGGATTCTACATCAGTTTATTCTACCATGTTTACCCATTATTAAATACACATAAATACTTGGTTGCTACAATTGTGTTATGGGGAACTCAATTACTTTACAGAGCTTTCATTAAAGGTTATTTCAGACTTGGATCGAAAACCAAATTCATGTCCAGTCAAGTTGCCACAGTTGAAAAATTCTCATCTTCTGTTCCAAACAATGATTCTTTACAAATGACTGTTAAAAATGATATTAAAATGAGATGGAGCCCAGGTCAACATATCTATGTTAGACTCTTGGACGCTAAACATGTTATTCAAAATCATCCATTTTCAGTTGTGCCAAGTTATCACAAAGACTCTAAAGATGATTTGAAAATGATCATTAGAGTGTTCAACGGGTTGACCAAATCTCTCTCCGATAGTTTTTCCAGTAACGATGTCAAAGAGACTAAAACTATGAAAGTTCTTATTGATGGTCCTTATGGTGGACTTGAAAGAGATGCTAGAACTTTCAATAACTTGTACTTGTTTTCAACAGGTTCTGGTATCACCAGTACTATCCCATTCTTGACCCAATATGCAAAATTGATTAGAGACCCTGATGTCTTGCTACAAAAAATTCAATTGTTTTGGGTTGCCAGAGAAAAATCAGATTTACGTTGGATCGAAGACGAATTGAAGTATATTGAAACTGAATACTCTGATCTAGTTGCTTCAAAATCCATCTTATTTTCCATCTACTGTGCTGAATCCGGCTCTGAAGCCACTTCAAAAGCTGAGTATGAAAGTGCACCAGAAGACAAGTACACCGACTCAGATTCTCACGCTTCCTCTTCTGAGATCGCTGTCATTAACTATTATAAACCAGATGTTGCTAGTATTATAAAAGACTTACAATTAGCAAACTCAAACTGTTTTGTTTGTTCAGGTTCCGAACGTTGGAAACAACAAATTGGTAACTCTGTTGCTAGCTTGCAAAGTCGAATCTTTTCTAGCAATGGTAAAGATAACGTTAGTGAAATTTACTTGCATACTGAAAACTTTGGATTCTAATCTTTTTTTAATGTCAAAACCCTTGCTTTTAATTTATTTTCTTCAGTTCTATTTGTATCCTAAGACTTAGTTGATCCGTTCAACAAAGACTTTTTTTTTCTTAAATACTTACTAATTGGAGGTTTTTTAATACACATTTTATATTCCGATAATCACAGTGTTGTTGAAAGTCACCACACTATATACTTCAGTAGCTTAACGCCATAGTACCGCCATATAAGTTTCAAGCTAAAGAAATGAGTGTAAATGAACTGAGCGCTATTTTTTGTCGTTGCGCGCCTCACCCTTTAAAATGCATTTCTAGAGAATGAAAAATAGGTGAGCATAGATTGAAACATGTCAATGAACAAACTTGTTCTTTATCAGGAACTACATGTGAATGTATCAGTTCCCACTACTACCATTAGTGTTAGAAAGTCGGGCACAACCACAAGGAGCTTATAGCTGTTTGAATTGATAACTGGGTTGTATAATTACGCAGTTGAATAATGACGAACCATCGAGCATCCATCTCTGTCCCGTATCTCGAGACGGAGCTAACTTTAAAGAATTTAGTCAATATAAGTCTTGTCAAAAGTTTCCATCCACTCACATTCAGCAAATTATTCAAAGAATTCAAACATAAGTTATCTTCATCTTCTACTTCAATCGATCTTTATGATTTATATAACAATTGTTCTCGGTATCCACTTCAATTGAAGTATATTTATGAAGTTGTCGTTCAAAATGATTTGAATGAGAGTTTCCACGACTTGATTGACTTATTTTCAACCCATATGAACGCTTTAAGTTACAATGACCAGGTTGTAATTTTAATATACTTCAACCAATTGAACAGCGACATGTTTCCATGGGCGAAATTGAACGACAATCCTCATTTTATTGAAAGCCTTATCAAATATATTGGCAAATTAACTCTTGATTCTGTGAATGAAAAAGATTCAAAATTGATGTTGATGCTTTCAAAGTTTATTATTCATTTACTTGAAAGTTCAAACGGTAAATTTAATGAAAATCTACATGATTTTATCAGAAAAAGGTTTTTGGTCTACTTACAAAAACATGACTTTGAATCGTCGTATGAATACCTTAGTAAGTTTTTGTCGAAATATAATTACCAAATTTCGTCCAAATCGAACGATACAAGTTTTGCATCTATGAATTTGCTAAAAGATCAGCGGAAAAATACAAGTTCACTAAAATTAAAACAAATTATTTGGTTGTCACAAAGAGTAACCATCGAATTTGCTAAAATGGATGAGAATTTTATTTCATCTTTCAGAAACTTACTCAACTTATCTAACGTTTCTACTTTAGAAACTAACGCTTCGATGATTTACGAACTAATAACTACAACTTTTGATTGCTTGACGCTCAGTAGTGGTGGTTCTAACAGTCAAAGTAAAACAGAATCGCAAACTTACCATATTTGGATTCATTTTTTATTAGTTGATGTTATTGAATTTTTACAGCTACTCAAAATCAATCAAGCTAAACTATCAAATATGCTAGTCACTTCTTTCGAGCATAATAACTTTCATAAGGATAACAAAGAACTGATAAGTGAATTTGTTAGAAATTTAGTTATGAGCGATCTGATAAAGAATGATGATATTAACAAATTTTCAGTTAAGATATCCAATGATGAAGTGGGTAGGCACAATGGACTTTCCGAATCAAATCAGCAACTTCCACAAGAACATCAATCACAGCCATTGCAAGAGTCCGAAAAAACTCAACAACAGCAACAGCAACAACCTCAACATCAACAGCAATTACAACATCAACAGCAATTGCAACAAAAACTACAACAGGAGGAACAAAATTTGGTGTCCGAGTATAATTTCAAATTTCATGAAACCAATCCTGAATTTGTATCAATAGAAGAATCTCAAATGGATCAGTTTATATCTAAAATCAACACTTCTAAAACTTTGAAAGACAAGTTTAGTGAATTGGTGCAAGGTTCAATACTGAAATTTATAATTGAAAATGATAATATCAGATTACGTAGATTATTAGTGTCTGTATCGATCAACAGACAAGTTTTTGAGCACGTAGTTCTATTTGACTCACCTTACACCTTTATTCAACCATTGATTGAATATCTTGATAAAAATGTGGATGAAACACCAGACACAACAACCAAATTTTTCTCAAACGATCAAAATTTAGATTTCAACAATAACAACAATAATAACGACATGGATGATGATCTTGATGATGATGGAAATGGATCTGATATGACGAACATTCAAGATTTTTACACAAATTTTGGAGCGGTCTTGGTTTTCTTGAGTTTTGTTGTCAACAAATATAATTTGAGTATAGCTGTTTTGTCTCGCAGGTTACCAAAATCTCAAACTTTGCAAATCATTTGTAATTGGGATCCATTGAAACAAACAGATTTTATGACCAAAATTCAAAATTCGGATTCTCCACTAAATCAAACTATCAATGAGTGGATAGTTTCATTATTTGACAGTTCAAACACTGATGGTTTATCCGATGATTTGATTAAAAAATGTTCAACTGCAGAATACATGTATGTTTTGCCTGCGATTGTTAAAAATGCAGTTACTGCGATGCAACTAGGGTATATTGATGAAGACTCACTGATTAATGGTTTGGAATACTTTTATCAGCCGTTCTTAATAGCTAGTTTGATCAATATTTCTAAATGTTTGATGAGTTATTTATGGGCGAATAAGTCAGATAACGACGTTATTATAATCATTAAAATATTTAATAAACTTTGCTTTTCTCATTTGTCAGGGGAGGTTAAGATACTGCACTCATTGATTATGGACCTTATTTCAAATCAACTATTAACAACATTTAGCGTTTTCAAACACATTCCACAAGCTGTCGAGTTTACTTCCAAAGTATCGAAAGAAAAACTACCCGCTTTATCTGATACTGGAAAACTTGCAAACTTGATTGAATACACAATAGAAAATACCCCAGAATTGAAATTTGAGTTAATTTCAGTTTTCAATGTGCTTGAAAATCAATCAAATAGTGTTGACTGGCTTTTTCAACAACTTTTGTACTTGCTCCAAGAAACGCTACCTTCCAAAACTGAAAACTCTTCAACAAATGGTTCGTCACCTAGTAAAAACCCTCTACTAAAACAAAATTCAACAGAAAATGCGGTTTATGACTTGATTTCATTGTTGATCATCAATTATGCATTTTTCAAAACGGAAGGTGATTTGACATATTGGCTTTCTATTTTGAAATCTGCTAGCGTTAGCGAGTCAAGCACCAATAGAGATGAGATTGAAAAAATTATCTACAACAGAAAAGGAACTACCAGTTTTAAACTAGAAAGCTCGACAAAAACAAATCAACCAGACGAGTCGGACGCCGACTCCAACGGAAAAGATGTGAAAGACGATAACAAGTTCGGCGGTGATATGGCTTTTGACTCGAATTTCTTTGGATTTATTGAGGAGCCTGCTAATAACGCATCAGAAAATTACGAAGAGGATAAAATGGATCTTGATGATACACATCAAGAGAGCAAGACTATCAAAGATGAATCCGGCTCATCAGACAAGACTATTGACGAATTTATATCGAACATTGTTGTTTTGATGAAATTTAATAAGGAACAAACCATTGTGAACAATTTGGTGGCAAGAATTGAGCATAACCTTTTCACCAGTTACAACTTATAAGTATCGGTTATATGTATAGATGTTTTTTTTCATTTGTAGTAACAGTAATAAATTTTTCAGTATCTGATAAACATCTATAAAAAAACAGACAGATTTTTGTAAACGCTCGTTAACTCCTTCCCAATTAGGCAAGCGAGTAATTTGCTACTTCTCCTCAATAAATTCTACAGCTGATTAAATGATTGATTGATTCAATTAAGTACGACTTTACAGATGAAAACCGATAACATCTCTTGTTTAAAAGTCAACTAACACCACAACTAAAACAATGTCATTCTCCAAAATACCTACAATATCGTTTCCCGAAGATACGGCGAACTTGCCCCAAACGACTAAGAACAGCAAACACAAAACACTCCAGTACTTGATACGACTTTTTTATTCATCTGGATATGCAACTGCTGGGATATACTTATTGGTGATATTCATTTTAAAGCCTTTATTCAAACTTAACTATGAAAGAAGACTGGAATTTGTCAACCATGCGTATTCAAAGGTGAGTAAAATTTATAAAGACTTGAGTGAGAAGGTGAAGTTTGTACCATCAGTGAGGGTTAACTATAAAGGAGTCTTGTATGTGGACTCTACCTGCTCAACGGATGACACTGTTACCGGATTTGAAAGTAGTAATGAAGACAGATTATCTCAAGAAACAAATATACCTAGAGTTAGGTACAGTGCAGCATTGAGTAAAGAACAGAACCTTGTGAAAGAAGTTAGATTCTCAGACGATAACGTGAATGATGATTCAAAATCTGCTAATTACAATGACCTCAATTTGTCAGCTGCAGACAAGTTAAATGACAACTTGAGTAACTTGAAGGATACCCTGAATAGATTACGAGTTTCGAGTTTCAAGAACAAGTCATCTTACATTTCTTCTTTTGGAGGCAGATCAAACCAAGACGAGGTGAGTGAAATGCAACCCCTAATGTTTCAACTTAAACAATTCAAAAATTACCTTGAAATGGTGACTAGCGATCATCCTAGAGAGTACTTATTCAAAAGAAGAACAGGCTATTACAGCTCAGGTTCTGCCACAAGAGGCAATAGCATGAGTTTGCTAGACGACGTTAACGATCAAATTAATGATTTGAAGCAACATTTAAAGGATAGAAGTATTATATAATTAATTCAAATAACTCTCTCATCACTCTTCTATATACAAGATAACAAGCTTTCAACGCAACCGTACATCACAGAACAGAACCACTTCTATTCTTCCTCAGAAATTGAAGATTTCAACGCATCTGATTTAATTTTCGATTTGGCTAATCTGGCCTCATTCAACTTATCAAAATTGGTTTCAAGAGTCTCCATACCGTGCAATCTGTAGTAATCTCTAACTTCTTGCTTGAAAAATAAAGGTAGTTCCATTTGTAACTCTTCTTCCTTTTTGACAAAAAATTCCTTCAACTTCACATCAAGCATTTGGCTCTTTAATAAAGCTTTACTGTGTTCCTCCCATTTAGCCTCTTTTCTTTTCAACTCCTCGGGCGTTGGTTGCCACTTAGATTTCAATATTTTGGCCACTGCAACTTGTGAAACTTTGAAAAACTCGGCCAATTTTTCACTTGTTAACTCATTTGGATACTTTTTGTTTAAAATCCTTATTCCTTCTATTGCTGATCTACTCAACTTTTTGGTCTTGGTTAAATCCAACTTAAGAGCTTTTTCTTTCAAAGCATATTTTTGTCTCATGTACTGAGGAAGAGACTTATTCTTTCTCCAGTTTTCAGGCGGAGGAGTAACTTTGTGAGGATGTAGTTTTTTATTTTGCTGCTCTTGTTTCTCTAATATTTTCGTATTTTTTGATAAGTAGTCGTTCCAATCTCTCTTATTATAAACTTTACCTCTAAAACCACCCGGAAGCTTTTCTAGGTCTGGTAAATTCCATTTGTTAGGACGATCTGGCTTGTTCTGCAAAACTACACTTGTTGAGAACAAATGTCTCGGTGTGGTACCACCATGTCTCAAATTCAAAGCAAACAGCGACACAGACCGTATCATAGCCAAGAATGTACTCAATATTTATCGATCTAGCTGATTCTCCAACTGCACTACCCTTTGTCAAATGACAAATCTTAAGCTAAATCACTAGTCAATCGATAAAACGATTCTTAAACTGAAAAGTTTCACTTTATCTAAAGTACCTTAGCGGCACGTAATATGTTTGGCAGTTCCTTTTTTTAGACAGGGCGGAAAGCGAAAAAGAAAGCACAAAACGTAAACAATCATTAAAGAACTACATTGGTATAAAAACATCATAGATATTGGGTTTAACATGGCAGAACTTAAATAGTGGAGAGCATCTGGAATTTGCAACTTATTTCATTAAAGTCAATTCAGTTGTTTATAACTCTATAATGAATATGGTTAAAAGATTTTTTGCCAATAAAGGCAATCAAGCCGCCGATGAGATCAGCCTAGTGCTTGGAGGCCAATTGTATTTGGTGAGATCGCCTTCCTCTCCTAAATCAGAGAATGAATGCTTATTCAACGACGTTTTAGTTTCAATAAAGACAACCACTCAGTCTTACTTATATCAGTTGGCTGTGAGCAAACTGAATTCAAATGGACAAACCGTATCTGATGATGATGATTCAGAGAATGAAGATAACGAGGATGCATTATTTGAGTCAGAGGCCAGCACATTGAAATCTTTTTTGATTACTCCTGATTTGAAATTCTGTTTGTTTGAAAAGTACAGTAAACAAGTGATTGGTTGGAAAGATATTGATGGTGATTTAGGGGATATGTTTGAATTGAGAATCGATCCTTCCATTCAAGCTGGCACAATTGATCAGTTTATGATGACACTTTATAAATGCGAATACGAAAGCAAATACAAAACTTCAAGCTCCAACGTTTCACATTCTCAATTGAAAGAATTTATACTAGAAAAGGATTCCCTGTTGAACGACACTATCTCGTCTTTACCTTCCTCGTCCGCTATTCAAGATTTTGCTTCGTCTAGAGGTCTAAAAAATTTTGAATCACAATTACCTACTACTTCTGATTCCGATAGTGAGTCTGAAGAAGACAAGTTTGAGGATGCAGTTGAAGACAGAGGTCTTGTTAAAGAGCAGCAGAAAGTACAACCAGTGAAAGGTGAAGCTTTTGCTAAAGTTAACTGTGACTTGTATCTTTATGATTTGGCTGATCAAAAATTCAACTTGACAAAAAAAAACATCACCGCAGTAACTTTAGATATAGGTGGTTGGGAATATTGGCTAAAACTTGTTGATAACGAAAGACAAAAGGATATTTTAGGTTCTTATATTGATAGAATTGATCCAAGATTTGATTTGAACGACTTGAGAATGGACTTTATTTATATTAGTACCACACAATCTCTGGTGTGGAGACTTAAATTCCACAACAAGGACGATTACGAAAATTTCCAGAAAGCTATTTTGAGAAGTATATGGGAGCACGCCAATCGAGTGAAATGGATCAAACTTCCCGATATCGATAGAGATTTCTTTGTTGATGCTTTTGACAATCTGGCTATTAGCGATGACGATAATGAAAAAGAATACTCGGATGATGAAGCGGATGATGATGATGAGGGAGATAAATATGCCGAACAAGAACGCGAAGTACTAAAATACAGTGCTTTGCGTGGCAAGAATCGCCACTCTAAAGTTGATGATGATGAGGATGATGACGAGGAGGATGCTACCACAACGAGATTTAAGGAGGGAGGTCAAAATCGTGAACTTAAAGTTGGATACAAGGACAATTTTACTTTTATTTCAAGAGATGATAAGATTGGACTATTCAAGACTAATGAAGACAATGAATTTGTTTTTAGTAACGCTGTTGAAAATATTACCAGTTCCAAAGATAAGAATAAGAAACTTAATCCTACAAACATGATGCTACAGAAAGGTGATAGTAGAATGATATTTCAAGACAAAGGTGTGCTGGATAAATTATACGCAATGGATTTAGAATATGGTAAAGTTGTTGAAGATTGGAACTTTGAAAAAGATTCCAAAACTTTACCTGTTGTTAGTTTTGTTCCAAATTCAAAGTTTGCAGAAGTTACAGACGATCAAACGTTCATTGGTTCCTCTTATCAATCATTGTTTAGAGTTGATCCTAGATTGAGTAACAAGTTGGTTGATTCTGATTTCAAAGAGTATAAGTCAAAGACCAATTTCAGTAAATTAGCCACTACTGAGGATGGTTATATTGCTGCTGCTACAGCTACTGGTGAAATCAAACTATATGACAGTTTGGGTAAAAATGCAAAGACTTTAATTCCAGCTTTGGGTGATGAGTTTATTGGACTAACCACTT